>VXBP01005362.1:0-38838 GCA_013400115.1 Rhinopomastus cyanomelas | reverse complement strand
TTCCCTTCCCTTCCCTTCCCTTCCCTTCCCTGTTAGACCTGGACAGAGAGGACTTTATTGAAGTTTAACAAGGGTCAGTGTAGAGCCTGTCATCTGGGCAAGAACGAGCCCAGGGACCAGGATAGGTTGGGCGCTGACCTGTTGGACAGCAGCGCAGGAGGAAGGGACCTGGGGGTGCTGATGGACAGCAGGGTGCCACGAGCCAGCAATGTCGCCCTCCTGTGGCCAAGAGGGCCAACGGCACCCTGGGGTGCCACAAGGGCACATTTGCTGCATAACCTACGGGCCGCACAACCACGGCAGAGAGGGACCGACGCTACTGGTAACAGGCGAGTAAACTGATGCCTCAGGGAGGATGATGAAAAGGCTGTCGGTGAATTAGCGGCTGCGAACACAACGCTGCCGGCCGCGTGGCCTCTCTGCATTATTTAAGAACACCCCACGAGATTCAACCCATTACAGATGCAATAAAACGTTGTGTCTCCACAGTCAAGAATGACACTGGGAAATATTTCACCTTTCTCTTTGCCTTCTTCAGCCACACGATGCTGTTAATGTAGGAGAAAAATAAACTCCAGAAACCAAATTCATGCTCTGTGGTCTATTAAAGCCCAGCTGTCGGCCGGAGTTAAGGAAACGATTCGGCTGTTTGCGCCATTTCCAATTAATAATAACTAAGGATTAATAAAGCAATTTGGAAAAAGAATGTACCAGGTAAGGATTTGTAGGCAGATGAAAGTCATTTCATAATAAATAATCATGGATAAAATTAAATGGGAGCTAAGACGTTTTATGCTGCAGCAGAAAATATTCAGCGCATTTTTCAAGCTCTGCTTCTCCTGGAAGCCTGGTAATGGAGGTGAAGGCAGTGAAGAGTCACAGTGTCACCCCTGACAAATAGAGAGCTACCTGAGACACTTCTGCAGTGTTTAACAGTTACTGCAAGAAGCACAAAACCTGATCTCACAGCAGGACTCTTCTCTCACTATTGTGTGTTAAGTCCCTTAGGGGGGTTGCATCACAATGGGAGGCTTCCAGCCACAGTGGCAACAGAGGGTTTTGAGGACCCATCCTCAGGAACAGCCATCAGGATCTTCTTCTTCCAACTGCAGAAGGTTTCTTAAGTCATTGAATAATAGAATCATTAGGGATTGGAAGGGACCTCTAAGGATCATCCAGTCCAATCCCACCACTACAACAGGATCACCTAGACCAACTTGCGCAGGAACACATCCAGGAGGGTTTTAAACATCTCCAGAGAAGGAAACTCTGTAACCCCACTGAGCAGCCACTTCCAAGTGCTCCGTCACCCTCACTGTGAAGAAGTTCCTTCTGATATTCATATGGATCCTCTTATGTTCCAGCTCACACCCATTGCCCCTTGACTAGTCACTAGATGACTGGAAAGTAAGCTGGAACATAGGAGGTTCCACATCAACCTGAGAAGGAACTTCTTCACAGTGAGGGTGACGGAGCACTGGAACAGGCTGCCCAGGGGGGTTGTGGAGTCTCCTTCTCTGGAGATGTTCAAGACCCGACTGGACAGGTTCCTGTGTGACTTGGTTTAGGTGATCCTGCTGTTGCAGGCGGATTGGACTAGATGATCTTTCGAGGTCCCTTCCGATCGGTAATGATTCTATGATTCTATGACACTGAGAAAAGCCTGGCTCCATCCTCCCGACACCCATCCTTCAAATATTTATAGACATTAATAGGGTCACCCCTCAGTGTCCTCTTCTCCAAGATGAAGAGACCCAGGTCCCTCAGCCTCTCCTCATAAGGGAGGAAGTCTTCTGAAAAAAACTGAAAGGACAGTCAGTTGCATTGGTCATGAATTCTTCTACCTCTACATGAAGGAAAGAGCAATTCCACATGAATGTCTAGGACAGTGTCTCTGACCAGAACCCACAACTGGTTCCTTCTTTAGCAACTGGATCCAGGGGATCCTGCTGTGGTGGGAGGATTGGACTGGATGGTCTTTCGAGGTCCCTTCCAGCCCCTAATGTTTTTTGATTCTGTGGTCTGCCAAGCTGTAAATCTCTCAGTTTTTTAACCTTGAGACCTACGTTGAGGAAATAAACTGTTGTTTGGGTCCGTTCCCTTTCCAGGGGCAGTTGCACTGTGGCAGTTTCTGCAGTCCCTGTTTTTCCTTGATTCCCATAGTCACAAGGGAAATACTTGGACTGTGAGCTGCTGGGGTTAATTCTTCGCAGGACGACAGGATGAGAACCAAACCAAACAGTTCCTTGTGCTGATTAGGCACACACCAAACACAGCTGCAGCTCTACCTTCTGCTTATCTCCCTGTTTCAATTTCGGGTAGAGGACGACCTGTTAATGACAGAGTGCCTCACTTGGTCTGGATGCTACCCATTTTTGTCTTTCAGAAAGGCATCTTCTTTTAGCCAAACAAAACTACCAACTATCACAGACTGTAAGATTAGAGGCTAGATAGTGAGGCCAGCTTAAGTAAGATCAATATTCGTCTTAGTACATTTATTTTCCTGCACATCTTCTTAATTGCATTTTCAAATACAGGGCAAGCAAACCGTTTCTTAATCTTCACCTATCAGTTCACAGAATCTGCAAACTGCAAAATCACCTAATGGTTGAGGCTGGAAGGGAGCCCCAGAGGTCATCTTGTCTAACACTATGACTTGAGCAGTGGTACCTAGACCATGTCTAGATGGCTTTTTAATATCAAGAATGCAGATATTTAGTCTCTCACAGCAATAAGTTCCAGTGCTCAGTCACCATGGCAGTACTTGGATGAAGTTAGCTTTGAATATTAACCAATTTTCCTTGTCTCCTTATCCCATAGGATTCTTCTAAGTAGATCCTTCAAGAGGCCAAAGTCTGTTCTCTATTCTAGAACTGTGCTTTCGCTTCTTACTCTGCTCCCTCCTCTAAGGATCCTGAACTCTACGACCTCATGATCACTGCACCCAAGTCTGCCTTCAAACTTTGCATCTCAAATCAGTCCTTCCATGTTTGAGAGCAGGAGGTCCAGCATGACACCCCTCCTCCTCGGGTCTTCTATCCCTTGGGTCAACAAAATATAGCAGTCGTTTGAGTAACAACTCAAGACTACATAGGAATATTGACTTTATAAGATACCCTACACGTGACCAAAGGAATCAAAATCATTGTTGAATCACAGAATCACAGAACATCAGGGTTTGGAAGGGACCTGAAAGGATCAGCTAGTCCAACCATCCCGCCACAGCAGGATCACCTAGACCAAGTCACACAGGGGGTAGAAATTTGATTAGAACATGAAGCCCTGGGTGATTTTTATTTATTATTAAATGTAATGTGAGTTTACAAAGAATTTTATATAAATTGTTAAAGATCAACTTTTTTAAAACGTAAGTAAAATTCCCCAGGAGATCCTTTTGCATCGTGCAGTCACACTAGTAATGGGCTACCATGATTATTAATCCTCCTAAGGATTGCATGGCTTGCCTGTGGCATAGGAGTTTCCATGTCAATATCAGAAGGAACTTCTTCCCAGTGAGGATGACAGAGCCCTGGAACAGGCTGCCCAGGGGGGTTGTGGAGTCTCCTTCTCCAGAGACATTTAAAACCCACCTGGCCATATTCCTGGGCGACTTGTTCTAGGTGATCTGCTGTGGCAGGGGGTTGGACTAGATGATCTTTCAAGTTCCCTTCCAGTCCCTAATGATTCTGTGATTTTTAAGATACAGCGTTAGCAGCAAGGTCTGCACTAAATTTATGCTGTTGGCCCCATTTCCACAAAGGTTTCTTTCACAAAAACTGGAGCTCAGGTGCTGCTGTTCTACAACACTTTTCCAGCAGTAATGTGGGTCACTGACGTGATGACAGGAAAGTATGATTTCATGTCAGCAGGGTTAAAATTTCAGGCTTGAATAAAATGCTTCAGTCAGGAAGGACAGGACTGTCAGCGAACAAAAAGACATTTCCATTTGTCTCGTTTAACGGTAGAAAATGCACAGTAGAGAAAAGAGCAAGAAAGTGCTACAGAAGCACTTGCTAGAGCCACTACAACTGAAGAGGACTCTCGCACCAGGGGATGTTTTAACTATTTTACTGTGAACATGGATTCATTTCCCTTCCAATTACCGTTAAGCTGCTCTATCGTTTCAGCTGCTTCCAGTAGAGACTTCTACTGCCCTGTGATTTCTGAATCTCCGAGTTTACTTTGCAATGGCATTAAAATGTCTGTTTCAGTGGCCTCAGGATTAAGCCTTTGTTCTACAAAAAAGAAGTATATAAATCACAGAATCACAGAGCAGTGGGGAATGGAAGGGTCCTCGAAAGACCATCCAGTCCAATCCCCCTGCCACAGCAGCATCACCTGGACCAAGTCACACAGGAACATGGCCAGGCGGGTTTTAAACGTCTCCAGAGAAGGAAACTCCATAAGCCCCATGCGCAGCCCCTTCCAGGGCTCTGTCACCCTCACTGTGAAGAAGTTTCTTCACACATTCATGTGGAACCTCCTCTGTTCCAGCTCACACCCACTGCCCCTCGTCCTATCACTAGATGACACACAGAAGAGCCTGGCTCCATCCTCCTGACACCCACCCTTCACATATTTATAAACACACATGAGGTCACCCCTTAGTCTCCTTGTCCTATCACTAGATGACACTGAGCAGAGCCTGGTCTGAGTTTACTTTGCAATTGCATTAACATACTTGTTTCATTGGTCTCAGGAAAGCAAGGAAGAAAATAGGAGTCACCAAGGGGGGACAACAGGAAGGAGCTGGAGCGGCAGGAACTCTTTGTCTCAAACTTTATAAACCCAAACATTTCTGCAGAAAACACACAAATGAGACTTACAGACTCTGCTCAGCTTTTAAAGCATAGAATCATAGAATCTTTCAGGGGTCATCCAGTCCAACCATAACACAGCCATGTCTTTGCCTTCCCTCACACCTACATTTTAAGCTGCTAACTCAGCTAGAACCACTTGAGCACAAACCTATCCCTAACTAGAAACTTAGCAGGGGCTGCTGGAAATGACAGCAGTTGCTAACCTCAAATCTTCACAAATCATAGCAGACATGGCTGAATTACTGCTAGGATTAAAAAGTTTGACGTGTGGACTGTTTTTTTCCCCTCTTCATCACTGAATTTTGAGCATCAGTACAACCTTCCTTGCCTTATTTATATATCATCCCTTTGCTGTGCTTGCCATGCCCTCACCCACTGGAGAAAACCTTCTTGACTTACAGACTGGGAACTCACAAAGAGAGAAGCACAGCCTGTGAAGGGTAGGTGTGTTGTGTTCCCGGGTTTGGAGGGAGAGCTCAGTCCTCTTTGCATTACTGACCTCACAAAGAGAGCAGTAGTGCTAAAACCAACCCTAGTGGTGCTGGTGGTGATGGGAGGCAGAAGTTAGTCTCCTTGTTGCAGAGAGATGGCAGTGGTAGGTGTGTTAGTTATCCTGGCCGAACCGGTCTGCGGTATGCAGCTATTCTGTGTCGTTCTTCCCCCTTGAGAACAAGGGTTCTCGCAGCAGAAAAGCTATAAACTATGCAAAAGACAAGTTTTCAGCAGGACAGAGCTTCTGCAGGTGAATTCTTAATCCTACCTTCACCTGCACTTAGAGCCGTGTCTGTGGAGCTATCAGAGCTTGTGACTGGAAGAGATTCATAATTCAGAGCAAGTTCCTTTTTGATGCCTCTGGTAGGTTACAGAAATTGCCAGGAATGTCTTACAAACGGATCTGTCTGACAGCTGCCAGTGACACTTGTACAAATTTCTCTTGTACAAGTGAAAGAAGTGTGGCCTTAATTGCAGCCATCTGAAGTATGGATGGCGGTGAAGCCATTGAAGCTTGGCTCTAAGCCACGGCAATTCAGGATTCAGCTGTTGGATAAGTACAAGCAGCCTCTTGTGCCGACTCTGCCGAAATTTCACTGGGGAAGGGAAAGGCGCTGTCAGACAATGTCAAAACAACTCGTGAAATATTAGAACATTTCCTTGCGAGAAATGTTCTCGATTCGGCTGTTCTTTCAGTTTCCATTAAATAAAACGTTACAAAATTGGAAAGAATTAAGTCCGAGACAGAGTTCTGGTTGACTTCAGAAGACTGGATCCTGTCTGAAGCTTTCCTACACGAAGCACTGCATTAATGACTTAACAATTTGCGAGCAAAACAGCACTTCCAAGGTCTGATTTTTACTGCATCGCAGACACCCTGTAACAAATTATTTAGCACATCCCACTGAGCAGGTAAGAGACACGCTCCAGCTGTTCTGACAAGGTTTATGTATTTATGAACTGCTGAGTCACACTCAAAGATAAACCTCAATTCCCTGAAATCTGCAACCGAAGAGCTAACATGAGATCCATAGCAATTGAGAAAAGACCAGTCTGAACTACAAAGAGACAGAGCCCAGCGCCACCCTGTGCAGCAGAAGTAGGTGTTTTAAGATGCTTTGTATGTTTAACAAAGTATATGGCCGAAGAAGTAGCCTCTAGATCTCAGTTCTTAATACCTATGGGTGACTTCAACCACCCCGATGTTTGCTGGAAAGCCCACAGAGCAAAACATGCTCAGGCCAAAAGGCTCTTGCAGTGCATTGATGTGGTCCTGCTGGGTGGATTGGACTAGATGACCTTTCAAAGTCACTTCTAATCACTAACGTTATGTGATTCTCTGATAAATTTCCAGTGCAGGTGATGGAGGAACCAACAAGGAGAGGTGCACTGCTGGACTTTATACTAATGAATAAAGAAGGTCTGGTTGGGAACATTATGGTTAGGAACAGCCTTGGTGACAGTGATCATGACATGGTCGAGTTTAGTGTTGTGTAAGGAAGAAGCAGAGCAACAACCATCCCCACCTGGATGTGTTCCTGTGCAACTTGGTCTAGGTGGTCCTTCTCTTGGCAGGGGGATTGGACTGGATGATCTTTTGAGGTCCCTTCCAATCCCCGATGTTCTGTGATTCTGTGATCCATCAGAAGTGGATAAACTGAAAACATTTGCGGCGTTGCTCTGAAAGGAAACTGAAGGAAACAGCAGTGGTAATTCTTCCATGTTTATCCTGGTGGAAATACCACTGGTCAAAATAAAAGGGCATTAACTCCTGTGCTCTGCAACTGAAGGAAACCATTTCTGCTTTTGCAGTTGTGGGTTTTGCATCAGAAACATCATACCAAGTCTACCCAACTCTAGTTGCCCATGGAAGGGAGTTTAGAGTAGATGATCTCTAAGGTTCCTTCCAGCCTGAGCCCTTCTATGACTCTGTAATTGTTTCTATAATGCAGATTGCAAATATCCTTCCACTTCTATTACTTATTACTAGTATTCACAGGATTGGAAAGGACCTTGAAAGATCATCTAGTCCAATCCCACCACCACAGCAAGATCCCCTAGGGTTTTAAATGTCTCCAGAGGAAACTCTCATGACTTACTATTACTACTTACTGCATACTTATTCAATATTTAAAATGTTAAGACTCCCATTACTTACTATTACTACTTATTGTACACTTAGTCATTATTTAAAATGTTAAGAATCTGGAAAAGTCATACTTCTGAAACATTTTTCTTCTCAGCATGGAAATGTCCTATGCCTTGTGTCACCAGTAGAAGTTATGAGGTCTTGGGGCCTTGTCCATAGAGTATCTCCTGATGACTTCACTCTGCATGGCACTACAGCCTCCACGGTGTAAATGTGCTATAAACCCCTAACTGCTTGCAGCACACTCAGCTGTTCTGGCAGCATTTGGAAGGTGGAGGAAACGAGATGGAAGCTGTGGGAGTGCAGGGTAATGGTCTTGTCTGACTACTCTCCCTGTGTAAGACTTCTACTCCATGTGGGCAAGGCTGATTTCCTCACACAAAATCTGCTCTCGGATGGGGTCAATGATCATTGACAATGCAACGGTTGTCTAAATAAGAATGAGGAATCGGAACAATTACAGGGACTAATTAGAGACTACTCATTTGTGACACAACCAATAAGCAGTTCAAAACGAGCTAGAAGAAACAAATGGATTTTCGAAGAGATAATTCTGTGCTTTGCAGAAGAGCAAACAAGCAGGGAAAAAACTCAAGAGCGTATAATTACAAGTGTCATAAAGACAAAATACAAAAGTAAACAAAAACTGAGATCAGATAGGTTTGGATAAACATTGAACTAATCGCAGCACAAAACAAAGGTACAAGAGACTCCGGCTGTTAATTCAATAACATTTATTCTGATGCGCTCGAAAGCTACTTAGTTTAATAATTTTAAAAAACACAATCAATCCCAGTTTTCTCATGTAGAGGTGGTTACTCTTGTTCTGCTCTCAGAATAGAATGGATATGAGAAGGAACTTCTTCATGGTGAGGGTGACAGAGCACTGGAAGGGGCTGCCCAGGAGGGTTGTAGAGTCTCCTTCTCTGGAGACATTTAAAACCCGCCTGGATGTGTTCCTGTGTGACTTGGTCTATGTGATCCTGATGTGCAGGGGGATTGAACTAGATGATCTTTCGAGGTCTCTTCCAACCCTAATGTTCTGTGATTCTGTGATTACTGAGAAAAGGAGGAGAGGAATAGTGAGAGGTGTTTTTTCTCACAATGAGATTCCTACTTATTACCTTCAGAATCCTCTTACTAACCATAATTAAAATCTCTCTGTGCTGAATTTTCTACTGCTCGTTGTTACTAGGTTTCCATATATCCTATGAAAAATGAAGCTGCTAGTTGATAGTGATTTGTTGTTGACAATTTTTGCTTGTGCAAAAAGGAAAGAGACTGGTCTGTGATTTTATTGCCTTTCCACGAGGCTCTTTATCGCTGAGATCATGTCAAGAAACAGCAATTTCCAGAGAGCAAAGGAACGACTCAAAATAAATTACATTAAAATACCTTAAGGTCCCAGAATATTCACATTTAGCAATCTCTCTCTCTCTCCCTCCCTCTCTCTCTCCCTCTCTCTCTCTCTCTCCTTTTTCTTTCCCCGAGGCCTTGAATTTCAGCTCAGCTGTACAACAGGTTTTAAGGTCAAAAAACCTTGTTAGCTTATTAAATGGAACCAGCTTCCAAGTGGAAAGGTCTGCAAATCAACTCTACTTCAGCACGTTTCTTTAACACTGATGGTTAACTGTTCTGGAACTACACCAAAGACACACAACTGAAAGGATTTACTTGAAGCTTTTCAAAAACACAATGATTTTCCCACATTAATAATCGTATCTTTTCATTTTATAGCTTCCTAAACAACAGAGTAACTTAAACTGCAGCACTGTGAGATGGAATTTGCTGAGAGATCTGTGAATCGAAGGAGCAGCGGAAGGCTACGGATGCCGCATGGAGTGCTGCCATCTTTTGGTTATAACAAACCAGGATTGTTACGAGAACGCTGAAAACATCTTGGCAAGATGAATACAGTCTGAGAGCACAATATGTGAGCTCCATATTGTTAGGTATAATTGCCATTGTTCCTAAAAAGACTCAATTTTGCATAAAAAGGCTCACTCTGAAATGCAAGTTTGCTACTTAAAACAGCGTGTGACCACGGAATCACAGCACATTAGGGTTCGGAAGGGACCTCGAAAGATCAACCAGTCCCATCCCCCTGCCACAGCAGGATCACCCACACCAAGTCATACAGGAACACGTCCAGGTGGGTTTTAACCATCTCCAGAGAGGGAAACTCCACAACGCCCTGGGCAGCCCCTTCCAGTGCTCTGTCACCCTCATTGGGAAGAGGTTTCTTCGGGTATTTATATGGGACCTCCTGTGTTTCAGCTTACAGGAAAGTCAAGAGCCAAGTAAGAGTTAATAGTATTATCTGAAGACTTTTGAATATTCAGGTTTATAAACTTAATAGATCTGGGGGGTTGGACTAGATGATCTTTTCAGGTACCTTCCAATCCCTGATGATTCTGTGATTCTATGATTCTGTGATTCTTTCTCACTGGACAGTAACAGCTGCAATGGGGAACCAACAGACACGACTCAAAGGTTATTTAGTGGCTTTTTGTGCCCTTCTCTGTGTAGAGCAGTAGTGCCTACTACTGATACTTCAACGTGTTTTATTTATCTACTAACAGAAGCATTGGAACATCTTCTTGGCTCAGCCTCTACAAGCTTCCAGCTGATTTAGGTTTCTTTTTCTTATGTAACTGTGCTTTCTGGGTGCAAATGTTGGCGTTTACTCTTCGGCGTTGTGCGTGTGCTGTCATGTTCTGGCTCTGCTGATGCGGTGATATGTTTTCTGTCAAAGGCAGCTCACAGGCACATTACCCGGCTTGACAGGAACAGCGAGCTACAAGGATTTCCTGAGGAGAACATTCCAGATGCGGCGTGTGAGATTTCTCATCTTCCAACCGCATTAATTACATTATCTCCCTGAAACAACTTTCTAAACGAAATCATTCACTGGAAGCCCTGCGCACAGTCCAGCTGCCCAGGTTTCCCTGCTGCTTCTGTCATCTATAAATCATTCACTGAAAGCCAACTGGGAGGGGGCATCCTCATTTTCTGCTCTCAGTATCTGCCAGTCAAGAGTGGAGAACATTCTCAGCTGGGCAGCCATAGGGAGGTAGAAATGTACCAGTGTCAAGTCCTGAAAAAAACCTTCTGGTCCAGTTTTAATTAAATAAAATTTAATGTAAAATAAAATAAATAAATAAATAAATAAATAAATAAAACATCTGTCTAATAAATAAATATTTAAATTAAATAAAATTTTATGTTAAATAAAATAAATAATAAAAAATAGGAAATAAAATCTAGATTAAGAGATATATTTAAGAAATAAAATTTTTAAATGTTTAAATTTTAAAAATTTTATTTAAAATAAAAAAGAAAATAAAATTTTGTTTAAAAATATATTTAAGAGATAGATTTTTAAATATTTTCACTCTTCTTAATTATTTTGAAGTTCACACTAAATGAAATATTTTCACTAGCTTAGTTACAGACAAGAGGACAAGACTTTTACTTTAAAAGTAAAAAATACAACGAGATTTGTTTACGTAGTCACCCGTCTCAGGAAGCTGGAGCTTTCAGGAATAAAGATAAGAAAAATTATAACAGCTGGAATAAAATCATGAGAATTAGTAACGTGGATACAGAGAGGTTCTCAACTTTGAAGAGACTGAGGAGTCCCTTACACTTGGTTTTACAGGCAAAACAACCCCAGTGTACATCCTGCTGTCCTCAGTTCTTAAAGGACACGGATGAAACCTGTCGTAAGCGGTTCCCGAAGCTGGATCCTAACACATGAGCAGTTATTTGTTCTACAGATCTGTTCCTGTGCGATGCGGTCTAGGTGATCCTGCTCCAGCAGGGAAACTGGGCTGGATGATCTTTCGAGGTCCCTTCCAATCCCTAATGTTCTGTGATTCTGTAATTAATACATGAATTACACAATTAATGTTTATTAATTGTCATCAATATACATTAGTGATCGGAGGGGTGAGGGTGGGAAGAAATATGTCATAGTTAGTAATTTAAGTCCAGTCAAAGGACAAAGAGGCAAAACTCAGATGTGGGGTAACTGGCTTTGCCCTTACACCGGCGACAGATTCAGCTCGCTCTTTGCGTCCGTATGCTCTGTGGAGTGGGAAAAGGATTTCTTGACCTTGTGATCAAAGAGAAAACCACTCACAACTTCCCTTTGAAAGACTAATGTGGCTCTCTGAGCTATCTTTCTTTTTTATAGCTGTGTCCTAAAAACTTTGATTACAACAATGGGAATTTTGACTGGAGATGATAGTAGTGCACCGATCACAGACCTAATTTAGCTCCAAACTGACACGACACCATCAAAAGCAATGGCTTGTTTGTGTTTACACACAAGCTGCTTTGGGATCCGTTCCTTTGAGACACTGTTTTCCTCCAGCTATTACAATCCTCTTTCCCAAAGGTAAAGACATTATCTTCCTAGTGGCACAGAGGAACGACATCAAATGCTGCCTATAGAAGAAGGAAAAATTAAAAGAGCAGCAGGATTCTTTCTTTAAGGTTTTTGAGGAAGAAAATACACAATTCTGACCTTACATTTCTCTATGAGTGGAGAGTCCCAGATTGCTTATTTTTGCTCAGCTTACTGCCGGCAGCAAACATCTGGTTTAACTCCCGGCATTTCGGGAGGCTCTGCTGCCCAACCTCTTGCAGCACTTGCAGGATGAGAATGCTCACAACGAGTCACTGCAGGAGCTCCTGAAGCTGAACTTTCAGCTTCTGAGGCTGATCGTCTATGAATTCGACAGTTCAAGAGGAAAAGCTAACAGCACCTGTAACAGTTCTAGTATTTCAGAATAGTCTTTAAGCTGCTGAAGAAAAATAAATCATTAAATGGTTTGGTGAGCCAGGCTCTTCCCAATGTCATCCAGTGATAGGACAAAGGGCAATGGGTGTGAGCTGGAACAGAGGAGGTTCCACATCAACATGAGAAGGAACTTCTTCCCAGTGAGGGTGACAGAGCCCTGGAACAGGCTGCCCAGGGAGGGTTGTGGAGTCTCCTTCTCTGGAGATGTTTAAAACCCACTTGGACATGTTCCTGTGTGACTTGGATGATCTTTTGAGGTCACTTCTGATCCCTAATGATTCTATGACATGTTCCTGTGCTATTAGGTCTGGACTGGATGATCTTTCATGGCCACTTCCAATCCCTAATATTCTGTGATTCTGTGAGTCTGTGCATATTTCTCTCTTTTGAATGACAACATAAATAAAAGTAGTTTATGTGAGTCCTTGTCTAAACAGAGGATAACAAATTCCAAGATATTGACAGTTTTAGAAACAGTTTGCTTTTTAGAATCTGAAATGGTGTCTCATGTCTTCTGGATCTCTCCCTCTGTCTTTTTTCTCCCTCTATGTGTTTATTCATAGTTTAGATGCAGTAAAACACAGATCCAGAATATATATACATGTGTATATCTATATTTTTCTCCTTCAGCTCATCATCACCGACCTGTTATCTAGACCAGTGCTTTTTCTTTGCCTTCTTTTCCTTTGTTTCTGACTTTGGCTGTTCTGAATTGCTATGCAATTTTCTTGGCTATATTAAAACTAGCCTTTTCTTCCCCTCTGAGAGCCGCACAACCAAACAAAGGACAGCACAAGGACAGAGAACCCATCGCGAAATGCCTTTTATTTCGCAGCACTTTTCATCTCCCAACAAATAGCAGAAATCATGGTTAATCATTGCACACTTCTGGTTCCCTGGGCACTCGTGGAGCTCTCCATATGGTCTGTTCAAAATGGAGGCACTTGCATACATCAGATCTAAATTATGCAAAGAAATGTGATCAGATAGTGGAACAAAGTCATAATGGGAAAGATACCTGCTCAACAAAAACAGAAACCCAGCCAATAACCACTCGGTGTTTCCAGCTCCCAGGGTAGGAGAACGCTGTAGTAAATACATAAATCTCCATTCTGACATTAACATCCTAATCTTTAAAACACAGCCCCTCCTGAGCTCTAAATATCATTTCTTCACACAAGAAACCAAATAGCTCAATAAATAATTATTTCTCTTCATTTCTCTCATCTTTTTGTCTCTTTTTCACCTTGCTCTTGATATGGAATCATAGAGCATCAGGGATTGGAAGGGAACTTGGAAGATGACAGAATCACAGAACATTAGGGATTGGAAGGGACCTCGAAAGATCATCCGGTCCAAACCCCCTGCCACAGCAGGGTCACCTACACCAAGTCACACAGGAACATATCCAGGTGGGTTTTAAACTTCTCCAGTCCAATCCCGCAACCAAACTCCTCAAAGTTATCTTCTTTTCCTTTAACTTTTTCTTTTTCTGCTTTCCATTCTTATTATTTCTTCACTCTTTACTGTTTTATCATCTGTTTTTAATTAATATCCCTCATGACATGCAAGGACTACGAGTACATACCTATATAATGCTTGTAAAGACTCATAAGTATTTGCATTCATGTTGATAAACATGTGAAGGGTGGGTGCCAGGAGGATGGAGCCTGGATCTGCTCAGGGGCATCTAATGACAGGACAAGGGGCAATGGGTGTGAGCTGGAACAGAGGAGGTTCCACATCAATACGAGAAGGAACTTCTTCATGGTGAAAGTGACAGAGCCCTGGAAGGGGCTGCCCAGGGGGGTTGTGGAGTCTCCTTCTCTGGAGATGTTTAAAACCCACCTGGACATGTCCCTGTGCAACTTGATCTAGGTGATCCTGCTGTGGCAGGGGGGTTGGACTGGATGATCTTTCACGGTCCCTTCCAATCCCAAATGTTCTGTGACTGTGTGATCAGTGAGCTGAGGGACTGTATTCCCATGAGCATGTGCCCACGTCCAAAATCACACACACACACAGACACACATACACACATTGCTCATAACACCAACAAGAATCTAGGAACAAAAGAAGGACCACGGTACTCCACAGCATTTTCTCTTCTCCTCTTAATGGCTCAAGCTGAAAACCTCTTACAACAGTCTTTCTTCCTTCTTTCCCAGCTACAAATCTCTCATTGAGAATCTGGTTGTTTCTCAGCCTTCTTAGGAAATTTATTCCATTGTCTTTTCAAACATTTCTCACATGGAATTAGGTTTTATTGCTTTTTTTTTTTATGTTCCTCATCCCCATTGGAAATAGTCTCAGGAGGTCATTGATTTCCTAGCTACTCCGTGCATTTTGGTTCAAAGTTCTGAACTGGACGGGGCAAGACTTAAGAATCGGAGCAGCATCCGTTAGAAACGTGCTGATGTAGTACTGACCAGGACTGCAAATGGTTGCAGGAGAACAGAGATTCAATTTTAACCACAAATCGATTTAGAAGGCATTTTTTAATGTTTTGTTTAATAGCAGGAGAAAGAGATATTTAAGGGTCTTGGACACAAGAGTTGAGAAAGGCTGTGAGTAGGTGGGGAGAAAACACAAAGAACTAATTCAAGGTGAATAGACTCAGGCATGTGGAGCCATATGGAGGATGGCCTAGTTAGGAACAAAATTCAAAGCAATTAGTTGTGAAGCTGTGGGAGAGCAGCATGGATATGAATCTATGAATGTTGTTTATCTCAATTTGAATTCAATTTATCCCTTATCCCCTTCTCTTCTCTTACTTGCTGTGGTAGCGCAGAATAGTAAAAAGAAATAAATCCTCCTACTTTTTTTCTATTTTGAATAGGAATTAATCAAATCGACTGGCGTTCTGCAGAATACATTTTGTCGTGACCTTTTTTGCCGACACAGGCAGATTGGATGCACGGTGTGATTTCTTCTTTTGCAAATCTCACAGACCTAATCATTTCTTAAACAGACTGAGAACAGATCAGGTTCAACACGATTCCTAAGACAAGTGTGTGAATTGATGCACATTGAGTGCAATGCTTCAGTATAATACAGACACATCTGGATACATCTGGATACCAGCTGCTTCACTGGAAAAGGAACCTGAGAGTTCTTGTTTTCTTAAAAGGATGCAAAGGAGAGGTTTTGTTGAGCTGAAGGCTCTTCTCAGTGTCATCTCATGACAGGACCAGGGGCAATGGGTGTGAGCTGGAACAGAGGAGGTTCCACGTAAATATGAGAAGGACCTTCTTCCCAGTGAGGGTGACAGAGCACTGGAAGGGGCTGCCCAGGGGGGTTGTGGAGCCTCCTTCTCTGGAGACATTTAAAACCCGCTTGGATGTGTTCCTGTGTGAGTTGATCTAGGTGACCCTGCTGTGGCAGGGGGATTGGACTGGGTGATCTTTCGAGGTCCCTTCCAGTCCCTAATGCTCTGTGATTCTGTGATACTTTGAATTCATGATCCTTAACATTTTCATCATGAGTTTCAGTTCTAAATCTCTAACGATGACAAATGCCTGGATAAAGGAAATGGAGCACTGACAAGATCACTACAGTTAAATATGCAGTTCTGTTAGAAACTGGCTGTGTGGTCTCAAAAATATGCAGAACTGTCTGGTGCTGTTTTACTCAGTGCCCTGCTACCTCAGGCAGCAGCATCATTTAATGCCTCTCAAGACTAGGTCATCAGTACTGCTTGTAATATTATCTACCTCTAAACCTGAATAACTCTGTCTAGAAACATGTTAGAAGGTTTAAATAATATTTGAAAATGTTTTGAGATCCAGAGATTACAGATACTAGGGAAGTACAGAACATTTAGTCGTAATAGTGTTGTATTTATCAGCGGTTTTCTCTTGTACTTTGATCTTCACGGTTACTTTCCATTTCAAAGCGGTAAAATACTGAACAATTCCCTCAGATGTGGCTTCTGCATGAGAATTCTTGGCTCTTTCTAAGACACTCTGCAGGACAGCACTGGGATGACAAAGGAGCATGTGGCTGCATTACAAAGAATGAGGATTGTATAAATGCAATTAAAAATATGGTATTTAATTTCCCCACTTTCTGCACAAAATGTGAAGCAAATCACTGGCATTTCTCCTTAATCGAAATGCGGTTTTGACCAGGGGTGTTAAGCTAAAGAAATGCTTAATTATAGTAGATTTTGTTTAAAATTACCTCAAGACCAGTGCTGCGGTGCAAGGATTGGACTGGGTGGTCTTTCACAGTCCCTTCCAATCTTTAATGATCTGTGATTGGGGACTAGATGACCTTTCGAGGTCCCTTCCAATCCCTAATGTTTCTATGATTCTATGAATCTATGATCATTTCACAGAACCAGACAGAATCAGAATATTAGGGACTGGAAGGGACCTCGAAAGTTCACCTAGTCCAGTCCCCCTACCACAGCAGGATCCCCTAGACCAAGTCACACAGGAACATATCCAGGTGGGTTTTAAACATCTCCAGAGGAGGAGACTCCAGAACCCCCCTGGGCAGCCAGTTCCAGTGCTCTGTCACCTTCACTGGGAAGAAGGTTCTTCTCATATTTATATGGAACCTCCTATGTTTCAGCTGACACCCACTGCCCCTTGTCCTCTGATTGTTAACGTGAAAAGCATTTGGCCATAAACCACATCCCTTTGGTACAATAACGCCCCGATTTTTTCGGAGTGGTCCCACTAACTCACAGAAAAAGGAGAATTGTATTGAGACTTAATATTCACATAAGGCATAAAGTATTTGTTTAAGCTCCTTTAGAACTGCGTAGGAAGTAACAATGAAGATGCATTTTGTCACCACACAGACAGCGCTGGAATGCTTCTCCAACGTCTGTATTAAAATGCAGAGGAGAAATGTCATGAGTAGACTTGTTGAAATAGAGCAGCGCATCAGCAGCAGTGTTTAAAGAGAGTCTGCTCCAGAAATGAAATGTTCATTTCATTTACGATGAACCTCAGGTGCGGATTTCTGTTCCCGTGAGGGAGGCGGGGAGAGAAGAGGGAACGCTGCCAAGGGAGTGAAGATGGGGCTGCTTGCAAAGAAACAGTTAGTCAGTAAAACACCGTGCTTTCTCATAATGTCATGCATCTCACTCACAATAATTCTTTCCTATTAACTGCTTGGGAACAATTTATTTTCCTCTCAGGCTATGAAGGCAAGTGCAAGTGTAGCAGACTCTGGTTGGAGCTGATAAGCCATCCTGTAGGAGCGACACTGCCAGCGTGATGAGATTTGCTAAGAGGACAATATCCCATTGGCTCAGACAAACCACCCTGGATATCAAACCTATCAACAACAATATCTGCAAAATAATGTCTTTATGTACCTGTTCTGTCCACAGAAGGCTTTTTGGAAATGTGCATTGGGTTTGTTATTTTTTATTGTTATTTTCTATTATTTTTGGGCCGATACATATGACAGCTGAAGACTTATCTTGTTTTACCTCTATTTTCACAGAATCATAAAACATTAGGGATTGGAAGGGACCTCAAAAGATCATCTAGTCCAATCCCCCTGCCACAGCAGGATCCTTATTTCCAAACACTACGAGGAAGATGAAGGAATTTGAACACCCCCCCTTTATGAGGAAAGGCTGAGGGAGCTGGGTCTCTTGAGCTTGGAGAAGAGGAGACTGAGGGGTGACCTCATCAATGTTCATGAATATGTGAAGGGTGGGTGTCAGGAGGATGGAGCCAGGCTCTGCTCAGTGTCGTCTAGCGATAGGACAAGGGGCAGTGGGTGTGAGCCGGAGCACCGGAGGTTCCATAAAAATATCAGAAGAAACTTTTTCGCAGTCAGGGTGATGGAGCACTGGAAGTGGCTGCCCAGGGGGGTTGTGGAATCTCCTTCTCTGAAGAGGTTTAAAACGCGACTGGATATGTTCCTGAGGTACTTGGTCTAGGTGATCCTGCTGTGGTGGGGGGATTGGACTGGATGATCTTTCAAGGTCCTTGGTCTAGGTGATCCTGTTCTGGCAGGGCGATTGGACTAGATGATCTTCCAAGGTTGTTTACAATCCCTAATGTTGTGTAATACTACCCAAAAACACAAGGTCACCTTGTTTTACCTCAACTTTACAGTATTTCCAAATCCATCTACTAAAAAAACAATAAGCAGAAAACTAAACTCAATAAATGATCAGTGACTGTTCCAAAAAAAAAAAAAGCCTTTTCAACATAAATGAAATTAAAACATCTAACTGATTTGCATTGTTGAATTGCTGCTGTCTAACTTATTGATGTTTTATCTGAAATGTAAAATCTTTAAAGAGCCAAATTAAAACAAAACTCTTCTAATCCGATTAAAACCATATCTCTATTATCATCACCATCGGCTTTGAAATAGCAATTTTTTCTTTCCAAGTGATTCTGTTCCACTATTTATGGAGCTATTTCAGATACCATACATTCAAATATTGGGAGTCAAATCCATCTTAGATTTTTTTGAATATATTAAAAATAATGCTCAGTTGTTTCTAATGAAGATTTGGTCAAGCTCAGCAGGGAAGTACAGTTTTATTTCAGAGAAAACTTCTAGAGTCACAGAACATTAGGGATTGGAAGGGACCTTGAAAGATCATCCAGTTCAATCTCCCTGCCAGAGCAGGATCACCTAGACCAAGTTCCACAGGAACATGTCCAGGTGGGTTTTAAACTTCTCCAGAGAAGGAGACTCCACCTAGACCAAGTTGCACAGGAATGTGTCCAGGTGGGTTTTAAACGTCTCCAAAGCAGGAGACTCCACAACCGCTCTGGGAAGCCACTTCCAGTGCTCTGTCACCCTCACCATGAAGAAGTTCCGTCTCATATTGATGTAGAACCTCCTGTGTTACAGCTCACACGCATTGCCCGTACTATCAAAGAGAACAGGAGCTTGATCGGAGGAAGTAAATTTGCATCTCAAAGAGTCGTAAAAGAAAAAGGAAGAGAATGTTATTTAAAACTACAGGCTGAATCTTACTTTTCTGTACTCGATATTCACATTCTGCCAGGAAGGACGAAGATCTCATTAAATTTCCAGGAGAGTATTTCCTGTCAAATATGTTGGGAAGTCTCAAGCTGAACTGTTCAGTAACGGTTTGAGTGGCAGCATTATGAACAATTCAGACAGAAATTCTGTTTCTCTCTCCACTCAATTCATTGCAAATATTTCTGCAGCTTGTTCCCACGGCTTACACCTATGGCTAAGGAGATAAACCATCACTAATTCAGCTCTCAGATACATTCATTTAGAAAAGTGGTGTCTGCTGTCCCTGGCACAAGAAATTGCTTTGTAGTTTTAACATTAGTTCTCTACAGAGAAGTCTCTTTGTCTTCAGCTCTCTACCAGTGGTAGAGAACTGCTGGTGAAACCCACAGTAAGTCAACCAAGAGGGTGGGGAATTCATCCAGAAGTACTAACAAGACAGAATTAAGATTTGGAAGCAACTTATTACTGAACCATAGCTCTGCACAAGTGGTCCAATGCGAAACACTTCACATGCCATCAAATTGCAGAGAATTACACAGCATCATGTATTTCAAGAGGTTGGAAGGCACCTCTTGAAATCATTTTGTCCAACTCTCCTGCTTAAGAAGGTTCAGCTAGAGAAAGTAGCCCAGAACCATGTCCAGGGAGCTCCTGAGTATCTCCACTGTTGGATTCTCCACTGCTTCTCAGGGTAAAGTGACCCAGTGTTTGACCCCTTCTAAAGTGAAAAGGGTTTGCTGTGTTCAGATGGAATTTCATGTTTCCTAATTTGCATCCGATGATTCTTGTCCTGTCACTGAGCAAAGGGCCTGGCTCCCTCCTCTTCATTGTCTCCCATCAATTATTTGGCACATTGCTAAGATCTGTCTTGAGCCTTCTTTAGCCTAGCAAAGTCATGCCACCTCTCTGTCTCATCACAGAAGAGATACTACAGTTCTTTCATCATCTTCATGGCCCTTCACTATGTTGTCTCCAGCATATCCATGTCTCTCTTTTACTGAGAAGATCAGAACAGGAACCAGCACTCCAGGTGTGTCCTTGCCAGTGCTGAGTAGACGGGAAGGATCATTTACATAGTTCTTTGTTTCCTGCATCCCCAGAAGTTAAATTTACTGCTGAGTGGAAGCAATGCAGAACAACATGATTGTGCCAAGATACATGCTTCTAGAAATAATTAAATCCATTCTCAGTTGGTAAATACACTAATTCTGCTTTCTGCTCACAGATAGTTTTGCCAAAGTAGGCGGCAACTGGGTGCGATTTAACTTTTCATTGATACACAAGAATAAACCAGAGCAGCCAGTTCCAGCGCAGGGAACTTGGATTCATCTGCCAAACACAAGCAGAAAATTGTGAAATGCAATTTACTAAAACAATTTCAGCAGAAAAAAACCAGCTTAATAATATGCAAAATGCAAGATCTGATGGCTCCCACTGATTAAGTCTCAGCCAAAGTGTTATTGTAGCTCCATTAACTTGCCATCATGCTCTTTTGAATTTGAACCAAAACAGATAGTGGGTGTGAATTTTAAGAAAACTATAATTTTTCTTACCAAGTGCATTATCATTTCATTATAAGGCAAATATCCTCTTACTTCTGCTGCCATTCACAGAATCGCAGAACATTGGAAGGGACCTCAAAAGATCCATCTAGCCCAATCCCCCAGCCACAGCAGGATCCCCTAGACAAAGTTGCACAGGAATTCAATATCACAAATTTTTAAATAATAAGATAAAATCTAAATAATAAGATGAATAATGAAATAATAAGATAAAAAGTTAAATGATGAGTGATTGAATGATAAGACAAATAATAAAATAAGATAAATAGTTAACTAATTAGATAATCAAATAATGAGGTGACTACTTAAATAAGATAAATCCTTAATAATGAGATTAAAATAATGAGGTGAATAGTTGACTATTAAGATGAAAAACTGAATAGTGATAAACAATAAAATAGTAAGATAAATAGTTACATAATAAGATAAATAGTCAAATAATTAGATGAATAATTAAATAATGGAATTAATAGTTGAATAATAAGATGAATAATTAAATAATTGTATGAATGATAAAGTAAGATAAATAATAATAAGATTAATAGTTAACTACTAAGATAAATAATTAAATAATGAGGTAGGTAATGATATGTGATGACAAATAATTAAATAATAAGATAAATAGCTAATGAGATTTTAACGATGAGATGCAATTTCATGTTGTTCTGTCCTTTGGCCAT
Source organism: Rhinopomastus cyanomelas (assembly GCA_013400115.1). Lineage (NCBI taxonomy): Eukaryota > Metazoa > Chordata > Aves > Bucerotiformes > Rhinopomastidae > Rhinopomastus > Rhinopomastus cyanomelas. The sequence goes on along the minus strand of VXBP01005362.1, from coordinate 17,353 downwards.
GAGCATGAATTTTTGTTTCTTGAAGCCGGTTTCACGAGTGCTCTCTGAAGGAGACCTGTTTGGTTGTGACTCTCTGCAGCTCTGGATCGCAGGGTTAATGCTTTGTTCTGCTCTGAAAGGAGCCCGTGCCAAAGTGGCAAGCTTCCCTCTGCCGCATCAGAGAACAGAGCTGCTAAAGGATAACAATGCCCCCTGGGAAGGAAGGGAAAACGCGTTCCTAAACTCTTGTGAGTCAGACCGAAGCTGCAGCATTCTCCGATGTGGAGGCAGAGTAACGTCAAGGAAAACTCTCAGAAGGAGACTTGTCGGATGCCAAACACAAATTGCAAGTTATCAGGATCAGAAAGAGTTTTATCTCTGTTTGTTACTGTTTCGAAGTAAATAGCTCCACAAGGTTAAAAAAAAATAGCAGTAACTTTTCAGTGGGAGAAGAAGCCTCTGTGCCTGGGGAAAAAAAGTGTATTTCTTTTTTATAAATCATTCTCGGTAACCCGTCTGCACACACCGAGACACAGCCGCATCCCTTTGTCAAATTCTATATGCTGAGGCAGCCAGCACATAGGTTTAGGAAATGATCACACACCACTGAGTTACACTACTGTGTAAATGCAGCAGAAGTGACTTTGCCGTCAGACTTCTTACTGAATTATTAGCTCTTCGTATTAAAAGGAAACTCTCGCAGAAGACTAAACTGCAAGAGGAGTCAGATTCCAATAACCCTTTGTCCATCTCTAAGCTTTCAGCCTTGTGTCTCCTTTATTCCTCAGATGAAGTGAAATGTATGAAACCCGGTTCAGTCTCTGCCTATTAAAATAACGAAGGTGAAAAACAGGAAAGCTTGGATAAGAGGAAAAAAACAGCAGTTTTGTGAGAAGGAATCTTTGTACTGTGTCAGCCATTGTCAGACAAGAAAAGGGGCTGCTCAAAAGGAGAAATGAGAGGCTATGCTTGCTTTTTATATATATAAGGGATAATAAGTTCTGCAGAAGTGTATGTGTGATATGCATATCTCCAGTGAAAAAGGATTGCAACAGACATAGAGGGTGGGAGTGATGATGGTTGTAGAGCAAAAGCAGAAATATTGCACAAGGAGGTGAGGGGTGACCTCATTAATGTTGATAAATGTGGGAAGGGTGGGTGTCAGGAGGATGGAACCAGGCTCTGCTCAGTGGCACCAAATGACAGGACATGGGGCAGTGGGTGTGAGCTGGAACAGAGGAGGTTCCACGTAAATATGAGAAGGAACATCTTCCCAGTGAAGGTGACAGAGCACTGGAAGGGGCTGCCCAGGGAGGTTGTGGAGTCTCCTTCACTGGAGATGTTTAAAACCTCCCTGGATATTTTCTTGTGTGACTTGATCTAGGTGATCCTGCTGTGGCAGGGAGATTGGACTAGACGATCTTTCAAGATCCCTTCCAATCTTTAAAGTTCTGTGATTCTGTGTATCAGTCAATGTAAAAGGACTTCAAAGACAGGCTGTTATTTGGCATAAAGAGGAACAAAATAACTTCACATTTCTTCCATTTTCTCTTTCTTTTTCAAAACTGGGTGTATGGACACTTCGTTCTGAAAATACCTCTGGTTTGTTTTCAAACCTCCAGACAAATCAAATGAATGTGCAGATAGTTTGTCTGACTTCTCGTGCATTTAATGCTTCAGTGGAATTCAGTGGGTTGATTCCAGAAGCTTTGTTGCTTGAACACTCCTGATGCCTTGTCAAAATTCAGTTCCTCAGCAGTGAACTCACCCAATCTTCGTTGAGTTTTTGGTGAAAGCACCCGGCAAGCATCTCACCGTCTATCTATAACTGCCTTCTGTGCTAAACGTGTACTCTATTCATGTGATAATTCCTTCTTTGTCCTTTATTAAGCTCTGCTGTTAATATTCTTGCCTCCATGCAGTGACATCCTCTTAGAACGACCTCAGCTTATTAGTATGTCTATCCTGTCCCATCTGCTCTACCGAGCTGGGCAAGTATTGTCATTTGCATTGTTTTATCAGTCTCTTGGCATTTGTTTTGTCTTCATCATATTCCTCCACAGGAGTCTTAACACACACTGTGCTTACAGTGCTGGCAGACGGTGTAAATGGTTAACCCTTTTGCCATTCCATTTTGCCAACAACCCTGGCTTCAAAAGGCATCTATTCTGCTTCCTTTGCTATTGCCTAGAACATAGAAATCACAGCCTGTGTCCCTCTGTTGGCCTCATTACACAGTGGTACTGGGCGGTCTGGGATTATCCAGATTGTCAGCCATCAGACTGACCACAAAGTAGATGTTGCTTCATGATACAACCCAGAATCCAAACAGTACACATGGTGAGTTGCTTTCACAGGATAACAGAATCACAGAATATTAGGGATTGGAAGGGACCGTGAAAGATCATCCAGTCCAATGTCTAGGTGATCCTGCTGTGGCAGGGGGTGTGGTTTCAAGGTCCTTCCTATCCCTAATGTTCTGTGATTCCGTGACTTATTTTGTCTGACTGTACCTTTCACAGGTATCCTTCTGTTCAGCTATAGAGGATGTTCTAGAGCACTAATGTTCTAGAGCACTAATGGAGGCAGCAAACCCCTTCACCTGCTCAGACACAGACCTGCTAAAGCACACACTCTTCTGCTCTTCCTCAGCTTTTCCAGGCAATTAGATTCTGGAACCACAGGCAGAACATGGTTTTTCCTAAACAGGATGTGATATCCACCAGGGATATTAAAGCAGCACAGCTCTGCAGACATCACATCCCATCAGCCGAGGATCTGGCCCATTGATTCTTTATTGAGACATGATTATATCCAGTACCATTAATATCTTGCCAGAAGGCACTAATCCTACTTTTACAGCTTATTGTTTTTTGTAATTTTTTCAATTGTCTTTGCTGCCGATTGAAAGAGGGTGCTCGCATTACTGATTTCAATGAGGCTTAGAGGGATAAGAATGAAAAAAGGAAAGCTTTGCATGGGGAGACACTTCCAAATTTATAGCACGTTTGTTGATTCATCCAGGCGACATTTGGGAGGGTGAATTGGCGCTTAATTTGGGGCAATTCTGTGAGCTGCTTTGTGCCATGCATAATTTTTCCAGTGGCTAAAGATGTTCAATGTAAAAGCAGAAAATCCTGTTGGTCTCTTCTGCTCATCTCTTTGAACGTGAAAAATTAGGTAAATTGTGAAAAAAATGTGTGTGAAATAACATTTTTTGAAAAAACATTCAATAAACAAGCTAACAGAATCATAGAATCACTGAATATTAGAGACTGGAAGGGACCTCGAAAGATCATCCAGTCCATTCCCCTTGACACAGCAGGATCACCTACACCAAGTCACACAGGAACACACCCAGGTGGGTTTCAAACGTCTCCAGAGAAGGAGACTCCACAACCCCCCTGGGCAGCCCCTTCCAGTGCTCCATCACCCTCACTGGGAAGAAGATCCTTCTGAGATTTATATGGAACCTCCTCTGTTCCAACTCACACCCACTGCCCCTTGTCCTATCATTAGATGGCACTGAGAAGAGCCGGGCTCCATCCTCCTGACACCCACCCTTCACATATTTATCAACATTAATGAGGTCACTCCTCAGTCTCCTTTTATCCAAGCTCAAGAGTCCCAGCTCCCTCGGCGTTTCCTCATAAGGGAGNTTTTTCCTTAATAGCTTTCTTCTCCATCAGTGTGGTGCTGAATGTGTCCAGTGTTGAAACTAGAGAACACCTACATCACCTTTGGGTACAGCCGAGTTTTATTCCCAGCAGCATCTTTTGGCAGGAGGAGATCGCATGAGTTATGCCTAGAGAAGTTTTCACAGAGCTGCAGCAGGACTCAGCAGAAAGAAAGATGGTTGTATATTATCAGCCGAGGCCCCGCTGGGAAAGGAGCTACACAGACATCAGCCAAAACAAAGGAATAGCGATATAAAATATCCAACTATTTTTCTACCCAGCTTAAAATGAGAAAAACAGCGAAAGGCAGAGTTTGAGCTGACACTTCATCTTTAATTTATATTCTTATACCAGTACCTTAAAGTTTGCAAAACAGTAGAGAAATTGAAACAGACCAATGACCCGCATTTTTCTTGGGAGAATAAAAACCAAAGCAATGGAAACAACAAAAAACTCACCTCATAGTTTTTTACAAAAAGAGGCAACCAAACCTACATTCTATATTTTAAAGGCAGGGTAGTTACAGATAGAGGTTCTCCTCCCTCTCTACTCTGCCCTGGTGAGACCACATCTGGAATCTTGTGCCCAGTTCTGGGCCCCTCAGTTCCAGGACATGGAACTCATGAAGAGAGTATGGGACAGAGCCACACAGATGGTGAAGGGCGTGGAGCATCTGCCTAAGGAGGAAAGGCTGAGGGAGCTGGGTCTCTCGAGCTTGATAAAAAGGAGACTGAGGGGTGACCTCATTAATATTGATAAATATGTGAAGGGTAGATGTCAGGAGAATGAAGCCAGGCTCTGCTCAGAGCCATCTAATGATAGGACAATAGGCAATGGGTGTCAGCTGAAACAGAGGAGGTTCCACATCAATGTGAGAAGGAAGTTCTTCACGGTGAGGGCGATGGAGCACTGGAATGGGATAACCAGGGAGGCTGTGGAGCCTCCTTCTCTGGAGACACTTAAAACCTGCCTGGACATGTTCCTGTGCGACTTGATCTTGGTGATCCTGCTGTGGCAGGGGGATTGAACTGGATGATCTTTTGAGTTCCCTTCCAATCCATAATGTTTTGTGATTCTGTCACAGAATAATCAGATAAATTAAGACAGTTTTTATTCACTTAAAGGCATCTGAATCAAACATTGGGATCTCTGGATTATTTGCTTAAGGACTGATTGGTAAAATATCCAATACATTTTCAATATCATTATAAATGAAGTGAGAGAGCAATCTATTGCTTTATGATAGATGCTTGCAGTGTAAGATTACGGAGAATTGTTTTTATATCCTATACACAAATACATATGATGTGATAAGAGATGCCTGTGTAATACAGCCTTCCAGTGTTCCAGTAGGATCACTGTGCCTTTGTCCTTTGATTTAATGGAAATTTGTTAGGTTCAGTGAAGTACAGTGAAGTGGAGACACCAGGGTTTTTTTTCCTAAATGGGAGGAAATATGAGCCCTGTTACCTTTACATCTAATGAGTTGCTTGCTCTTTAGTGTTTGGCAAGACAAATAGAATTACACACTGTGAGTGACTCAGAACAGAACTTCACTATCAATCACCCACCTGACTCTGCACAATTTCTGTAGGGCATTCAGGACATTTTGCTGCCTATGAATATTTCAGACAAGATGAATCCCTAAAAGCTTCCTGATGGATTAATACTGGAAAGTAGGACTTTTTCTTGCTTTAAAGCTGTTTGTCAAAACACTATTGCCACTACCACTGCATAGTGGAAGCATGCCTCTTTAAATGAAGGAACATACCCAGAGGAATATTGCTAACTTCTTCTGTCACAAGTCATTTGAAAGTAATGATATTTACTGTATTAATATTGTATGAACTACAACACCAGAAAACGGAGAGCTGTATTAGCCTCTAAGATTTTAATATGCACTAATGAAAGTGAACTGCAAGGGATGCTTTGTTAAAGATACATTAACATCCAGAATCACAGAATCATCAGCATTGGAAAAAACCTTCAAGATCATCAAGTCCAGTTGTCCACCAAACAGCCCCTAACCACTAAATTGTGTGGTTGTTGACTGTCCCTGTTCACTCTGGTAACACCAACGCACGTGCTCAACGCTTCTGAAGTGCATATGATGGAAAATAGCTCTGTGAAGTCATTTACCTGCCAAAGAACCTCCAGTCACTGCTGCAAACAAGGTTTCCAAAATACCCCTGTCAATAGTGATCTTATAATGAGAAATTATAAGATCTTTGATTTTATATTAACATCTTATTACTTGGGAAAAAAATTTAATCTTTACTCTAAATAATCATTACTTCTGCTTCTCACATTTCCTCAGAAGACTGTTCCAAAGCCCATAGAATGGATTTACTCTGACTTGTTATGCTTTGCACACAGCAGTGGCTTTGTACATCATTTTTTATAAAGATATAATTTTGTTTGCATCTGACTTACTTCACAGAATAACAGGAATCACAGAACATTAGGGATTGGAAGGGATCTCAAAAGATCATCCAGTCCAATCCCCCTGACACAGCAGGATCACCTAGATCAAGTCACACAGGAACATGTCCAGGTGTGTTTTAAACATCTCCAGAGAAGGAGACTCCACAACCCCAATGCGTAGCCCATTCCAGTGCTCTGTCACCCTCATTGATGTGGAACCTCCTCTGTTCCAGCTCACACCCACTGCCCCTTGTCCTATCATTAGATGACACTGAGCAGAGCCTGGCTCCATCCTCCTGACACCCACCCTTCCTGTCTTTATAAACATGAATGAGGTCATCCCTCAGTCTCCTTTTCCCAAGCTCAGGAGACCCAGCTCCCTCAGCCTTTCGTCATCAGGGAGATGTTCCACTCCCTTCGTCATCTTCATGGTTAATTATCTAACAAATAGATAACCAATATTTAATTATCTAACTGTAGAAGGCACCCATTAGTGAAGTATTTATTTCTCTAATCAATCTACAACAACATACAGTTCTCATAGGGCAGACACATGGAATCATAATATAGGGAACAAAGCATTTGCCATGGGATTGGACTGGATGATCTTTCAAGGTCCCTTCCAATCCCTGATACTCTGTAATTCTGTGATGTCCATCCTCCAACCAACCTTGGGCAATGCATGTTTCCAGCTGAATTTTCCCCTTGCTTTTAGCTCATCTCCAGCCTTAAAATGTAAGCACATCTCCTGTTAAACAGCTGCTACAAGCCAGTCCAAGGACAGCTGCATTTCAATTCATGTGAGAGAACCCCTTCATCTCCCATGACTACCTCTCTAGGTTGTTAAAGTATTAATTAAATCACAGAATCACAGAACATTAGGGATTGGAAGAGACCTCGAAAGAACATCTAGTCCAATCCCCCTGCCAGAGCAGGATCACCCAGACCATTACTGCAAAAGGTTTAGAGACATGTGGGTGCCTGCAAAGTGCTATTAATTACAAACTCATGCTAAAAGGAGGTGCCTTCAGAGACGCACAAGTCTCAAACAAAGCCATGTCCCTAAGCATCCTTGAAATGTGCAGTTCAGAAAACAAAGTGCAATTTGGAGGTCAGGCAGACTTTCAGCCAGAGCTTGAGCCTTTGCAGAACAGAGAGAAAACACACCGACTTCTCCCATTTCAGACTGTCTCTAATGACAGAATATTTTTCTTTATTAACACAAATATTAAACCTGATCTCACTAGTACCACTGCAGTACATCTGTTGTAGTAATGGATATGAATTTGCCAAGCTACTCTCTCATTTTGTTGTAGTAAGAATAAAAATCCCAGCCCATTAACAAGAGCAGGGTAAATGATCTCACTTCATCATTTTCAAAGGGACTGATGGAATATGAAATGAGTTTCATGGCAGTAAAGCATCATGGTATTACAGAAATTGCTTGAAATTACATAGATAAATGGACAGATAGACAGCTGCAGCCCAGTCTCCTGCACATTTGTGCGTATATATATATATATATGTATATAAAATAGTTATTTGTATGTCTCCGTATCTATCTATGTGCATTTATATTTAGATTTTAATATGAAAATAGGATATTATCATTTAATTTCTATTATTATTATTTACATTTGTGACATTGTTTATGTCCTTACAAGAACAATATTCTTCCTGTGATACATCAAGTTGATGCCACTGTTGTTTCCATCAGCTGAGGATCTCACACTGCAGGCACCAATATATGAATCGATACTCACAGAACATTAGGGATTGGAAGGGACCTCAAAAGATCAATCAGTCCAATCTCCCTGCCAGAGCAGAATGACCCAGATCAAGTTGCACTGAAACATATCCAGGCAGGTTTTAAATATCTCCAGAGAAGGAGACTCCACAACCCCCCTGGGCATCCCGTTTCAGGGCTCTGTCACCCTCACCATGAAGAACTTCCTTCTCACATTGATGTGGAACCTCCTGTGTTCCACCTCACACCCATTGCCCCTCGTCCTATCACTAGATGGCACAGAGCAGAGCCTGGCTCCATCCCCCTGACACCCACTCTCCACATATTTATAAACATTAATGAGGTCTGAATAGTTGTTATTTGAACCTGTTTTCTTTCTCTTCCTGTTTAAAATACCAATAAATTAAGCACTTTCACACTAGTTGAAGAGTCAGCTGACTTCAAGAATTAATGGACATGACAGTGTTATGTTTATTTTCATTTCCAGAGATTGCTCAAACTGCAGGTCACAGCATCGCTGACCACAGAAGCACAGCTCCTTGTAGAAAAGGGGACTATTCAATCCTTTAATAGATGACTTAGAGCAGAAGGGGTGATAAATTCTGCTGTATAGCAGAGTGTCGTTACTTTCAAACACTTGGCTTCATAAACTTAGTGTTGTGGTTTTAACTTATTTCTGGAGAGTTTTATAATGAAGATACTTGCTGAATATTTAGAGCTTGTCATATCCACTTAGAGTGTACTTCAGGCCACAGTGAAGCTAAATTCATCACACTCTAGAAGTGAAGACAAGAACTAAAGAGTCAGTAAAGGGAACATTTATGGAGTCCATAGGAAATAAAAGAAATTAATATATTTTAGAACTTAATAAAAATGTTTTAATAAAACATGTGTCTAGACTTATGAACGCCATATTGCTACATTAAATAAATTATGCCTTAAAATTATATAACACTAAAGAAGAAAACTCTGCCTTGCTGAGACCATATCTGGAATATTGTGTCCAGTTCTGGGCCCCTCCATCCACAAAGGACATGTAACTGCTTGAGAAAGTCCAGCATAGAGACACAAAGATGATGAAGGGAGTGGAACATCTCCCTGATGAGGAAAGGCTGAGGGAGCTGGGTCTCTTGAGCTTGGAGAGACAGGCAGCCCATTTCAGTGCCTGATCACCCTTTCTGTCAAAAAGTCTTTCCTAATATCAAGTCTAAACCTCCCCATTGGAACTTGAACCCATTCCTTCTTGTTCTATCACTAACTGCTTGTGAAAAGAGACCAGCTCAACCTCTCCACAACATCCTTTCAGGTAGTTGTAGAGAGTGATGAGGTCTCCTCTCAGCCTCCTCTTCTTCAAACTAAAGAGCCTCGGCTCTTTCAGTCTTTCCTTATAAGATTTACTCTCCAGGCCTTTCACCAGCTTCGTTGCCCTCCTCTGCACCTGCTCCAGCACCTCTTGTACCTCTTGTACTGAGGTGCCCAAAACTGGACACAGCACTCAAGATGTGGCCTCACCAGTGCCGAATACAGGGGGGACCATCACCTCCCCACTCCGGCTGGCCACACTATTTCTAATAGTAGCCAGGATGTCAATTGGATGCAATTGACAACTCCCACAAATTCATGCTGCTGGCTTGTATGTTTTTTGAGAGCATAATCCTGTTAGAGGATAAACATAACACAAATCCTGTTAAAGGCACCCGTATCACTTCCTTTAGCACTCTGTTACGTGCGGTTTTCCTCACTCACTGCTTCCTGCCCACGTCAGTCCCTTCAGAATTGTCCCCTTGTGTTAGTGAGAAGAAAAAGTAATACAAGCTGTAAAAGCCCCAGTTGTTCAGACACGCATGCAGAAGCTGATTTATTTTTAATAGAAATGCTATACTTTAGCTTTAAATCACCCTAACGTAAAAGTATGTTTCCTAGCCCATTAAAGCTTAAATTGTGCAGATTAATACACTTCCTCTACGGCCGCTCTATTTCGAGAACCAAGCAAATTAAAAAATTCAGTTTAGTCTGAAACAAACATATTTTTGTGATTATCTTTGATACAACTGGTCTTGTTACTACCAGTGTGTATCGCCAGTGGAATACGAGGCAATTGAAACAAACGAGGGTACGGTTACACCACATAAAACATAACACCGTTCCGTCTCCTCTGTGAATTGTCATAGTTTATGATTCTGGTGCCTAGAATAGAATAGGGTTGAGATAACCACAACCCACACACCACTTTCATTCGTGGATTGCAGACGCTTCTTGATCTGTGCCGATAGATTACAGTAGTGTGTTTTTAAAGAGCTCATCATTTATATAAGAAGACAAGAGCTGAAATGAAAATGTGCGGAGGAAAACAGCCCTCATAAAGTGAAAGAAGCCCGGGATAGCTGTAAGGTGACAAAACATCTATCAGGGAAATGAAACAGCTGTCTTAGGCGAGACAAATAGAAAGTAAATGACTTCAAAGCAGAGGAGAAAAGTCAGGCCCGATGCTGGATTCCTCGGTCTTATTGGATTAACCATAATGAAAAGGACTTTACAGAACATTAGGGACTGGAAAGGCCCTCGAAAGATCAGCTAGTTCGTTCCCCCTGCCACAGCAGGATCCCCTAGATCCAGTCACACAGGAATATCAGCAAATCATCTAGTTCAATCCTATGGCAAATGCTCTGTTCACAACATTATGATATAATATTACTCTGCTAATGAGGCTTCATTAGAAAGCACCTTCTCCATCTAAATCATTCATGTATTCACGGAATCACAGAACATTAGGGATTGGAAGGGACCTCGAAAGATCATCTAGACCAATCCCCCTGCCAGAGCAGTGTCCCCCAGATCAAGAATGTGACCCACAATCTGACAGTTGGCCTGAATCTGGAGGTGTTCATGGTGTTTGTTTACAGAAATGGGTGTGAGCTGGAACACAGGAGGTTCCACATCACTATGAGAAGGAACTTCACAGAGAGGGTGATGGAGCAATGGAACGGGCTACCGAGTCGTGCTGGGTTGTATGTTAGGACACAGAAAAAACTCATGGATCTCCCAAAACGCTACCCTCTGCCCCACAATAGGAACAGAAAAGGTGGGGTAGGGTTCCGAGGGAGAGGTGGTTCTGGTGGGGCCATCGGGAAAAGCCAGCAGAGGTGACTCAGGCAGTCCTGCGGAGGACAGAGGCCACAGAGCTCTTGCGCTCTGCTCTCCTGCCCAGCCCAGCTGCCTTCTCCTGCGCCCTACCCTCTGGTTAAGCTTTTATCAGCTGTCAGCGGTAGATCGGGAGGAGATCTAGCTCGCACTTTAAGGCGATTTCGCCTTAAACGGGTTTTAAGCGCGGTTCTGTTTTCGTGAGTGGGAGGAGGGCTGGGGGGGTGCGGGTGCGCGGTTGCCAAGGGAGCGCCGGCAGAGCGGGGCGCCCGCAGGGTTCCGAGCGCCGGGAGCCCGCAGGGGAAGGGCGAGCGACCGGCCCGCGCATTTTCCCGCCCTTCCTCCTCCTCCCGCGCGGTGCCCCCTAGCGGCTGGGGCCACATTGCCTTTTGTACACAGCTCCGCCATTACACCTCAGAATGACAGACTCGTTAGGGATCGGAAGGGACCTCGAAAGATCATAGAATCGTTAGGGATCGGAAGGGACCTCAAAAGATCATCCAGTCATAGAACCACAGAATCGTTAGGGATTGGAAGGGACCTCGAAAGATCATCTAGTCCAATCCCCCTGCTACAGCAGGATCACCTAGACCATGTCACACAGGAACCACCTCCCTAAATTTCTCTTGACAGTGAAGGTTTTTCTGGTGTTGGGGTTTTTCTTTAAAATTTATTTTGTTTTGAATAAAATTACAATTTATTGTCATTTTCAAATTTGTTTGCATTCCCTTCCAGTATTGGTGGGAGAGTACTCTAACAGTCTGTTCTGGAGGGTTCCACCTTTAACCCTCAAACCAGCACAGGAGTCTCCTTCTCTGGGGACGTTTAAAACCTGCCTGGACATGTTCCTGTGTGACTGGATCTAGGGGATCCTGCTCTGGCAGGGGGGTTGGACTGGATGATCTTTCGAGGTCCCTTCTAGTCCCTAATGTTCTGTGATTCTGTGATATGTTCCTGTGTGACTAGATCTAGGGGATCCTGCTGTGGCAGGGGGATTAGACTAGATGATCTTTCGAGGTCCCTTCCAATCCTTCCAATGTTCTGTGATTCTGTAAGTCACAGAGTTTTTAGAGGTGTCGAGGTGTGGGTCATTGCTCCGAGAGATCTCTGCTGCTCCATCTGTGAAATTTGCAGCAGACAGTTATCACTTCTTTCCAAACTCCACCCTTGACTGACTGCATTAGACCTTCACTCTTCTCAGGAAGGTAGTGATGATACAGCCTGCTTCCAAAAAGCCCATTGACAGTCCTGGTGCTGCTCCTCCAGCCTTACCACACTCCCTGAGGTAAACTGTCCTCATCAGATAAAAGGCTGTATTTGCAACCACATCACTTGCTAATGTCTTTGATATCCTGAAGGACAACTCATTGTTCTAATGCATGATATGGTGTAATTCATCATGCACCAAGAACAATACTAATCACCTTTCCAGTTTGCATCAGCCATCACTCTGCAGTCCCTACTGTATCAGAATCAATCTGAGCTGGTTTAAATTAATCATGAGTTGTTTGTATAGAAAAACACCAGTTGCAAATTGCATGCATAGGTACCATACTGCAGAGGAATACAGAGCTGAGTATTTGAGGGAATGGAAAGAGGAAATGAGAAGGGTGTTTGCATTTCTTACCAAATAAATAGATTCAGCAAACAGCGTGAAATCAAGTGCTGCAAAGAAAAGAAACACATTCAGGAAATCCAATGTGAAAATGGAGATAAGCTCATTTAAAAGAAAACTAATAACTTCCTAACGATGGGAATAGCTAAAAATTCCCTTCCAGTTTGCTGTCTTCAAGTGCAGTACAAACACCATGAGATGTTGTGTCCTCTTGTTTGATGGCACGGTCTCTATGGCGCAGTTCTGTACCAAGTTCAGTGCATTTGCACTGAGATTCATCAACCTCCTTTCCTAAGAATGCAAGCTGGAGATGTGTTTATTTTCCTTTCCATTATTCAGGGTTCCTTATGTTACGCATGAACTGCCAGTATTAACGCAGTACTCTACTGCTTATTAAAAAGAAGTCACATAATCACAGAATATTAGGGATTGGAAGGACCCTCAAAAGATCATCTAGTCCAATCCCCCTGCCAGAACAGAATCCTGTTGATTGTGTCCAGTTCTGGGCCCCGAGTTCCAGAAGGACTGCAGCACAGAGCCACAAAGATGGTGAACGGAGTGGAACATTTTGCTGTTGAGGAAAGGCTGAGGGAGCCGAGTCTCTTGAGCTTGGAGAAAAGGAGACTGAGGGTTACCTCATTAATGTTGACAAATAAGTGAAAGATGGGTGACGGGAGGATGGAGCCAGGCTCTGCTCAGTGGCATCCAAAGAGAAGAAAAGGGGCAGTGGATTTGGGCTGAAACAGAGGAGGTTTCACATCAGTATGAAGAGGAACTTCTTCCCAGTTAGGATGACAGAGCACTGTAAGGGGCTGCCGAGAGGAGTTGTGGAGTCTCCTTCTCTGGAGACGTTTAAAACCCACCTGGACATGTTCCTGTGCAACTTGATCTAGGTGATCCTGTTAATGTGACTGCACGAGAAGCTGCAAGAAATTATATGGGCAGCTTCCCTCAAAATGAGGTTGCACTGGAGTTGGACCTCAGGCTGAGTATTTCAGGGAAGTGGTGATAAAGATGTTTAAGGCACAGCAACAGTCTTGCCTACAGATTTCCCTGCATAACTTACGGTACGTATCCCACTGCTAAAAGCACGAGCTCCAGTGAAGAAGGTCTAGCCCAAGAGGTATCATTATTGACAGGAATTATCGAACAGATAGGCAAACCATTAGATTATTACAAGAGACAAAATGTCTTCATCGGCTCCATCCATCTGAGTCAGGATGGGAAAAATATTACTGAAGGCGTAGTTCTGGAGTTGGATGTATGTCCTGCAACGTGATTTATGAAATCGGAATTCCATCATCTCTTCATTGTTCTGCTAGCAAAAAAAAAAAACAGGACTGAAGTGGCAGCTTTCTTCTAAAATTAAGATTTATTGAGGAGATAATCAGAAAGATTAGACTCGTCAAAGCCTGCTGGATGGATGGTCTGAACAACTCATTTTTCATTGAGCCAAACAATCCATAACAAGCCAAACTCGTAACAAGTCTTTTAGAAAACAACCTTCTCTGCACAAAGCCTTGTTTGGTAACTATTGGAAAGAGACTCACAAGGCAACAACAAGATTTTTAAGACGTCAGAGGTAATCCAAGCCCCCTACTCACTCTTGTCTTACTTCCAGGACCATAGAGTGAAAAAAATTGTACTCAGTTTTGTTTTGGAAAAACCATGTGATATTTCTCCAGTAGAAGGAAAACCTACTGATATCTCCACCACTTGTGTTAATTCATTCGCCTAGTCACATAATATCAGCCTTGAAACATGACATGGAAGTCACAGAATCACAGAATCATATGTGAAGGGTGGGTGTCAAGAGGATGAAGCTAGGCTCTGGTCAATGTCATCTACTGATACGAGAAGGGGCAATGGGTGTGAGCTAGAACATAAGAGGTTCCACATCAATATGAGGAGGAACTTCTTCACGGTGAAGGTGACAGAGCACTGGAACAGGCTGCCCAGGGTGGTTGTGGAGTCTCCTTCTCTGGAGACATTGAAGACCCGTCTGGATGTGTTCCTGTGTGACTTGGTCTAGGTGATCCTGCTGTGTCAGGGGGATTGGACTGGATGATCTTTCAAGGTCCCTTCCAGTCCCTAACGTTCTGTGACTCTGTGAAAGCAACTGCAGAGAAAGCAGTGGATGTTGTGGTTTTTCCTCTTGCTTTCTGGCTGTAATTTATTTTATTAGCAACACTACAGGGGACCAGTTATAACAAGAATAAACAAGACATCCATTTGGGTGGGGGGTTTTTTGACTGTTGCAGCTCCTTTTCCTCTGTTTGAGCTTTTCAGCTGAAAACACCCCATGTTTTTGCCTATATACAGGACTGTGGAAGTCTTCTTGGAGTAATTCTACTCACTGGTGCAGAATAAACTCAATCATAGTGCTGAAATGAAGTCTCTGGGTTTGCTTCTGCACAGCTGCAAACTTTGGTGTGAATTTCAACCCGGCTGCATCTTACACTATCTTTAAAATAGTACCTGCAGCACTGCCCTTTTTCTTTGCCAGAAAAGAACAGCTTTAGTCAGTGGTCCCCTGTAGAGCTTTCAGGAGATGTACTTGAATTAAATTATAGCTGTGCCCATGTGTCTAGGTCAATGCTGTCAAATTTACAGCCTCTGTCAAAGGCAAAGCCAAGTCTTGCTTTTCTTGGCCCATATGACTTACGATTTGCCTTGTACATCCTTATGGCTTACAGTATTTGCCCTACGATAATAACCTTGGGGAAGAAGAAGAACATGCACCAGAGACAGCAAAATCTCCTGAATGGGCTGCCCAGGGTGTCGGTCAAGACCCCATCCCTGGATGAGTTTAAAAGATGCTTAGATGCAATGTTGGGGGTTATAGTGTAGGGGTGAACTTGTAGCGTAGGGTTGATGGTTGGACTTGATGATCCCAGGGGTCTTTTCCAGATGGAATTATTCTACTAGGACGTTATACTAGAGGAGGTTTATATTGGACATTATGAAGAATTTCTTCACAGAAAAGGTTGTTAAGCAGGTGGCTGACTCACCATCCCTGGAAGTGTTTGACAGAGGTGTGGATGTGGTGCTTGGGGTCACGATTTAGTGGTGGACTTGGCAATGATGGGTTAATGGTTGGCCTCATTGATTTAGGTCTTTTCCAAACTAAATGATTCTGTGGTTTAATATCATGCGGACAAGAACTCGGAAGAAGGGACACTACTCATACATCTCTTCACACTAATTAACACTTACAACATATGTGAGAGTCTTTCTGTAAAACTTTGCTTCATTACTTTCATCTTTGTTTTGCGTGAATTTTTCTTGACTTTAATGCTTCTGTTTTTTCCAAGTTGTCTCACAGTTGCCCTGTTTCTCTAGGTCTGTAAATACCTTCATTGCCACATATGTAGATTTACCTCTTCTAGAAGATCAAAAGCCATCAGGCAACCTATTGTCTGAGTGCCAAAAAACAATGGCAATGTTTATACTATCAACAACTATGTGAGCAATAAGATTACTGTTTGTTAAACATTGGGGGTTTTTACCTTTTATATGTATTTTATATATATTTGGAATCTTCTGGACAAGTACCCAGTTGTCAGGAGCAAAGAAGGATGTTCGTAGGGTCCCCCCTCAGCTATCTTTCCATTGCATACCTTGCAGGTTATACCAAAAGAGACCTTTCAACGATAACAAAAATGTCTAGTTGTGCTCTGGACATTGACTAAACACAGATGTTTTGGTAAAGGAATTAAAATGATTTAAAAACTCATTGTCTTTGGTGTGGAATAGAGCAGTTGGTAGCAAAAGATATCAGAAGCAAATAAAGAGGATTCTACTCAGGTGGGAACTATTTTTATCTAACATGATTCCTCCAAATTTATTGGTCCGATGACTCCTATATGGCAGCAATTAGAATCAGAGGTCTCAAGGAAAATAGCCAATAGGTTATGAGCATTAAAATGCTGCACCTGATCCTCAAAGCTGAATGAATGACATAAACAGTTCCAGGTAAATATTCATTGGGGTGGAGAGCTCTGTGAAACATTGAGTTATCCTCCTGTAAAGCCAATTTCACACAGCAATAGGCTCTTAATACTATTCATACTTTATAAACCAGATCTACTGTTCTCTCCCCACTGCTGAGAAACATTTTCATATGCTCACAGTCCTTCACTCGTACCATCATGATTGATTAAGCTTAAGTCTGCCAAAATAAATAACATCTATCTGGTAATTGATTGGGCTTTCTTTTCTAATCAGCTTTTGAAAGGAAATTAAGGTTTCTTACGCAAAACAAATCAAGGCTTTATTTCTGTAGCTCATTCTTCACCAACATGTAAAGCTGTTGGTCTACTAGAAGTTTAACAAGAAGACGGTTGTTTAAGTTTCTGCAGTGATTAGGTTACTATGAGTTTTATGAAGACTGACAGCTAGAAGTAGGAGACCCAACTATGCATCTCTGATGTGGTGGGAGAGAGAAATCCAAGGGTTATTGAGTGTGGTTAGAATCAGCCAAATAGCCATCACCCGTCACCCCCTGGCCAGCCGCATTGTGTGCTTCTGGTGGATAGCTTGAGATGATGGGAAACTTAGACTTGTTTTTATTAGAAGACTTAGGGGACAACATTAAAAACTGTAGACAATTAACAATTCTACTACTCACAAAATAACTGCTTTTGTTATGTTTATTCTTGTTATGTTTATTCAGCACAAAAACGTTAGGCAGTTCTTATTTAAATGTGAATATTTATTACTAGTATATAGCAAACACACAGAATCACAGAATCATAGAACATTAGGGAT
>VXBP01005361.1:115487-134431 GCA_013400115.1 Rhinopomastus cyanomelas | reverse complement strand
CTATGATTCTATGATTCTATGATTCTATGAAATGACAGTGAGGCCTATAGGTTAAGAATATCTTTAATTTTTTTTTTTTTCAGCATCAGTTGTCACAGCAGGAAATGGCCACTGATGGCTTATAATTGCTTGTTTTCAAGGGGGATATCTTTTACTTTCACGTCCTTTCTCTGTTTTTAAATTACCACTTGGAGAGTTAGTCTTTGCTGCTGCAGTCCTTATCAGCACTGCAGGAGGCAGTGATTGCCTTGTATCTGAAAACTACAGTGAAATTAAACCTTAATTGGTTGTTTAAATGGGGTATGATATAGACCTTGAAGGACTTAGACACATATTCCAAATTGGTTTCAGGTTTACCATGAAGGTCTGAGCATATACACCCTGGATGATTAAAAGAAAGCACACCGAATTCTCTTCCAGAAGAGAGTCTGATCATTTAATGTGATGTCATTACCAAAGTTACAGGAGGAAAACTGGAGAACATTCTCCATGCATAGTCTCACACTTTTTCCCTTTGGGATGACAGGTCATAGCTTATTTATGCATGAGAGTCTCTCTGAAGAAGAGCAAAAACAAACAGCCAGAATAAATAGATGGAAAGAGGCAGCACGAGCATGTACTCATTTCTTGCAAGCTCTCTTAAGGGAAAAAACAAAAACTTTCAAACATGTTAATGAGAAGGGGCAGAAGGAAGAGATAGAAACAAACAGATGCTCATGGCACCCAAGGCATATTTAGCAAGCAGAATGATAAGAAAATGCTTGACTGAAGAGATGTAAAATGTTCCAGCCTTGCTTTCCAGGGAATGCTTCTAAACATGCGCCCTCTTGGGTGAGCTTGGCCCTAAGTTGTCGAAAGAGCTTCCAACCTAAATAACTGTCACGTTCCATATTTCCCATAAAAGCAGCTTTTAACTGAAACCTGGTATTTGGCTTGGCCTGGAGGAGCCAACCCATGACTCATAGAGTAGATCTGCTCCTTCTACACTTTCCACTTTCCTGGAAAGATACTGCAGCAAAAGTGCACACAGTATAAAAATACCACAGCATTCTCAAACAGCTGTGCTGTGCTCGGCTTTGCCTTCAGACAGTAAAGAGCAGGGTGGTACCATTGCTGTCAGAAATAAAAGGCATCTTGAGCTAACCCACACCTTCCTGCTCCACCATGAAGGCTACAAGAGCTACAGCTGTGCAGGAGTTCAAAGGCTGGAGAGACTTTGGTGGCATGAACTTGAGGGAAAGTGGCATTGACTCCAGGCAAGACTTTGTGCTCTGCTGTGCATATAATATATAGGGCTGTAGTGTGAGAAGAACAAGGAGAGATGGAAGAAGCGAATAGAAGTAATCCAATAATCCATAACTTGCTCTTTGTAGAACTAATGAGTCTCTTCTCCCTAGCAGCAGGCAGTAGGACTAGAAGAAATGGCTGCAAATTACTCCAGAGAAGGTTCAGTTTGGATATTACTAAGAATTTCTTCATGGACAGGGCTATTAGACATTGGAATAGGTTGCCCAGGAGAGTGTTGGAGTCACCATCCCTGGAGGTGTTTAAAGAACACATTGATGCGGTGCTTAGGAATATGATTTAGTAATAACTCAGCAGTGCTAGTTAATGGTTGGACTTGATGATCTTTAAGGTTTGTTCCAACCAAAGAGATACTGAGATTCTCTGAGTCGGTGACTTTGAAACACAGTCTTTCCAATGGCAGATGGCTGCAGCAGTAACATGACAATGAAGAAGACTTTCAGAGACCTCTCTATTATTAGCTCATACTGGCTGTTGCATGATGGTGGCAGAACAGTAGAGAACTCCAGGAAAGACTGTCTGGGTTTGATAAGTTTTGAAAGTATGCTGTCACAGAGACAGCACGTATTTTGAGAACCCCAATTCCTGTTCATAATGTGCATCGCAGTAACAGAATGACAGAGTGGTTGAGGCTGGAAGAAAACTCCGGAAGTCACCTTGTGCAACTCCCTGCTCAAGAAGGGCAACTTTGTGCATGCTGCCCAGGGCTGTGCTCAGGCAGCTTTTGATTATCTCCAAGGATGAAGATTCCACAACCTCTTTGGGCAACCTGTGCCAGGGCTCAGTCACCCTCACAGTAAAAAAGTGCTTTTTGGTGTTCAGATAGAGCCTCTCCTACTTCAGTTTCTTGCCCACTGTCCCTGATCCTGTCACTAGGCACCACTGAGAAGAGCCTGTCTCCAGTTTCTTTGCCATCTCCCTTCCTGTCTTTATAGAATCATAGAATCATGGAATCATAATTAGGGATTGGAAAGGACCTCGAGAGATCATCTAGTCCAATCCCCCTGCCACAGCAGGATCACCCAGACCACATCCAGGCTGATGAGAAATCTTCTGAACCTTCCCTGCTGAACAGTCCCAGCTCTTTAAATCTTTTTGCACGGAAGAGATGTTCCAGTCTCTTCATGATCAATGTCTCTCTTGTACTGGAGAGCTGGAACTGGACCCAGCACTTCAGATATGGTTCACCAGTGCTAGGCAGGGGAGGATCACCAACCTTGTCCTGCTGGCCATACTCTTAATGTAGCCCAAGCTTCTGTAAGTCTAAATTGACACAAGGGCACACTGATGGGTCATGTCCAGTCTTGGCAGCACAATCATACCTCCCAGTTTTTTATCACTGACAGCCTTGCTGAGGGAACACTCTGTCTCATCATAGAGATCATTAATAAAGATGTTAAGCATCTGAACCCAGTGTTGACCCTTGAGGCACAATGCAGGTTACTGACCTTCAGCTAGACTTCCAACATTCCTTTCTATCACTTCCATAAGAAACATGTGTGTTGTGTGAACAATAACATACACCCATAAAATCATGTTAATTTTTCTACACCACATTAAAACAAAAATTTAATAAAAAATTATTCAGAGGGGAACATCAAGGTCTCATCTGTGAAGGACAGGAGAATCACATGAACTTTCAGCTCTTCCTGAAGCAAGTTTAATGAAGAACTAACTGCTCAGTAACTGTTTGAATTCCTTACCTGTCACTTGGGCACACTGAACTGTAATTTTAGAGCATGGACAAATCTTAGGTAAATTGCATCAATGTACCTTGTCTTGCTATTAGCAGAGAAAAAACAGTGGGGAAAAAGCAGAAAATGAAAGGAGAACCAAAGTGAATTAAAAGTGTGTAGATGTTGAAAAACATAAAGGACATTTTGGTACCTACAGGGGCACTGTATTTTTTAACCCTTTTTTTCTTTTCTGGTCTACACAAAAGGCAGACTCAAACAGTCCTTTAAAATATTTTGTCTGTCTGCAAAAATAACCGTGGCTATTTCCCCTTCAGATAAGAGCACTCGGATCATCTGTGCTGCAGTCAAGTGTCCTGCTCATGGCTACTCTTTGGAAGTGCAACTGACTGAGCACTAGTGGCTACCTTGGTTACTGCACAAGCAGTTTCTCCCTCGGGGAGAAAAAAAGGAAACAAAAAAATTTGCAGCTCCACAACCTCTCCTCAAACCCCACGACCTCTCCCCGAACCCCACAACCTCTCCCCAAACCCCACAACCTCTCCCCAAACCCCACAACCTCTCCCAGAGCCCAACAACCTCTCCCCAAACCCCACTACCTCTCCCCAAACCCCTCTATATTGCTGTTTGCAAAATTTTGAAGGAAACAAATGCTAGCCAGCATTCAGGTAAGCAACTCTTCAGGAGCAAAGATGTGTAAAACCTTTCTGATTAAAATTGGTGTTGGAAGATTTTCCGTGACTTAGTCACGTGTTTTACAACATACTTTTTCCAGTCGTCATAGAGACAAACAGTGTATTGGTGAAAGGAAGGCACTTCTGCTCTGCCCCACGATGTCATCTGATGAGAACAGGGGACTGTTTCTTCCATTCCTGTGCCAGCCCTCTCCCGGCATCCCCTGGGTGCGTTCTCCTCCCAGCTGGTCCCACTGCCACAGACACGTGTAGCCACGATGGGGGCTTTCAGCAAGTTCAGCATCTCTCAGCCAGCTAGGGCCCAAGCAGGAGAAGAGGACTGCAGAATTTAAAATCAGTATTAGACCTTCAGAGACATGACCTGAATGCAAACAGCTTTTGCCTTATACAATAATTTCATTATTTGAATACTGAAGTGTTAATTCCTTTATAGAGTTCAGACTCTAATAGCTTGATATTGGCAAGAAACAAGATGATCCTAGATCCCATGTGACTGACGGTGCTTAACAGCAAGAGACAACCAAGAGATGCAGTAGGGATGCTGTCATAAATGTCCCAAAAAAAACCCCATGCAGGAATAATCAGTGTATAATTCCCACCTCTTTCCCCTCACTCCCAGCACCAGCCATACCCTGAAGGTGGCACCTCAACATGATCCCCAAATCTTGTAGTGGCCTTTGGGATACTCTTTGGAGTACCTTCCATCCTCCCTGACAGTGCCCACACTTTGCACAGCAGACTGAGGCACTGCAGGGTGACCCATACAAAGACACAATTGCATCTTCACACTGCCCAGCCACACATGCAGTGAACAAACTTCCTAAGGTCATGCTACACCAGGGCCAAGGAGGCTTCCTAGAAGAGACTTGTCCTGCTTGCTTCCTCCTTCCCTCTGCACACTCTGGCCACAGAATACCCCTTGTAGGCTCTCTTCAGAGAAGGGCTGCTTCTGTGGCTGCAGCTCTTGCCAAAGCCTGATTTGCCCTTGATGAGTACCACACAAGCAGCACCTCCCTGTCAGCAGCTCCTGCTGCTTTGAGGGAAAGCAGACCCTCATCCTCAGGCCCAGTGCCAGGACCATCAGCTCAGCAGCGAGCAGGGGGTTGCCAAAGCTGCCTAGCACCCTTCAGAGATTAGGGCAACCCTTTATAGCTCAAAACAGCTTCTGTCCATGCTGTGCTCCTTGGCAGCTGTCATGACCACTGCTGGGAACTACTTAGAGCACTTGTTTGCTTTTTTCATATCAGTTGGCAGCATCCAGCGTGGTCAGGCAGGTATTTCTGAGCTGATAGCAAAGCTGTCAGTGCGCCAGACACACAAACACAGTGCTAAAAGAACAAAGACATCAGGACATTGATGGTGCAGCCTCAGCACCCAAGCCCAGACATCCGCTGTGGGTCTGTGAGCATTTATCAGCAGTAGCCCCCGTGGTGCTGGGGCTGGTGATGTGCCTGCACCTCTGTCATGCAGGATGGCCCTGCCTTCAGCCGAAGAGCTGCAGATGAAATAGAAGGCTCCCACCCAGGGTAGCCTCACAGGGTTCATCCTCACAAGTCATCGAATGAAACTTCCCAGAGATGCCGGGATGATCGGTACTGAGCAGCTCAATTTTTTGCAGCTTGGTTCTCCAAGTTTTTTTCATCTAGTTTTTCTCAAGGAGGTAATTTTGCCAGTTCTTTGTAGATCTTTCTGTTTTCCTGCTATGCTTATTCTCTCACCAGGACAAAATATCACTTCAGAGCTATATCACAGAATGTTACAGGTTGGAAGGGACCTCGAAAGATCATCTAAGTCCAAACCCCCGCTGGAGCAGGGTAAGCCTACAGTACTGTCGCAAGATGTCCTACATGGGGCTCAAACCCATGACCCCAGGAACTCAGAGTCCCACGCTCTACCCACTGAGCCAATATATTGTCCACTACTTTTCAGAACTATACTTTCCACTATAGTTTCCACTACTTACAAAAGCAACAATAAAGCCACTTTGCAAAGTGCTGTCAGAAGTCAATAACATCTGACTTGCAGGCAGAGCAACAAGGACTGATGTTGGTAAAGATGCTAGATCTGGAAAAACTGTGAGGAAAAGGCTGCTTCATGCAGGATGTTTGCTATACGCTTCGGCAGAGACACCTTTTCTTCAGTGCTGGCACCAAGCGACATACATAACTGTGGCATGAGGATCCAAAACTTTGGCAAAGCAGAGGAGCACCTTTCTTCCCTGTCACATACTACTTGGATGGAGCATTTGAGGCAAAGAGTAACGCACCTGATCAGGAAACCTCCTGGAAGCTACCAGTCAGAACATCAAGATGTGCACTGGATGTTGCTCCTCTTAAAGTGAGCTGTAACATGGAGTTCATTCTATAGAATAGAGAATTTCATAGGATAGAGAAGGAGGCTCTTAGACTGCTTAATCAAACCTATGATCCTCTAAGACTGCTTTTCACCGTGGTCTGATTTGCCCAAGTATGGTTCTGCATTTGTCCCAGGCTGCCGTGTGAGTGCTTCTGAAACCCTTTTCTGCTCTGCACCTAGCGGGATGGAGATAAGCACAGGTGCTTTTGAAAAGTGGCACAGTGGTCCATATTACTTTTTCTAGAAGTACATGATAGCTGGAGTAGATTACATGCTTCATTTTGTCCTATCTGTAGCACCACTGAACACCATGCCCCTTTTAAAAAACAAATTTATAGAGTTCCAGGATCAAACTTTGTAAGAATTCTCTTGAAGAGTTATTTTTCCAGGTGAAGGCCGAAGGCCAGCCTGCAGCCCTTTGCAGGAACTGAGGGCTAAGCTGGGACAGCAAAGGCTTTGGGAAGAAGCTGATGTTTGTCAAAGTCTTTTGGAAGCAGAGGCTGCTCATAGGGAGATGACGCACTTCTGTTTTAGTCTCGGGGTCCCCTCTTGCTTGCTCCATCCATGCAAGCAAGGCCAGTGGCTATCCCACGCAAAGTGTTCTCTGCAATGCAAAGGCATATGGGCAAGGTGTCCTGCTGCACCAGGGAATCCTGTGGCCCACTGAAGATATTGTCAGTGGTCAACAGACAGCATCACTGGTCAACAGACAGCATCATTGGTCAACAGACAGCATCATTCACAAACCCTCAACAAGCATTTGCCTGCATTCTGCAACTAGTGCTTGGTCTTCAGAGAAAACACAAACTGCTCTTAGCTTTCTGTAACAACTTATTTTTCTTTCAATCTGTCTTCCTCCTTTGAAAGAAAGGAACACACCTGGCCTGGAAAGCCCCAAGATAAGCTTAGGTTCACAGCAAAGGGGAGATGATACCCTGCCTGAGCGCCTGAATGCTCTCTTGTTAAAACAGGTTCTGTCCTTATGATTCCCCTTTTCCTCTGAGTAGATTTAAGGGCTCTACTCTGTTCCTGGCATACACCCTCTTCTTGCACTCATACAATGAGGCTGAATTGGAGCCCTCTCAGATATGGAGTGATGTCTCAGTGGTATCTCATCTCGCTCATTCCCTTTCCCGTAGCCTTGCCTTCTCTGTGAAATACCACAACTCTTCTCTGCCGACGACTTGAATGCATCGCATTCAGTGAGGCTGCATACAGAGAGCTTTTGAAGAGCAGGAATAATGGAAACTCTCTTGAGCTTTTTACCCTGTATATAAAACCCAAACTCATGGCAGTTATATAATCTTTTCTTTGCCTGGACAGTAACAGCAACACACAAAACAGTTAAGAGCCCTGTTCCTCAAAGCTGTCTTCAGTCAACAACCCACCACTGCCTATAAGGGATTAAATTCACAGTTGTTGTGACAGCCAAAGCTATAGCTAGAATTTGGCCACAAGGCACACAGAACAGCGTTGAATGTGAGGTGTCCTTTGCTCTTCATCATCTCCTCCAGATTCCTTAAGCTTCACTAGACCCTTTTGTCTGGCATCTCTATGCAGCTGACACACTAGAAAGTAGAGGACTTCCAGCTACTGTGGTTGAAGGATTTGCAATTTGTACCCCTCTTAGAATCATAGAATAATCATAGAATCATAGAATCATTAGGGATTGGAAGGGACCTTGAAAGATCATCTAGTCCAATCTCCCTGCCACAGCAGGATCACCCAGACCAAGTCATACAGTCAGTCTGGGTTAGAAGGGACCACAGGATCATCCAGTTCCAACTCCCCTGCCATGGGCAGGGACACTCCACCCTAGATCAGGCTGGCCAGAGCCTCATCCAGCCCAGCCTTAAACACCTCCAAAGACGGGGCCCCAACCACCTCCCTGAGCAACCCATTCCAGGCTCTCGCCACTCTCACAGTGAAGAACTTCCTCCTCACATCCACTCTAAATCCACCCATCTCCAGCTTTACTCCATCCCCCCTAGTCCTGTTGCTACCTGACATCCTAGAAAGTCCCTTTCCAGCTTTTTTGTAGTCTTGGATGACTATTTGCACAGGCAGTGCCATTATTAATTCATAGAACCATAGAACCATAGGTTGGACAACACGGGACTCTGAGGCCCTTCCTGGGGTCATGGGTTTGAGCCCCATGTAGGACATCTTGAGACAGTACTGTAGGCTTACCCTGATCTAGCGGGGGGTTGGACTTAGATGATGTCTCGAGGTCCCTTCCAACCTCTAACATTCTGTGATCTCATCTCAGAGATCATATAGTGTCTACCCCTCTTTCCTAGGCAGGGACACCTCTGACTAGACCAGGTTGCCCAGAGCCCTGAACAACCTGGCCATAAACACTCGCAGGGAGAGGACATCCACAGCCTCCCTGGGCAACCTGTTCCAGTGCCTCACCACCCTCATAGTGAGGAATTTCTTCCTGAGATCCTAAATCTACCCTCTTTGAGCTTGACATCTTGAAAATAATTTGAGAGGGGAAAGCTCGCTTCCTGTTTCTGGGGTTTGACTTCCATTACAGTCATTCAGTTGCTCCTCTTGTAACAGTTTTGGCAAAGAAAATAAAAGTACATCACTATTTTTAATGTCATCAAAAAACCCCAGTTTTACCCACAGCCTAATTAATAACAGAGGTGGAATTGGAACTACAACAGCAAAAACCCAGCAGGCACAACATGTTTAGTTTTCTTTCTTTTCTCCTTATTTTGCTAATCCCAAATTGCTTATTGCTTTTTTTGGAGAAGTGTGATTAGAACCAGAAGAACTGGTATTAGCATTAATCAAGAGAAGTTAATTTCACAATGCATACAGGTAAATGACCAGGTCAGGACAAAGTAAAACTGATGAAACCCAGATCCTGCTGCTGTTTTCACGGGAAGCTGTTATGGACTGTTAATTCTGCATTATGCATTATTAATCATGCGTGCACTTTTCTTCTACCAACAGAACAGGATTACTGCAGAATAGTTTTTCTTTGATTCTTTCTGCTTTATTAACAAGTAGTGATGGATGGTAATTGAATATCCACAAATTTTCCATGCTTTTCTGCCCAGTTTCTGGAGCCTCTGGCAACATGCATGCAGCTTCATCACTGATCCCAGTGATTTCAGGCTGTATTGAATTACATAGCTTTGTGCTGAGGAATGTGCTGAACTGCTTGACCAAAGGAAGTGCTCATTTTTAATGTTATTCAGAAAGTAGAAGTGATAAAATAAAGAATTATATTATTATATTATTATTACATTATATTATAATATTATAGTATTATATTATTATACTATTATTAATTATATTATTCAAGAATTATAGTACTCAGAACAATTAGAGTAAACAAACAGGATTCTTATTTCAATTTGCTGCAAAACAGGTGGAAAAGAGTAATTTTTGTATTAGATGTTTTGCTGTCTTTTACAGAATCACAGAACATTAGGGATTGGAAGGGACCTCAGAAGATCATCTAGTTAAATCCCCCTGCCAGAGCAGGATCCCCTCAATCCAGTCGCACAGGAACCTGTCTGGGCAGGTTTTAAGTGTCTGCAGTGCTCTGTCACCCTCACTGTGAAGAAGTTCCTTCTCATGTTTATGTGGAACCTCCTCTGTTCCAGCTTACACCCATTGCCTCCTGTCGTATCATTAGATTACACTGAGAGGAGCCTGGCTCCATCCTCATGACACCCACCCTTTACATATTTTTAGCTCTGTAAATCTCTCCATTTGTGTCTGCATCCAAAGAACAACATCAAAGCACCACCACCACAGAAGCCAGGTCCTACAGCCCTTCTGCTGGCAGCATACTCCGATTCTGCCTTCTCTACTCTCCCTGGTATGAGAAGTGATGCCTCCAGCTGCTCTCTTTTGAGGCACCTGCTGGGACAGCGTGAGGATTCAAGTCAGAAAGAACCCTAAAGCATGTGCCTCTCTACCCTTTCTTCTACAGTTTCTAGTTTTTCTTCTACAGTTTTCCTGTGAAAGAGTGCTCTCCCACATCAGCTGACAAGACCTATAATATAAGTACTAAAATACGTTAATAATACATAAAATGAGCAGACACGACTTGCTAAAAAAAGATGGCAGATTTAATACTTTGCACAAAAGGGTTTGGGTTTCCATTAATAGACTTAATTAACTCTTTCTTAAGTCAGTTCTCCCAAGTGATGGGAATAAGACCTCTCGATTTTAATGTTAAAGTTTTTTAAAATCTATACTGAGCTTTGATTTTGACAGCTGTGCTTCTTCATGGGCACCGAGTTTGGGCGATTTGGCATAGAATGAAAGAAACAAAATTAAAAGGTAAAATGCCATAAACCCTTTATTTGTTTGCACCAGCAAACCTTGAGGCGTTCAATTTAGTGCCCACTTTCTGGTGGGGATGCCCATTTTATGCGCAGCTGAGCATGTCGAGGCTTATTTTCATTGGATTGTTTCTGCCTCCTCAAATTAGTTCTGAATCATAGAATCATAGAATCATTACTGATCGGAAGGGACCTCAAAAGATCATCTAGTCCAATCCGCCTGAGTGGGGCCCTGACATTTCTCTCAGTTGTCCTTTTGAACCTCCAAATTATAATTCAGAAAACACTTTGTGATCAGGTCCTAACATACCTACTGTTTTGTCACAAATTATTAAAAGAGGTCCTAACTGCTTAGGTAGGGCTGACACCTTTCTACTTCTGTCTTGATGCTACAGAGAAGGGATTTTCAGCTAGGCAGCGAGTTTGCTCAGACAGATGGCTTTGAGGATCAAAAATAGCTGTGGACAGCTGACTTCAAGTGAGGTGGAGGTGGTCACATCTGTGCACATCTCCTGTTGCTGCCCACAGAAACCATGACAAGAGCATTTTGTTCCTGTGGAAAGGAAAAATCATGCAGAGGAACTAAGAGGGCTGTATGTACTTCTCAGAGGACTTTGATGGCTACTAGCAAGTTTTGAATCACTCCTCTTTTTCACCTTTCCCATTTGCTGGGCCTTCTTTTATGAGGAACATCAGGACATACTACAAAAGGATAACATCTTCTCAGAATGTTACATGTTGGAAGGGACTTTGAAAGATCATCTAAGTCCAACCCCCACTGCTGGAGCAGGGTCAGCCTACAGTACTATCTCAAGATGTTCTACATGGGGCTCAAACCCATGACCCCAGGAATTCAGAGTCTCATGCTCTACCAACTGAGCCAACCCTTCATTTCTTGTTCTGAAGAAGATAGAGCAGTTTAACCACAAAACACTTAATGGCATCAAAAGAATTAGTATTAAATACTATGTTCAGGTGAAGACAGGTGAAAATCAGAACATCCATCCTAAAATCTACTGGATCAGTCCTGGTGCAAATGTCTCTAGCAGGCTTCTCCCAGGGCAGGCGTCTTCCTACAGTAAAATACCCTGCATGGCCAGGATGTAGCTAAGAAATAAATATAAAGGGACAACCTCTGAAGGAGAGTGCCTGCGTTGTTTTCTGAGCCCTTTCAAATCTACACACAGACCTGAGAAATGAAGACAAGCTGAAACTGAAGGATCACCTTGTAATTGAGGTCTGCTACAGAACATGAATGTGTTTCCAGAAAGTGAAGCCTTCTGAGACCTGGAGAGCTTGTGTTTGGCCCGTGCTGCCTTTGCTCTATGGTTATTGTCCCACGGCAGCGTTCACACAGTTCCTACTCGATGATGGAGTAGTGTTTCTTCTTCCTTAGAGCAAAGCAGCCACTGCCCCCAAGTGCCCATTTGAAAGCTATTTTCTTAGTTGGGGGTTCACAGGGTTTTGCAGGGGTGTGATGCCGGGGATGCAGTGGGGCAGCTTCACAAGCTGTGGTCTGTGTAGTCTCAGCCTGGCTACTGCTGGCAACAGCTTGCGTGGCAGAGTCCTTCTTCAGTACCTCACAACCCATTTTCTTCCTCCTGAACAGCTATTACCTCTCAGTATTTCCTGTGGTGTTTTTTATACCCTGCACAGTGAAAATCAGTTCCCTGAAAGACACTTCACTGTCAAGATCAGTGCCAAACATGAAGCTTTGCCCTCCCATATATTCAAAAAGTGTGTTTCCTTATGTTCCCATCCAAAGTAACAGTTCTGCATCATCCAGCATGCTGCACCTTCTCTGCTTTTCCAATGTGATCAAACGCACTGGTTTTACTTGGGCAATATAACTCTTCAGCACTGCATTCCTTTTGCCAGGAAAAAGTTTTCTCCAGTAAGGCTCAGGCCCTTTCTTATCTGAGCAATTATCACCTTCAAGATTCCTTGCTGCCCAGCCAACAGCAACTCGTTGCAAAACTCTAGCTTTACCAGGCTTGTTTCCCCCTTTTCTTCTTTTCTGGATACCACTGCGCATCCTCATGCCCCTTGAATTTATTAATTTCTTTCCACAATTAACTGAGTCATCCTTTCCTCTTCCCTTGCAGAAGCTGCTTTCTTTTCTGCCTCCTCTTTCTAGACTCCTTCACACCACAATGGTCCTCTCTCTTCTGTGATCCCTTCCTCCCCTTGCCTAACTCCCTGGTGCCACACAGATAATGAGGTCTGATTTGTCCTGATCAGATCACAATAGAAAGCCTTCAAATGGGCTTTCCAGTTTAAAACTGAGGCAAACTGGAAGTGCTGGTGATATTATTCCCAAGGTTTGCAGGCCCCATTCTTACTCTTTATCACCTGTAGTTGCATTTCATCATCTCTGAGACCCATGATAGCCAGTGCATTTGTGGGCACTGGCTGAACATTCCCAGTGGTTAGCAATGACAGCCGCAGCAGCGGTGCTCCCAAGCATCACCCCCGCCCCAGACAGGCCAGAGTCAGTGAGAAATTAATTGCCTATCATGTGGCACTGCTTCATTCAAAGGTATTGAAGATAATCAAACACATCCACTTAGTGTGCACAATGCTTGCTTTGTATCTGGGTGAACTGCATGTGGACAAATGGATGGTATTTGAATCTCTGACATTGCAGCTAAACAAAACAGACCATAAACACACAGTAACCCTAGTACCACCATATTTACTTGAAATGAGGAACAGGAAGAAAAGGAGAGGGATCACTGTAATGTTTTCAAGCCCCAGTAGATTTATGATTTGTGCTAACTTGGCTGTAATAATCTTCTATATCTAGGTCGATGTGACCATCAAAACCATTGGCATGAAATCCATGAAAAAAGTCTGATGTCAGCAAGCTGCAAGGCATTTTTTTCCCCTCTGTGTCTGAGACAGCCTAAATCTGATCTTTTTATCACTACTAGAAATTCAGAGCAACTGATTTAAGAGTTCAGTTTGTGATGTCTACACATGCATTAGGAAAAACACATGGAAACACTTTCTCTGTTCAGACCAGTGAGTAATGCAATAGTGTCTGGATTCCTCTCCCACACACAGAGGGCTGGAGCAGAAACCCTACTTGCAGGCGGAACGATGCGGGAAAGGAGTCCTGATTTGTTAATGCACTGCTTTGCAAGCAAGCAGGAAACATTTCTGAGGCTGTTCCACCATGACTCCCAGGTGGTATCATGGCCTTACCAAGCATGACTAGAAGCAGTAAATAATTGCCAGCACTAAATAAGAAATTTAAAGAAAAAAAATACAATCAAAACCACAAAATCAGGTATCAGCCTATTCTGTCCAAGAGGCAGCTGAGAGCCCTACAGGCTATGATGCTCAGGGAAGAGAAATTCAGGGGGAAACCTCCAGAAAAAAGCTCTTGGACATGTCACTGAGTGCTGCTGAGCAGGTGTGTTTTCACTCACAAACTGAATCATAGAATCATTAGGGATTGGAAGGGACCTTGAAAGATCATCTAGTCTGATCCCCCTGCCACAGCAGGATCACCTAGACCAAGTTATCCAGTCAGTCAGGGTTAGAAGGGACCACAGGATCATCCAGTTCCAACTCCCCCACCATGGGCAGGGACATCCCACCCTAGACCAGGCTGGCCAGAGCCTCATCCAGCCCACTCTCCAACTTTACATTTTAATTAGTTTTGGTTTTATTTCTAAATGCTTAAGTACTAAGAATAAACTCACCAATCTCAAGCGTAATTTTTACTGAAGCCAAATCAACAGTGGAAAGGGAGAGTTGCAAGAAGACCAGACCCACATATGGCCTTATATAAACTAGAAAAATACAGAGCCATAATGCCTTTATTTCCCATCTTGAAGTCTTGTCTTCCCAACCATTTCATTCTGTGGCCAGTTTATTCTGAAAACTTCCATAATGTGTATAGAAAAGATCTGTGTAAACTAAAGCTGCTCTTTCATCCTAAATAGACAGTGTGCTGTGGAAATTGAAAATTAATCTCTCTTCAGGTTTTGCAGTTTGCATTTTGACTTTCTACCAGCCCAGGGTGTCATGCTATTTCCATGCTAATGAGAGTCAATAGTTGTGACTAAGTTTAGCTTAGCTTAAGGATCTGAAAGAGGTGTATGTGATGCACCCAAGATAGGGCACAGCTATAAAGCTACAGGAAGGAATGAGACTGCTGGGGAGCACTTTCCTCGTGAAGGGCTTTTCTCACTGGGCTTGGTGAAACAAGGAGAAGAGCCTCCCTTGCTAGCACAGTCAGGGTGTGATGTGTCGCGTGAGCGAGCCTGGCTGCCTTTCCCTGGTCGAGGCAGGGCTCTGCCCTGGAGCTGTTAGGAGGTGTTACTTCCAGAATGGCGAGCCTGTTGGTTACCCGTTTGTGTTTCACACGTACGCTGCGTTTCTAAACAGAAAAGCCTATTTCTGAGCAGGCAGAGTCTCATTAACTGCATAATCCAGAAAAGAAATACGCATTCATAATTTACACACAGCTGAGAAAGCAATTGCAAACTCTTTAAGCATTCAGCATTACAGCCCGACTTTGGTTCTGTTATTACGATCGTACGGGCTTTAGAACAAATTTAACTGCCGTGCTCCTTTGTTTCACCACGTCTGAGTATGTGAGAGCACTGGAGATATGCCCCCGCCTTCCTAGACTGAACCAAACTGACCTTCTCATGTGTTTATTGTCAAAATGAGGACTGAACTGTGTGATGTGCATTAGCTGTTCCTTTTTTATACTGCACTGACTTGTTTGCAGGCCAGAGTCAATACTGATACGGGAGTAAGCTTCCCAAGCAAATCATAGATTGCAGAGTCTGTGTGAGCCAACATTTTGTTCAAGTCTTGTTTTAGCAATACCATAAACAGGATCATCATAGAATCATAGAATCATCACCACTGGAAAGGACCTCCAGGGTCATCAAGTCCAACCTTTTCTCCTAGTGCGTAACCGCTAGACCTTATGTTCTTCTCTGTGACTTAATTATATGAAACTCTCCCTTAGCAGGTCATTTATTTAGGGCCTATGTCCAAGGTGCTTTAGATCAAATAAAATCTCTTCTGTTCACTTTCTTCAAAAACATTGAGGGACCCTTCCTCCTCCCCACTTTCTTTGTTTCTTCTGTGCACCTGGCAGTTTAACTGCTAGCTTCCAGCTCTGGGTCATGCACAAATACCTATGAAACATTTAGCAAAACCTCACACGCACCTGCCTGAGTTCAGCTTCTGTTTAAAATGAGCTGCAGATCACAGGGATGCTGCGTATGTTTCATGAGCTTTCCAACGATCTAGACACTAGGCTCCTCCACAAGAGTTTCCCTTAATGAACAGTCTGACCATTCACTACCAGACAGCTTTTCCCCTCTCAGCTCCACTCTGTGCAAACTATTCTGCGAGGTGAATTGCATAGTAGGTTGTGATAAGGATAGCGGTCTCCCTTCCCTTCTGGTGAAAGACAGAGCCATGCAAGTGTGTGCAGCACTGAAACTGGAGTAGACACTCAGGGATGTGACCCAAGGGATCTGTATTAATTCAAGGGTGTTCAATTCAATATTAATTCCATACCCTGTGTGTGATGCAAAAGGAAGAAGCTGCGGCTTATTCATGCAGAGGGTGGCTGTTTGAATGTGAATTTGTAGGGCACAGTCACCCTTCGAGCCTTGCTCGTGCTCAGGATTTGAAAGAAATTCAAAGCTCCTATGCAGTGGTGTGAGGTCTTCCTTCTTGCGCCGTGCGCCCTCGGAGCTGTCTCAGGAGGAACATCAGTGGCTTCAGCCACATCTTCTGATAGTGCAGACTGTAAACTCTGAAAAGAAGTTTTTCTATGCAGAGCTCACTTCACAGCGCTGATGTCAAGAAAGACTGGCCAGTCTGGGGTTTGTTGAGCTTACCTTTGATGTAGAAAGAGACAGGTGGGACCGACAGAAGAGAGTGTTTACTGAGCTTATCTTGGTATGAAGAGGGGTTGAATGAAGAACAACATCCACAAGTGTCTTTAGCCTAGGGTGTTAATTACAAGAAGTAGAACTGATGGTAGAAAGCACTGTGTTAGTAGGAAGGAGTTACTGAGAACTTAAGGCAGTAACATACTAAAATACCCTCCCTCAGACTAGAAGGACCATCCACACAGAAATGACCCCTACCCTCTGAGCATGCATCGTAAAAGTAAATGCTCTGCCACTTCAAAGAACTGTTTAGGGAGTCGTTTAGGAGTATCAGTATGCTTAGAGACAAGGTACATTGGCAATCTTTGGTCTGGAAAAGAAGTTCTGGACTACAGGAAAGGTGGGCCAATTTTGTGGAGTTCATACCTAGCACCCATCTCTGTGCTGAAATGCAATAAAATAAATATCCTGACTCTGTGTGTAAATCAGATCATCGCACACCAGGTGAAAGAACTCATTCTGGGGACAACAGCACCACAGAATCAGGCCCATTGACCAGACTGGGAGGACTAACTGTTCTGGGTATCAAAGGGCACTGAGAATCACCAAGAATTTAATTTTTCACCTTGAGCCAGATCTTCTGGCCTTTTAAAATCTGTGAGCTGCTTAAGTATAATCGGCTAGGCGTGAGTTCAGCAAGGTCTTTAAGGATGTCCAATTCATGTTTCAAAACTGTTTTGATTCACCAGGTTGAGAAACAGTTCATCTCTCTGGACTACTTTAAGTTTAGGCTTTTGAATTAACACCACTCATCATAGCAGAACAGAAGAAGAACAGGATGATCCTTTATTTTTCCTAGTGAGAAGGAGCTAACGTAGACAGAGGTGTTTTTACATCACATCATCATTAACTCTTTCAGAGAATTAAAGTTCCAGCAGCAATTCCATTGAAAAACCTCTAATGAAAATAAGTGGCATTGGGAAAAAAAGGACTTGGTTGATGTAAGTGGCAGTTTTGTTTGGCATGACTGTAATTTCACACTTTTTCACTATTTTGATCATCAGAAGAAAAGGCTTCACAGTGCATTAATGATTCTTGTGAAGCCACATCACCGATGCAACTGCGCTTCTCGTGTCTGATGTACATCAGCGCAACAAGGTATTGACTGGTGCTTGGAGTTCACTGTTCAGGACAGGGGAAAACATCACAACAAGTAAACTGATAAACAGCTATCTGTGTGTTTGCAGCAGGAGCTGAGGGGAATACTGCCACACCATCTCACTGACTGATCCACGACACTAAACAGAGACAGCATGGAAGGCTCCTGAACCTCTTTCTGAAAATACATTTGGTAGTGACTAGCAGTCTTGGTGATTTCACAGGACAACCACTGCTAGGAACACACAAAAGATGGGAAAAGAAACCTCAAGAGCAACAGCTGTTTTGACTATAGGACAGAGCAAAAGAAGTGGAGCTGGATTAGGAACAGGATCAGGCAGAGCAGAAGTCCACTCCAAGTAATTATTCCTTTACATGAGGCTTTGGATGAGCCTTGCTTTGGCAATGTCAGTTTTTAGACAAGCCAAAAGTGCGTGTGATTCAGAAAAGCAAATCCTGATCCTTCCCAGTGTTTTGGGTCTTTATGGGCTCATCTTTCAAAATATATGCTCCAGTTCTTTCAAGTCAAGAAGTTTTTTTCTACTCTCCTTTTGTCTTCCACTTGTGCAATGGCATGCAGAGCTATTTTATTTACTTTTATGCTCCTTTATTTCTGCATACTATCCCTTCTTTACCTTCATACTGATGTTCCCTTTATGTGGCATCTCCTGTTCAGAAAGTAAATATTCAGTACCCATAAAAACCAAAACTCAGCTCAGGTTTGGGGAGGGCAGAAGAATTTGCCTTGGCTGCAGACTTAGAGCTGACTTGCAAAGAGAGGCAGCTTCAGCAGGAATGAATGATTTCTCTAAACCTACTGCTGCTGCAATTACAAACACGAGTGCTTAGTTTAGCAATCTGTAACAAACTGAATGAGGCTACTGCCCCTCAGGTCTGTGTTTCTTTTCTCTTCCCTTTGCTATTTATTTCATAGAATCATAGAATCATCAGGGATTGGAAGGGACCTCGAAGGATCATCCAGTCCCATCACCCTGACACAGCAGGGTCACCTAGACCAAGTCACACAGGAACTTATCCAGGTGGGTTTTAAACAGCTCCAGTGAAGGAGACTCCACAACCTCCCTGAGCAGCCTGTTCCAGTGCTCCGTCACCCTCACCGTGAAGAAGTTCCTTCTCATATTGATGTGGAACCTCCTATGTTCCAGCTTGCATCCATTGCCCCTTGTCACTAGATGACATTGAGAAGAACCTGGCTCCATCCTCCTGACACTCAACCTTCACATATTTATAGACATTACTGTGGTCACTCCTCAGTCTCCTCTTCTGCAAGCTAAAGAGACCCAGCTCCCTCAACCTTTTCACATAAGGGAGATGTCCTACTTCCTTCATCATCTTCATGGCTCTATGCTAGACACCCTCCAGCAGCTCTGTGTCCTTCTTGAACTGAGGGGCCCAGAATTGGACACAATACTCCAGATGTGGTCTCACTAGGGCAGAGTAGAAGGACCTCTCTTGATCTGCCAACCACCCCTTTCTGATCCACTCCAGGATGTCGTTGGCATTCTTGGCCACAAGAGCACATTGCTGGCTCAT
>VXBP01005361.1:0-110546 GCA_013400115.1 Rhinopomastus cyanomelas | reverse complement strand
GGGGGGTCGTGATGGCATTTCTGCACCAGTCTTGCTTCTCCATTCCGGGTGCGGTGCGGTGGCGAGCAGCAGCGGTGGAACCTGCTTCGGTCTGGGGCGGCGATGCGGCTTCCAGACCCCGCAGCAGCAGGTGCCTGCCAGCGGTGGGGTCAGGCCGGGGCTGCGGCTGGTTCGGAGGCCGCAGCTGGTCGGGGGGCCGCGGCTGGTTTGGGGTCCGCTGTCCCCCCGGAGCCGCTGTCCTCACCCCCACCACCGCCCGTTCCCGGGGCGGTGGGGGGGCGCTCCCTTCAGGGCCAAAGCCCGCTAAAAAGACCCTGACCCGGTTTTATAGGCTCCACCTAGCCCACATTTCAGGGGCAGGTCACAGGACAGACGCTTCCGGGGAAGGGTCCTGTGACCTGTGCAACCGGGGACAGGTCCCCCAGAACACAACACAACTTTTCTTCCTCATGAAAGCACTTCTACAAGTTCTAGCAGTTCTCAAATTGCAACAGTCCTGCCAATTCCTGCCCCAGAACCACTTTTTGCCTCTGAGATAAACCTCTCCCATGTGGACCTGCAAGATCTGGCGTCTTATAGAACTAGTTGCTATCACAGAACACAAAGCCCTGCCTGTAACACCAGTCTTGTAGCCAGGCATTAATGGACTGTGTCCTTCTATTCCAGCCTGTGTCTTCACCTCAAAATCAAAGTAATGACGAAAATACAATTTATGCCCCAGACTGTTTTACTAAATGTCCCAAGGCCTTGTAGTCTTTCTTCATTCCCCTCAGGCTATAGAGTACAGCTTCCTCCCCACCTCTCTGGAAGATTACCATTGTGCAATATTCAGCTGATCTCACCAGGTTAGGGAGCAACCTTCTGATATTCCTGATTTGGGCTCCTAGCAGACTGCAGACTTCCCTGTGATGAGGGTCAGCTCTGCATATTGGGCCTTCAGTTCCTTTCATGAGCAAGTCTCCCATAAGTAGGACACTTCTCTTCTTTGTGGAGGAGGTCATCACAGTACTGGATGATTTCCTGGATTCAAATGACCTTGCCAGGACCTCTGGTATGGGTCTTCAGTTGTCTATATCCTTATTAAATTGACAGTCTTCCAGTAGTGGCTTATATCTATAGCCAGCTGAGAAGGTGAGGCTGGCAAGGGTGGTACTCGCCTTCTGCTACGGCCCTTCACTTGGCTCCACTCGCCCCATTCTACTTGGGCTTCTGTCCTCCATCTCAGAGGTGCAGGATTCTTAGGTTCCTTGTTCCTGGCTCGTATTTGGCTATTGTCCAGACAATTTTAGCCTCTCCAATTCTGCTGAGCCTTCCTACTTCTGCTTGTAACTTTTCAACCCGATCTTGCAGCTATGCTGCTCTGTTAAGCAGATGATCCACCTGCTTGCACCATATGCAGACGGGAAATCTTGAGCGAGTGTTCCATTGTTGGCAGCCTGTCACCTGCACAGCGTCATCTTGTGGGGGACGTCTGAGTTCCCAAATCCATATGCAGTGGTGACCGTAGCCTGGTGCCCCCCGGCGGCTGATGCAGCTAAAGCAGCTAGTGCTGTTGCTGCTGCGTGTGCTCTGAGCGCAACTTCTGGTTTTGCCTCCCTTAAAGAGGTCTAGCTCTGCACCCTCCGCGGTGTCCATCCGGTAATGCTGCAAGAGTTCCAGACCCTCAGCGGCTGCCTCCCAGCTCCCCTGAGCTTTTCCACTCAGCCAACCCCCAGATCACCCAGAAACCTCAATAAAATAGCTTTCAGGGTCCAGCGCTCTTGCTTGCATCTTGCTTGTCCTCCAGTGCCTCCAGGCGTGCCTAGCCCTCTTTCCTAATGCAGCTTCTCCTTTAATAATGTAGGCTGTGAAAATTGCATTCTGGCAAACTGCAGACTCATCAGGGTGGCAGAGTCACAACACAAGTAGGTGCATTCCCCTCGTAATCGTTTGCCATCAAAGAAGCCAATAATTAGAAAATATTAATTTACTCTGAGATACTCTATGACAAAGCAGATGAAGCTGCTCTTTTCCTTCATTACAACCACATCTT
The DNA here is from genome assembly GCA_013400115.1 of Rhinopomastus cyanomelas. NCBI lineage: Eukaryota > Metazoa > Chordata > Aves > Bucerotiformes > Rhinopomastidae > Rhinopomastus > Rhinopomastus cyanomelas. The sequence goes on along the minus strand of VXBP01005361.1, from coordinate 108,514 downwards.
CTCTCTGCAATATTAACAAGCATTTCTGTGGATTTGGGGTATCTGTACTTGCAGAGATTGCTTGCAGCCATCACTAGCTGAAATGCAGCAGCACAGCAATAGCTGTTCCGCTGCTCATCAAAGCCAGCAACCCATGCTTCTTCCACACCATTATAAAGATCTCTGTTGTGCCCTGAATCAGATATGTCAGTGCCTGTTGCTTGATACACAAGTGATGTGGAAGAATGCACTTCTAGGAAACTGGTTCTTTTCTTCAGGGCAGGAAGGGTGTAAATGTTAGATAAAATTAAAGTTTACTAGACAGCGCTGATTTAATGATGTTCACAAACCAATTAAATAAGAGCAGGTTAGCCTGACAGCCCTCATAGCAGAAGATGATAAATCCAGATTAATTTCAGCTCCTTTATCTTATTCAATTCTTCATACAGTTAATGAAAAGCTTAAAATTATCTTTTTGTAAATTATATATTTTAGTTCTGAGCCCTCCCCTCAAGCAGGGATGAAACTGCTCTTACCTTGTGGTTAATTGTAGGCTGAAAGATGAGAACTTAAGGTTGTTTTGCCAGGTTTATGTACTTCGAAATGAAGAAGGAAAGTAATGTTTAGCATGTCTCAGAAGTGTTACGTTTTGCTTTAGTCTGTTTTCAAGCACTTGTTTGGGAAGAGAGACAGCTCACTGGGTCCCACAGCAGTGCAAGACAGAGTGACAGAGGATGCAGGGGCGATCATGTCATGGCAAAGCACTGAGCAAGCAAGACGGCGTCACCATAACAGTAACTGTATTAGTCTTAGTGGCACCTAATAGAATTTCAGTCACTGAATTCACAGGGTTAAACACACTTACAAATGCACAGAGTTGACATCTTCACCTTAGTATCAACCTTTCAAACCATGATCAAGCCCACAGCTCTCTAGTCATAGAACCACAACATACTTTTAAGGGTTTGAAAGAACCCTTAAAGGTCATCTAATCCAACCTCCATGCAGAAGTGCTGGGAATGCAGAAGTTATGAAAACCACTGATCTGAAATGCGTAGTCCTGCTAGGTTAGAAATCAACAAACCAGTTAAAATGTCTTTAAAATTTTTAGTTCAGCTGCCCAGAGGGGTTGTGGAGTCTCCACTGGAGACAATTAAAACCCGCCTGGATACGTACCTGTGCAACTTGGTCTAGGTGATCCTGATCTGACAGATGGATTGGACTAGATGATCTTTTGAGGTCCCTAATGTTCTATGAGTCTGTGAAAATTATCCTATTTGCAAAAATAACAACCCTGGATATAGGTCTTTCAGGCCATGCTTCATCTCAAAATGAACTCTCATAGCACTTAATATCACTGTGAGACTGTTAATTATATCTTGGCAGAAATGGGACCTATATAATTAGGCTGATCTGGTGGACAGACTATTTCTCACAAAAATGTTGGCCACAAATACTTCTTGATCAACATAGCAACCTTCCCACTTGAAAACTGGTATGCAAATCCAAAACATACCGTCCATCTTGTCTTTCTAGGAGGTTTGCTATGATTTGGCAGGACTTGCTTTGTGTAGTTTGAAGCCAATTTGTTAGTGGAATGAACTAAGAAATGATGAAAAAGCTGTGAGGAGACAGCTGGCCACACAGTTTCTTCTATACCTCCAAAACCTCTCACCCTTCATCTTCCCTGTGCCAGACTGTCTGCCATGGTGATGTCCTGTGACATCTCAGATCCCCAGCTGCCTCTCTATCAGCTGTGATGTTAACTATGAGACCCCTAGTTGTGAACTATAAGACCCCTAGTTGTGATACAAAAATGTAATTCCCAGTGTTTCAGTCAGCTCCAGGTGACAAGTAGTGGTCATCTCCACCCCTCCATGCAACCTCCATCCCCATTTTGGTGGTTCCTTGCAACACACTCCCTGCAAAGGGGAGGTAGAGAAGATGGAGCTAAGACAGAAACAGCCACAGCTCATGAAAGCCTCCCATATTTTGGAGAGTTCAGAGATGGACTTTATAAGTTTCACAGACAGGAAGGGCTGTTTCACAAGCGAAAAAGGACTTGTTTTCAAGACGTGCCATAAGGAGCATTATATGACTACATTATGTGACTGGTTTGGTTCATGAACAGCTAGCTACGCTGGGTCTGGCTTGGATGGAATTAACTTTCCTCGTATCACCTCTCATGGCAGCATGCTTTGTGTCAGTGAACAGAATAGTGCCAATAATGTATCAGTGTTTGGGCTGTGATGAAGAGTGCTTGCACAGTGTCAAGGCTTTCTCTGTTTCCCACTGCACACTTACCTTGCACCCCCTAGGAAGTTAAGTTGTCATAGGCAATAGGCTCAGAGGATACGTAGTCAGACAGCCAACCTGGACTGACCAAAGGTATTTTCCATACTGTATGGTGTCATACTTGGCAATAAGACTGGGGTAAGGTAAAGAAGCGATGCGGTTTGGCTGCTGAGATGGCAGTTACTTAGAGCTTGGCAGGGCATTGGTCTGTTTGTGCAGGTGGTGGGTGACTATCAGCTCAGTGCCACTTGGTTTTTCCATCTTTCCTTCATGTATTAAACTGTCTTCGTTTCCACCAAGCTTCTTGATTTTGCTCTTCCTGTTCTCTGCCCTGTTCCACTGGGAGTGTGGGAGTGTGTGTGTGGCTGTGCGGGCGTGTGACCGGGTCCACTACAACCATTACTGAAGACGTAAGCAGTAGCACTCTGAGACACAGCTATTCCAAAACCTATCACAGCACCCTTTCTGCCCATGACCTGTTACAGTAGGTATTTAGGGTAGGGTCTGGGAAGGGGCAAAAGAGGAGTTAGGCTTTTTAAGCTTTATTTAGAAAATGGATAAGATTTATGAATGTTCCCAAAGCGGTCAAGTGCCCTAGCTTGCCTTTGCTTTCAGAGTGCAAGAACAGCCAAATGCCACTCAGATTCAGGTTTCATTTGCAAAAGTTGCCTGTGCAAAAGTTGCCTAACAGAAAATCACAGAGTTCATAAGTTTTTAAAGAATTGAACTGGTAAACATGGGGTGGCTGGCCCACTTTGCTCTCAGAAACTGATTGAAGCTTCCTTTCATGTGTCCAAATTAGGGCAATGTGCCTTGGCTTGAATTCTGCTTAGAGAGGTTTAAGCTAAGGGATGCTATTTCACAGTGGTGAGAAGATAAGGACCTGCACTGGGATATTTAGCAAGACTGAGCTGAAGGAAGCTGACTCAGGGAGCGCAGTCATGTGCCTGCATTCTGGTCTCTCCGTGTGTCCAGCAGAACTGTGTCCAGCACAGCACCCTGCCATGAAGCCAGCTTCATCCTCTCCATGGCATGACGCCCATCTCTCTTCAAGATGAAGGGCTATTTGCTGAATTGCTGGGTGGTTTCCAAGATCTGGTTTTCTTAATGGAAATTTTAGCTTAGATCATTATATCAAATAACATTTATGAGAGAAGCCATTTCTATTGGAAAGATTCGGCAGCCTTTTTTTCTGCAGCATTTAGTCCACCCCATCGCTGTCACTATAGAAAGGCATAGTTCTAAAGAAAACAACTTGAACTCAAAAGTTAAATTGTTAGAGTGCAGGAAATGTTCTAGAATCATCTTCCAAGGACAACTCCGGCTTACTGCAAAATCCCTAATGCTTTCCAAAGCTGTTAGTAACTGGAACTGCCTCAACACTGGCATAGGTTGAAGTGATCCTTATTAATGTCTATAAATATGTGAGGGGTGGGTGTCGGGAGGATGGAACTGGGCTGTTCTCGGTGTCATGTAGTGATAGGACAAGGGGCAATGGTTGTAAGCTGGAACATAAGAGGTTCCACATCAACCTGAGAAGGAACTTCTTCACGGTGAGGGTGACGGAGCACAGGAACAGGCTGCCCAGGGGGGTTGTGGAGTCTCCCTCACTGGAGATATTCAAGACCCAACTGGACAGGTTCCTGTGTGACTTGGTTTAGGTGATCTTGCTGTTGTGGGGGGATTGGACTGGATGATCTTTTGAGGTCCCTTCCAATCCATAGTGATTCTGTGATTCTGTGATTCTGATCCTTAAGATTCATAGGATCATAGAATCATTAGGGATTGGAAGGGATCTCGAAAGGACATCTGGTTGAATCCTCCTGCCACAGCAGGATCACTTAGACCAAATCATAGAGTCAGTCAGGGTTAGAAGGGACCATAGGATCATACAGTTCCAATACCCTGCCATGGGCAGGGACACTCCACCCTAGACCAGACTGGCCAGAGCCTCATCTAGCCTGGCCTTAAACATCTCCAAGGATGGGGCCTCCACCACCTACTTGGCCAACCCATTCCAGGCTCTCACCACTCTCATGCTGAAGAACTTCCTCCTCTCATCCACTCTAAATCTACCCATCTCCAGCTTTGCTCCATTCCCCCTAGTCCTGTTGCTACCTGATGTCCTAAAAAGCCCCTCCCCAGCCTTTTTGTAGGCCCCCTTCAGATTCTGGAAGGCCACAGTAAGGTCCCCTCCTCTTCTCCAGACTGAACAGCCCCAACTCTCTCAGTCTGGCCTCACAGGAGAGCTGCTCCAGCCCTCTGATCATCCTCGTGGCCCTCCTCTGCACTCGCTCCAGCACGTCCACATCCCTCTTGTAATAAGGGCTCCAGAACTGGACGCAGTGCTTCAGGTGGGGTCTCACCAGGCCAGAGTAGAGGGGGAGAATCACCTTCCTCGACCTGCTGGCCACACTTCTCCTGATGCAGCCCAGGATCAGGTTTGCCTTCTGGGCTGCAAGTGCCCACTGCTGGCTCCTGTTGAGCACCCCCATGTCCCTCTCCTCAGAGCTACTCTACAGCCAGTCACTGCCCAGCCTGCATGTGTGCCTATTCAAAGCCCTTTCGTCTCATTCAATTTGATTTGTCAAGTAAATGTGAAAATCCTACAGTAGTATCCTTGATATAGTTTTTTTACACTGGATGCCTTTACATGAATGATCTGCTTCTGTCTGCATCTTCAGCCAAGGCTTCTTGTTTTCACAGAGTTGAAGATACTTGCTAAGAGGGATAAATTTCCTTATACCTCAGTGGTGTTCAGTATAAGCTTTTTGGATTATTCCTGCAGTTTCTCCTCCAATTGAAATGTATTCCTCAAACCTTGTGAAACTGTGGGCCGATTTATTTCAGACTCATTTCCTCCAGAAGCCCTTTTACTTCTCAACAGTATTTTTTGCTGTAATACCTACACTAGTGATCTTCATTTGAGAACTCTGAGCGAAGTGTCATTTCCTTCAGCTTTCCAAGGAGACACAGGCTAGTGCAGAAAAGGAAGTCATTTCACATAACTTCAGCTGTGTACAAGTTAACCATAGAAACATAGAATGGCTGTGGAGGGGACCTTAAAGATCATCAAGTTCTAACCCTCCTGCACAGACAAGGAAGCCTTAACTAGATCAGGTCACTCAGGGACCCACCCAACCTGTCCTTGAACACTTCCAGGGGTGAGGAAGCCACAAGTTCCTTTGGCAACCTGTTCCAACATCTCATCACCCTCACAGCAAAGAATTTGTTCCTAATGTCCAACCTAAATCTCCTCTCTTCAAGTTTGTAACCCTTTCCCCTTGTCCTCTCACTAGGCACCCATGTAAAAAGCCCTACACTAGCTTTCCTGTAGCCCCCTTCAGAGATTGGAAAGCTGCTAGAAGGTCACCTGCCAGCTTCCTCTTCCCCAGTCTGAACAACTCCAACTTGCTCAGCCTGTCCTCATTGAGGAGGTGCTCCAACACTCAGGTCATTTCAGTTGTTCTCCTCTGGGCACCTTCCAGAAGCCCTTCTTTTGTTGGGGACTCCAGAACTGGACATAGTACTCCAGGTGGAGCCTCAGTAGTGCAGACTAGAGGGGGAAAAGCCATCATGTCTGTTCCAAACTTGTTTTAGGTAGCATCTTATATAGACTTCATGGAGAGAGTTTCCTTCAGATGGTGATTAAATCCACCTCTCTAAGACATTTTTCTTAAAGTTGGGACAGTTTGTCCTCTGAAGGTCCCTTAACTGTGGGAATATTAGAAGGTTGTAAAAGACCAATGGGCAGTATCTAGGTTGCCAATTTCTTAATTCAGCACCTCTACCTCCCTGAGGAGGAGGTACACACACAAATACACACACAAATGACAACACAAATGGATCATTTCAACACTGTTGGTTTTTGTACAATGAAATTCTATCACTTCATGTAGAGTTTGTTTGATTTATGCATGCCTATCTATGTATGTGTTTAATGTTATTGCATTCAGTTTTACGTAGTGACAACAGATCTCAGCAGACTCCACCACAATGTTTTCTTTGAGTGATCGAGATTGTAGTGGGTCATGAATTAACAGTTCTTCTAGAACAACTGCAGCCCACAGATCAATTTGTATTTTGTGTGCTTAATGTAATTTGTACAGGTAAAGGCATCATACCTTGATAAAGATACGACAGAAGACAGAAGAACTGTATCATACCTGGGTAAAGGTGTGATGCATGCCTTGGCGAAGGTGTGATACGGCTTTTGTCTCAGTACGCCAAGACAACGTACATATTCACATGCAGAGTAATACACGCACAACAGGTGTGAGACCCCTGGATGCTGGACAACTAGATGCTATCACCTGTTTCACTAACTACCTGTTGATAGCTAAGAAAAGTTGAAACTTAAAGCAGTTGTGTGCTCCCTGCATTTCTTTGGTGGATTTAAAGATGTGTAAGACTAATAAGACACTGTCCTGTAAGAAAAAGCTTTATGGGCTTTTTGAAGCCCATAAGTGAATACATTGAAGTAATCAATTCAAATGATGAGATCAGAATTTTTCATCGTTCATAAATACAGACATAGTTGCCCTTCACTGTTAATGTTGGCTTTTGAACTTTCCAACCATATTTCTGTATTTCTGTTCATGTGTTAGAAAAGCAGTGATTGGTGGATTTGCTTGATTTGTGCAAGCAAGGAGGAAAGAAGATTTTTCACAGTTCCTGATCTAAGCAAACTCCAAAGATGGAACAGCCTGTGGAAAAAAAAAAAGCCACTGAACAGGCAGGATCAACAGACTGGCTCCCTGCAGAGAGTCTGTCCCTCCAGCTTCCACCTTGAACACGGCAGAGCACATGGTTGTGCATCTTCAGATTAGAAGAGAAGCTAAAATGGTAAAGGACAATCTCAGCTATGCAAAGTAATGGAGGGGCAAATACTTCTTCGTTCGCATTGAATGACCCCTTGCTGAAAGGAGTGGGATTGCTTGGGGAGAAAAATAACTGCTTTAAGTGAGCAACTACTGTAATTTTCCAGCCATTTCCACACTGCAAAAATAGCCCTGACAGCACAGCTATATATATGGATAGCTAGGGTTAAAGAGATTCATCAGCAAGGATCTGGTTCTGCAGGAGGAAGCTGGAAGACCTAAAGATATGCACTCCTCAACTACTCCTCAGCTCCAGTTACATTTAAGTAAAAGGAGTCCCCGTGAGTAGAAGCTGTACTTTAAGAAATGGCCTCATTTCTCTGCAGTAGGTCCCACCCTGTGAGTAACGTGAGGGTTATGATGGATACACCAAAAGCAGCCTACCGAGGCACTTTTGCCTCAGAATGCTGCTCCTTGTTGATAAGCCAAGAGCCTACTTGAGAGTTGCATGAGGAAGCTTGCACTGGTTATCATCTGACTAAATAAGATAATCCATGGCCTGATGTATGCAAGGCAGTAGCTGTTCCCCATGCTTGTTTAAAAAGAGAACACCATCAGTTCCACGTGAGGTGTAACCATGACCAACAATGTCTTCTGTCATTTTAAGAAGGCCAGGTGCCAGCTGGTGAGAGCACAGATTGCAGAGCTGGGAAAAGAGCAGATTTTCACTCTGTTCTGTATAGACTGTTGTATGTTACTTGAATTCAATGGGAGAAGGCTGATACTGCACCACATCTGGGTTGTCCAGGAGAAAGGAAAGCCATGGCTGCTGATACTGCACGACGATCCACACGGTCATGAGTTGGAAGGCAAAGAGCTCTCTGCGGGCAGCCATTCAAACTGCACTCCTGAGGAAGACTCATTAGCATTAACTGAGTTTGGACTTCAAATCTAGCACACATTAATTTGCAAGAAATCAACAGGATACTTAAATCACTGCAGTGTTTGGTCTGAGATTAAGGGAACCATGTGGTACACACATCTGCTTGTATCTATGTTGTAATAACGTGGCCTGACTTTCATTTTTATAGCAAGACTTTTCTACTCCTCTGTGTAACCCACACTCAGATCTGAAAACATGCAAAGCTTTTCTGAGAGCATTCAGATAAATACTCGTCTGCAGAAGTATGTTAATTTTTGTTAACCAGTAGTTAAATGGATTGATACACCTACTAAAATGAGGACTATGTGTGTGCGTGTGTGTGTGTGTACCCTGCAGCACAGGAATAAAGATGGCTGTAAGCTGAATTCCACAAAGAAAGGGTTGGGCAATGTATAAATTCTAGCTGAAGATAAGGGAGGCATAAGTGAAGTCCAAGTTCTGGCAGATTCAAAGAAGAGGTTTTCATTGTTGGATGATCCAAGTCATGAACAGCAAAGCTGAAGTACTCAGTCAACACCAAGTGTTACATCACTGCAGGGAACAGAGCCATGCTTTCTGACAGAAACTGCAGAAAAGTTTCCTGAGGCTGAAAGGGTCACAACTAACTCCAGTCTATATTTAAAATGCAACTGTCCTTGTGTTGACACCCATTGGATTTTTCTCCCCATGGAAAAAATTGCTTCTTGTAATTTGTCAGAGAGGGAGTCTGCATCCATAAGGTCACCAAAGCCACTCCAGCCTGTGACAAAAGGTAGGGGAAGTCCCACAGCACCTACATCGGACCACATAGACAAGATTACTTTGGTTTCAGTCTGTAAAAATTGTGATTCTTTAGTATCTAAAACAATTGTTATTCTTCTCTGTCAAGGGTTTATCTCAGCTCCTGGCTGGTTCATCATTTAATGATCAGTTGGTCAGGTCCGAGACAAAATTAACCAATTAACTTAGTTAATGTGCTAATGGGCTGAAACGAAAAACCAGCACAAGGAGGGTTCAAAACCCACTTATCAATCATAGGCAAACGAAGAGCAGGACTCTCAGTACAGTGCTGAAGTGGTTCACCAGATATAGCAAGCCAAGGTGGTTGTTTCAAGCCAGGGCTTGTGTCAGGTATTGTCATAACTCAGATTAATCAATCAGTCTAGCTTGTGGCCAGGACCTGCTTTGCACAACATCAGAGTGCAAAGCAACAGGCTGGATTCATATTATTGAAATCAAATTAAAAAAATGTAAAGCCCTGCTACAGAGGCTGATTCATTGCAATACTTTTCCATGAAATGGTAAATATTCTTTTACCAGCAGAGGCTCAAAGTGACTACACGGTCTGGATCCATCTGCATCTACATGGATCACCTAGACTGTCCCATGTGAGCACTAAAAGTCTTCTATTACATTTCGTTTTAAAAGTAATTGTAAAAAAGCTATTAAATTACATGCATACTGCCTTTTAATCTCATTTCTATAGTTCATCATTCTGTGTAGTGTGACCTTAGACAGAAAGAATAATAATAACTGTTTCATTGTAGAAATCCCTGCAATTGACATCAGTGCTGGTTTGGGTTTGTTGGAAGGTTGGGGTTTTTTCCACACAAATGCATTAGGGTTTTACTGGTAGGAGATACTGTGTGACTGGGGAGATACAGGACTATCTTTTGAAAGGTCCTTAGGCTTAATAGCTGCCTAATTTCAGTAGACACATGGATGGGAAATGAATGGAAGATTTTTTTATTAAGGACTTGAAAGGGAAGGTATAATCCTACAGCAGATTAAAATTGGAGGTATCAAAGGTATTTCAGATTATCAAATGTGTCTGCAGTTTATCAAAGGAATGCTACCATCATGAGTGCAGTGTATATCAGCATAATTTCAGCAGGAAACTTCTGAGGTATCTAAGCTTTACTTAAACAGCTTTTCTTTCTGTTAAATCCTGCTTTCTGGAAGTCAAGACAAATCTAAACTAATTCCATGAACAGTCCTTAGGGGACTCCATCCCAGTGTAAACGAGAATGATTGGCAGTTCACACCAACAACGTGAATACGGCAGCAGAGCCACTGCTTTGTAAGTAGTATCACAAATGAGAAACACACTCCCAAGGACAAAGAAGGAGCAATGCCAAAAGGTTTTGAACAGAGTGTTCACACTGCGAGTGCCTTCGTTGTGCAATGGCTTTCCTTTGCTGCTAGCTTTAACACTGTGATGAAGTAGCGCTTCATCCTTATTATCTGCAAGATGAGTTTTGTGAGATGTTCATAGGCTGAAGTCTGTAGACCAAATCATTCAAGATTTTCTGTGGGCCTGATTCTGCACCAGGAAAGTTGATGTGAATTTTACTGCTGATTTGTCAGGGCATCCAAAGCTTTTATCTTAGAAAACGCTCACATGAAACAAAGCTCAAAGTACTTTTGGTATAACATTTTATTCTTTTAACATGCTAACAGAAATTAAATGAGCCAGTACTGATACAGATTTAGATGATGTGGACTGTATACAATTGAAGGCTCTGAAGAGTAACCTGCAAGCAGCAGGCAGCAGTAGCAACTAGTAACAAGCAAAACTAATGTTCTAAAATACATTAATTTTTATGAAAGAAGATTGAGCTGGTAACACACCAGGCAATTCTAGAATGTGGTAGACAAACTGACAAAGCATTTCCTGAAAGTTCTTCCCTCCTCCCCGACCAAGAAACACCAATAAATACCATTGAAAGTTTCTACACTTTCTTGGACAGGATGTAGTTTTCAACTGACATTTTAAAAGTTTTAAAGAGAAAATATTTACCTTTTAATGCAGAATGAATAGCTACTTTGAAATAGAATGTTTTCTATCATTTCAGATGTGAAGTTCTCTTCTGTCATTTCATTCTGTTCTACCAATTTCTGGGGAGTTAGGCTGAAACATCATTCACTGAACTGTGCAAAATCAACCAGGATATTTGTCTTCAGAGGTAATTATTTTATTCCTTTCTATCATGGAAGTTTTTCATATAATATGGTATCATATGATATGACAGATGTGATAGCATGTGATGCTATGTTATGTTAGTGTTTCTGGAGTGATGTGGCTAACAAGAAGCTCTTTACTGTTGCCAGTGTTTGAGACAATTACTAAAAATACCAATGTCTGCGTAGCACGAAATTGTATTTCAAGGGTTCCTAATATGCATAAAAGCATCGTCACGGTGACACAATGCATAGGTCAGACCTTGCAAAAGATCCTTGCTGTGCCACTGAGTACAGGAAAGGATGGAGAAGCAAACGGTGTCATCTAGGCTCCTGAGGCACCATTTGCCTGCAGTGCTGCAGCTGAGTTTCCCTGGGCTCTGAGCAGCTCCAGCAGCCGTGACATCCTCAGTGCTCAGCCACTGTGGAAGAAAAGCTAAGTGTCAGCAGTTGGCTGGTTCTGGTCACTATTAAAAAGTCCCTCTGTAGGCCACGTAGATGGATTTTAGCAGCTGCACATATCCATTGTTCATGCACCTTCTTACAAGCCCTGATAAACACAGAACAGTAACACCACAGAAACACCAGCAGCTTATGTTGAGATCAACTGTGTTTCAGTGAAGAAAAGTAAATGTTCAGAGATATTTATTCATTTCATGGAGAGATTTGGCTTGAACTACATGCCCATGAGGCAATAGTTTCGTATCCCAAGGGGTCCCAAAACAAACGTTCGGCCACCTAGTAAAGGTGCCACATGATTAAGGATTTTTCAAAAACAAAAGGGATACAGATATGACTCTGCACACACCCACACCCCTACTGGGATGTGGTCTCATGAAGATGATCTGAAGAGTTATCAGGTACTTACACAGCGAAAGGATTTGATCATGAAAAACTGAGCCTGACTATTTCGGCATCATGCATAGACACCCGCAACTTGCCAGGAAGTGAAGTCCCTTGACACAGCTATAAGGCCTTCAAAAATGGATGCCTCAACTGTCCCCGATAGATTTCTAGCACTGACTGTTTTGTTTTGTTTTACTCACATAAAAATATACTCCTCAAAGAGCTCATGCCACTGTCTGATTGCCATCCACACAGGACAAAACCATGGGGTGCCATGGTACTGATGAACCAGAGTTCTAGCAACGCCACCCATTAATGTTGCAGATAAAACATCCTATTGCAATTACAAAGAATGAGAGTAAGCAGTAAATTTCTTGTAAGACAGCATGTTGTGCATGCAGGGAACTGCAGTAGCAATAGCAGAGTATTTTAGTCTGGGAAGGTAGCAAGGAGCAATAATGCTCCTTGGTAGTACAAGCAAAACCCAAGTAACGCACAGGGCTGAATTCACACATCGGAAGCAGGTGTCACTGCACTGGCTGCAGGCTCTAAGCCAGCCTGCACTTGTCTCAGCTCATCTCTCAGAAAGACTGGACATTGCTGACAGATCCATTTATGCCCCTTTATTTCTACATGGAAAACATCCCCTCTTTCCATACGCACAGACATCTTGTTAAAGTAAACAGAGCCTGGCCAAGATCTCTGGTGAGTTTGACCTAATTTCCTCAAATCACAGTATAGCTCTACAAGTAAACCTTCGGTCTGGTGAAACACAGAGTCACACACCAGGCTTGGTATGAGCCCAAACCATCCCTGCAGGTGCCCATAGGAGCACTGCTGCCTCCTGCATCTCCTTATTACCACCAACGCACTAGAGCAGGTGCTTCCAGCTTCGCGTTTGTGATCTGTGGAGAGGTTAAAGCAAGCTAATGCAATCTGGTTCCGGCTCAGCAGAGCTTGTAAGCACATAGCTTAATTTGACTGGAGTCCCTAGGTCTATCCCACTATGTGTTATTAACTGTGTGCTTATGTGCTTTGCTGGTCTGGGAGAGGGCTTCCCAATTTTCTAGGTCTCTAACAGACAGTAGGACTGTCTAGACAGTGTCCAGAACAACTATTGTTTTTCAGTAGTGGTTTGGTAGGATCCTTTCTTCCTCCACGCACTTTGCAGTGACGCATTGCCTGCGTATTGCTGGGAGTCCACGAGCCCGGTGTCTGAACACACAGGATTTATGCAAGTTATATCGTCGGATCGTGAGGTCCCAGGCTTTGCAGTTTACCATCTTCATTAAGAGAAGTTTCAGAGGAGGCTGATCATATAGCTACCTCAACTGGCCAGCTGTGTTTTGTTTCCTCTTTCTCACTCTGTAATGCATGGTGCAACCAAAGTGAGTTATTTCTGTGAGGAGTCTGTGAGAAAAAATTTGTTATCCAAGTATTTTTATCAGTTGGGTCAAATGTTTACTCTTCTCAGCCTCACAAGGTCACAAAGACTGAAGATGACCAGGTATCTCCTCCACAGGTCTGATCTGCCCAAGAATTGGTCTAGCATTTTCTTTTGTTTCAGTTTTCAGGCGGCAGTTGGGAGACTGTAGCAATGGAAAAGCTGTTCTTGAACCCTTAGAGGGTATTCCCTTGTGCTGAGAACTTACAGGCCTTGCTATCTTCTTCTTGTATGCTTTTCATCAGGGATGCCTCAACAGCACCACAAGTGCCTCCTCACGAATGTCTACAGTCAGACGAGTAGGTGCTGCTACCACATATGTATCTCCAGTGAACACTTAAATTAATGAAGCACAGAAATAGCTACACTTCCTTGAAATCAATCACAGACTAAAAGCCTAATGTCACAACCTTCCCATGGAAAATGAAATTTATTTCAGGAGGACCCATGTTAACATTACGAATTAAAAAATACCAAAGTCATAAATCTCTATCAAAAACTGATTGGCTTTGTAGGCACTGTGCTAGGACACTCTCCTGTAAACTAGACAGCATTTAAGGGTATTAGTCATAACGTGTGGGGAAAGCAGCAGCTTTCTGTGTATCAGAAATTCCACTGTTCTTCCCCTGGTTGTCTATGCCATTTGGAGAGAACAACTGCAATTAAAGGAACATAGGACCTTTCATCCTTGAAGGAGACCCATGTAGTCCTCTGGTGTAATGCAGGTGGGCACAGCAAACAGAATCTTGTAAGACATTTTCCTGAGCATGATGTTGTACTAAATGAAAGAAAACTTCTAGCCATGTGGGCCAGTGATGCACATGGGGATCAGGTGAGAATATCAGATGACTGACCGGTGGGGCAAGCATAACTTAGAAAACAATTGCTCATTACAGCAAGAAGGCAAGAAGGCAAACAGGCCTGAACAGAATAACAAGCCAAATTCTATCCACTGTGGGGGTCCATCTCTAGAGATAAGGAAACCAGATGACCTGTACATGGTTCTTGGAGATAAAGATAGGAAATGCAGATGGCTCAAGGTAAGGGTGCTTGACCAGCAGAAAGAATCTCATCACTAAAGACAGTTTAAATGGGAAGAGACTTAATTTGCATGTGAAGCAGGGCAGGTCATTACTATGCATTAAGTGTGTTGGGAAATCTGTTGAATATGTATTATTGTGCAACATATAAGCATGGTTTTGGGCCCAGTTTGGCGCACATGACTGAAAAGGTATCAACCCTGTGCGCCCGCTAGCGAATAATTACCTCCTCAAAAACTTTAAGCAGAGTTCTTGGGTTCTTTCCTTGCATCATGACCTCATGTGCTTCAGGAGAAACATGGAACATGTACCAAACATCTGTAGGTATTTTTCTACTGCTTAGACTTTGTTTCCAGTTCAGGGTTTATTCTTAGTTCTTAGGGGGGTGCACCATTTGCCTCTCAAAACATGGGAAGTAGAACATGTAAAAATGACCTGGGGTGTGTGCATGGGGGTATGTAGGGGGAGTGTGGGGTGTGTACAGAGGTCCACTGCTGATTGCCAAGTGCTTCTTGGTAGCAGGATTACAAAGTTAATTCCTTAAACTAGAAGGTAAAGAATTTGTTTTGCCTGATTTGGGCAGGCATGAGGCCAGAAGAAAGAGGAAAGAAACGTGCAAGAGCTTTAGAATACATGAATTCTAGAAACACAAAAAATCAGGAAACTGAAATAATATTTCAGGCCTCTGAACTGATGCAGAAAGGCTGAATTTTGAGAGGGTGTTCTGCAAATGTTATAAACTTATGGAAATAGAAGAGCTGGCACAGCCACTGGGAAAAAGTCAGTGCCACAGCACAGAGATCCAGGCAACCCCTTCAAGAAAGAGAGGGAAAGATTCTACTGTCATTTAAAAAAAACAAAGTAGTAGGAATCCAGCCTTGAGTCAGACAGACCAAGCTACTGTCTTAGAACACAGAACAATCATCAGTGATCAAAAAGATCAATGAGATTTTGTCTTTCCTTTGCCCTTCTAAATCAGGAGAAATATGTGAATTGCCTTTCATTTAGTGCATTTTTAAAGTGGAATTAGCTGATGCTTAAGCTCTTTCCTTGTAAAGACAGAGCCATCAAGGGGCAGATGTCAGTGGAAAAGCAAATGGTTCCCATTGTCTTTCCTGAAAGAATAACAAAATGAGGATAGTTCCTTTTCTATTTCCTTGCTACAGGAGAGGGGTTTAAAAATAAAGAAGGAAGCAAACAGTAGGGATTCCTAAGTGAAAAGGGTAGAGCAAAAACATCCCCTGACTTTCTAACATTTTATGGCAAATTTTGCATATTTGAATTTGCAATTAGCTCACGGTGCAGCCGGATGGAACTAATACAACGCGTCTGCTGGGGGCAGCCAGCTCTGAGCAAACCCTGCTGCAGGCCCAAGGATCCAGAGTATGAACAAAACTGAGGATGTCAGGGGAGTGGAGCGGACCGTCCTCCCGCCCGGCTGCGGTTGCCATGGGAGCGCGGATGCTTTCCGTTGCATCGGGAAAAAACTCTGTGCTCCAGTTCTCTGCCCTTACAGCCATCCAGACCGTTTCTCTGCCTGTGCGGATGATGTGACAGATTTGGGGAGTTCTATGAGTTTGCTGAAAGGGGTGGGGGGAAGGAGTTCGACGATTTAGCACCGAAATTATTTTCTCCCTCGCTGGATTTATTCAGCGGGGGAGGAGAAACGGGGATGCGATGTCCTCATCATCGTCTGCGCGCACGCAGCATGCGAAGGGCTCTGATAACGTGACGGTGCTCGGGGCCAGGCAGGGATGCGCGGAGATGCAGGGATGAGGGGCGGGAGAGCGCGGAGCTGCCGCGGGCGCCTCGAACGGGGTGCAGGTCCTGTCCCGGTGCCTGGCGCGGCGCGAGGTTGCCGGGGCTCTCCCGGACCGATGCCGCCCTCTGCCGGGCTGCGCGGGCCAGCGGCCGGGGCCGGCAGCTCCCAGCAGCCTTGTTCCGCTGGGGAATTTTAACAAATAAAATTTATGCCGGGCTACACCCCTGCTCTCCAGGACATCACGGGCCTCTGCCAGCACAGGGCACAAAATCACAGACACTCTTCGGCTGGAAGGGGCTTTTAGGATCATCAGGTGCAACCATTAAGCCAGCACTTCTAGGTCACCACTAAGCCGAGCCCCTAAGCAGCAGGTCTACATGTCCTTTAAATACCTCCAGGCATGGTGGCTCTACCAGTGCTCTGGGCAGCCTGTTCTAATGCCCCATGACCATGAAGACATTCTTCCCACTATCCAGCCTAAACCTCTCCAGACACAACTAGCAGCCATTTCCACAAGGTCTATCACTTGGTATTGCAGAGAAGAGGCTTTCTCCCTTTGGGGTGGTTTTCAAGCATTACACAGTGAGAAGGTCTCCCCTCAACCTCTTTTTCTCTATGCTAAGCAAATGTGGTTCCCTCACCCAGAAGCAGAAGCATCAGGGGTTTTTGCTTCTTCTCCTTCTCACCTTTATACATTCATGTATGTATTTACGGATCTGTTTGTATGCACCTCCTACTGCTGGGGTACACGGGTGTCATCACAACTGCCAGCACAGAGAGAAAGGTCCTGTCAGAGACAACCAGCACAGGTGAACCTATTGTCAGGCTGCTGTATGATTTAACTGAGGTCCACCAAAGCAAGCATGCTCTCCCTTCACATGACCAGGCACTGGGGTGCCCATGTAGATTGCTGAAGTAAGTGTTGTACACGAAACCTTCCCCACAAACGTACACTGTCACCTGTGTCAGACACCAAAAAGCCCCACAAAACCGGCCCTGCACAGCCACCTTGCAGGCATTGTTCAGCAGTTTTTATGATGAGGATATTCTGCCTTTGTCAAGAAGGAAGGCAATTTGGAGCCAGCCTGAGATTTTTGGGTACTGGTTTAAGTCAAGTTGTCTCATCTGGTCAAAGCTAGAAAGGCCAGGGATGTCTCTGCCCCGGGAAAAATCTTGTCATGTTGCCTTAGGCAAGGTCCACGTTGATAGGACTTTACCTGGGTGCCCAGACACCTCTGAGATTCTGAGCTGGGGTCCCCAAGTTCTCACCTGGAAAATACATAAGACTGTTCCTCTCTGTTCTGTTTGTGTGCACAGGAAAGAGTGAGAGGACTCAGCTAGCGTGAGTATCAGAAGTCCCGTAGCCAGCAGAACTAGGGATGTGATAGGACAAGAAGAAACAGCCTCAGATTGCACCAGGGGAAGTTTAGGCTGCCCAGCAAGGTGGTTGAATCTCCATTGCTGAATGTGTTAAAAAGTTGTGTAGACAGGGAGTTTTGGGACATGGTTTAGCAATGGGTTTATACAGTTAGGTTCATGGTTGGATTTGACATTTTCCAACCTAAATGATTCTATAACTAGCGAAAAGTCTCCAAGGATTGCCTGAGCATCCTAGACCTCCTTACAACTCGTCTTGTATCTCAGAGCACCAGTGCATGTCACACAGAACTGAAACCTGAATTTCCTATATCTGTGTCCCTAGCTTGTGGAGCAGGTAATGGAGCTGGGATGGTGACAGTGTGTCAGAATTCTATGGTTCTGTGACTCTGTGGTCGTCAGCAAGTTTCAGGGAAAACAGCAACACGAAACAGGGCAAACCAGCAGTAGCAAGTTAGTCCCTGTTTGCACCGCACGTGGCCCCAGAGTGCAGCGGACCAAGAAGCAAGGAGCAGCTAGGGGACCAGCTGACATTTTCTTTTTTTTAACTATATTAGTATTCCCATGGAAATAGAGTGCAGGAGCTCCTGAGACTTCATCTCAAGAGCAAACCCTGTTTATTTGCTGTATTAGTCACAATCCCAGTGGCTCAATAGCACCCAGTTTTTCTGCCTCTAGCACATCTGCGTACCTTGGAGCTTGACAGCAGTTTGGGCATCGCAAGCTGACCTTGGAAGGTTGGCACCAAAGTAAATGAGCTTTAGGACAAAAGGTCTAGAGGATATAGCTCTGGCACAGAGGGACCTTTTATGTTCCCCAAATCTAAGGGATAAGAAGGGACCAGACAAACAGCTCCTCTTGCCAGCGTTGAAAACCCTCCATAAGTGTGGAGGCTCTTCCCAAGGACGTTATTGCTTATCATAGGCAATAACAATTTATTTCAGTGTCTTCACTGTTAGATATAATAGCCAAACAGAGACATGAAAGACCCAAGCTGACACTCTGTTTGAAATCTATTGCTCTGCCTAATCATTGTATAACCAGTCACAGCTAAACAACAAATCACCAGGGTGGCTATAAATTGTGTTTTTGCATAAATAAATAAAGATGTAGTCTTGTGCACTGAGCTTTCCCATTGCATAAATGTGGCTTATCTAAGCTACTTCTGGGGGCTTCTGGATGCTGCTTCTCAAGCTTTCAAATCTTCAGTGACATCAGCATTGCCGGGGCTGAAAAACACCAACATCTTGTTTTGCTGTTTGGGCTGCATTAGGTTGAAAGGGACCTTACAGATCACCTAGTTCTAATCACTCTGCCACAGGCAGAGACAACTGTCACTAGACCAGGTTGTCCAGAGCTCCACCTAAGCTGGCTTTGAATGCTTCCAAGAAGGGGCCATCCGTCCTTGGGCAGCCAGTTCCAGATCGTGACCATCCCAACACTGAGGAATTCCTTCCTCAGAGCTAACCTAAATCTACCTTCTTTTAGTTTGAAATAATTTCCCTTGTCCTCTCACTAGAGGTCCTGTTTAAAAAGTCCAGCTTTCATGGAGGGCCTCTTCAGGTCTCTACTGTACAAGGTTCCCTTGGAGTATTTTCTTCTCTGGGCTGAACAACCCCAATTCCCTGCCCTCAGCCTGTCTTCATAGGAAAGATCCCTCAGCCCTCTGGTCATCCTTGTGGCCATCCGCTGGACTTCCTCCACCAGTTCCACATTTTCTTATGTTGTGGACTCCAGAACTGGATGCAGTACTCCAGGTGAACATGAGAGATGTCCTGAATATCTGTGGCCATTAAATCATTAGTAGGAGGATTCACCACACTGTTCCAGGCCCTACCCAATCCTGTCTCCAACCCAGAACTTCCTCTGCATCTTTACTGTTCTGTATGGCTACCGACGTCTTGCTCTCCAGTCCACTGCAGACAGAATTTTTGTGACAGATTCCCACTTTGGTATTTGTGGGAAATGAAAGACACGACTGTATGCAGACTTTGCTGATTATCCATGGGTATAATAATTTGTTGAGGAATGGAGGGACCAGTGGGCTATTACTGTTCACATCTATATGAACCTTCGTGTTACATCTGCTCCATCTCAGTCTCTTTGTTGTTCATTATTGCTTTCCCTTTCTGCTGTTTGATCCAGTGAAGTAGACTTGGAGATTTTATTGTTCCTTTCATGGGCTCAGAGCAGCAAAGTGCTTCCAGCTCATACATGCTTCTCTTGGTTTCAGAGAAGGAAAAAAGTTGAGGGCATCTGCAGTAGTGACCTCTGACTTTCTGCCTCCAATTTTGCTCCAAATCCTTGAAAGCATTCATTTACTCAAGTTTAATGGTAAAGTTGTAAGCATCTTCCATCTTAAAAAGGGCACTTTGCCACAATTTGTATCTGCGAAGAGTGAAGCACATGGCTGTCTCCCCCATCTTCTTTCATACACTCAGTGCTGGTGTCTGCCCTTTAAGTGCAAACACAAAACAGCAAGAGAGAATGGGAGACTTGGGAAGTCACCATAAGAAAGATAATGTGACAGAAGTATTAAAGATTTGGCAGACCTGAATCCTTTTTCACTTGTTTTTAATTTTAAACCTGATCATCGTGGCTGTGTTTAGGTGTTCACACACGTTCTGCACAGCTGGTTTGCTTTCTCGAACCGTTAACAACATTAAACACAATTTACTGAACAGCCATCTGAAATAATGAAACGTGGCACCTAAAAGACGGAAGAGACTTGGTTCTGAGGACACAGTATGGCCCAACAAAAAGCTCAGTTTGCCTCATTAGTTTAGAAGTGGGCTTTTCAGGCTGTCCAGTCCTCCAGTCCATGTCTGTTGTTCCAGCTGCTCCAGTGTCCAGGAGCCCTGAGAGCCAGCAGCCAGAAAACCCTACAGTTTCAAATCCAAGGTTGAAATTAGCGAGTGGAGGTGGTGACAGTGGCTCCATGTTAATGACAGGCGTATGTGCTGAGCCTCAGATGTACTCAAAGAAACCCTATTCCTTTATCCAGCTAAAAACACCACTAAGTGACATTTACCAGCAAGCTGCTGCGTCTCTAAGATTCTCTAAATCATTTACCACGATCAATGTTTTTCTGGATTGTTCTGGGCAGGTGCTGCCTTGGGCTTGCGTGACTCCCATAGCAAAATCCCAGAAGACAGTATTGACTGTCTTCTGTAACAGAGGCGCGAGCTCCTTCCCTGCTGCCCAACGACAAGAGGCAGCGCAGGGAGCATCAATAGCACACACCAGGACTCTGCAGAGGTTGCAGCATGTAAAGCACCAAAAGAATAATTTGGCCAATCATTATTGATCAAAGGCCACAAGGAGGCCTCAGGTCAGCTCCTCAGCTTCATCACATCACATCTTCCTGATGAACCAGCCATTTGCCTTGCAGATTGCTTTAGGCCTCCTTGCTAGCTCACCATATCGCTCTGGAGAGGTACAGATTTGTTTTAACTGCTTAGTATGTCTTCTGCTAACACAGATAAAATGTCACAGCCTCTTATTTCAGAAAAGAAAAAGACTCCGCTAGCAACCTTGTCAACCCATGACTTCTCTTGACCTGGTTTATTATTATCTCTTGTTCCACTGATGTATTGACCAGATGTAGTCTGCTGCTGGTCTAAGAAGAAACAGCTAAGCCTTCCTGTCACAGTCTAGCTCCTGTAGTTCCAACATAAAAATTCAGAAAGCCATCCCAAACAAATTTTACACAAGCTAACTGCCTCTTTTAAGAGGTCCTGCCACACTTGAACCCCAACCTACCTTACTTTCTCCCCTCACAACTCCTTCCAATAGGAGCTAATTATGGAATGAGACCAACTAACCTTCAGTTTGTGACCTTACAGAAGTAGACTGTTTGCAATAAACCTGCCAGTGCTCACTTGGCCAGCACGAACACCTCTACACTTACCCAAGCTGATGTAATTTTTCTTGAGGTTTCTGGTCATTTCACTGCATAATTTTTAGTACTTTTGCTGGTATCTGGATCCCCCGCTTGGCTACAACCTCTAACTGGAACCATCCATGAGACATACCCCACTGAAACAGAGGATTCATTTTAAACAAGACAAGCAAGCCATAACATGACAGAAAGCCCAGGGCACATTTATCAGTTTGAGAGAAACCAAAGCCTGAATGATAAACCTGGCTCTATCCTGTGAGAGCGCTATCCTAGACCGATTTCTACAGAGGCATAGCATCCGACCCTGACACCAAAGTACAAGGGAGGTGACTCATGTTCTTGCTTTGTCAGGAGATTGCAGGTTCAGGGCCCTATTCTCAGCCAGTACCAGTAAGCAGCACTTTTTTACAGCCAGGACCTAGACAATGTCCCCTGGACCTGTTCCAGGGGCTTTTCTCAGGTAGGTGCCTAATTTTTTTCTCACTCGCTGTTTATCACTCCAGAAGCCCATGCAACTTGCTTCTTATACACCTGGCTGGCTCACTTGGTAGAGCATGGGACTCTGAATTCCTGGGGTCATGGGTTTTAGCCCCATGTAGGACAGCACATCTTGAGACAGCACTGTAGGCTTACCGTGCTCCAGGAAGGGGCAGGTGTTAGACTTAGATGACCTTCTGAGGTCCCTTCCAACCTGTAAAATTCTCTGATTCTGTGATTCTTATCAGTATTTGAGAAGGGACAGTGTCAGTTCCTTATTTCAAGTGCTCACGAGGCTCTTTTTGGCATCCATTGGATATTTCTTACAGACAGTCCTGTCAGGTGGCCCTCAGTAAGATGCACCAAAGTGCAAGCTGTAATCAGACGTGGAGTACTTTATCAACCCTCGCATTCATTTATCACTTAGACGTTTAGGCTCTGAGCAAAGTCAGTCAGACTTTGGTTTTTTCTACAATATTATCTTCTCTTGGTAATCTAAGTCACGCATGAGAAGTGAGAGGTAGAAGTGTAATTTCGTGCCTAATGAAGCTTGAAATTGGTGGTGCTGTCCACTGATGAATTAATAGCAGACGTTGATCCAAATCATGGAGTTTAAGCATTTTAGTTCAGCGATTCATTAGCAACAATTAGTACACAGCATGTGGGACATCAGGCGTTCTTCGCTGCAGTGATCAGCTAACTTTCTGTGCAGCTTGCCAAGCAAGTCATCTCTGAACGTAGCTCTGGGAGGACAGGTGGGGATTGGTTCACATGTGAGCACAAACCAGGAGAGCTGAGGAGAAGGTGTTTGCAGAACCCGATCCGTGTTTGTGACAGCATTGCTACACAGCTGTCACTCTCCTCACTGGTGATGAGTACACCTAATCCAGCTCATCCTGGGCATGGCTGTCCTTGTCCTGTCCTTCTTTACCTTGGGCTCTCATGAGCTGGCATGTAATCCCAGAGTCATCCTGACGTTTACTGTGTGGAGACTCAATGCAGATCCTCACTGTGACCTTTGGCAGAGGGATCCCCAGGCTCACAGGCCAGCCCAACTTTCATGTCAGCACCAAAACTAAGATGGTGAGAGGAGTGTTTTGCTTTAGTTCAACAGATACTGGAGTAGCTATTTGCAGAACTGTTTCAACTGTTTCAAGTGCTGAAGCACTTGAGATGTGCACACCAGCTAGTGCGACAGCGCTTAGCTTTTCCGCAGCCCGCGCTTTTTCTTATCCAAGCACTTTTCTTTGCCAAACTATCATCTTGCTGTGCTCTGCATGAACAACTTGTTCTGTTGGAATCACAGAACTGAATCTTGTTTCATACCATACTCACTCTCACATAGCTAGTACTTTGGTTTAGCATAGCTTGGCGTGCTTAACTGCCCTCCGTGCAGTGGGTGAAGCCACGTGGCGTATGTTAGGAAAATGCCCATTGGTAATGCTTACATCTGATGACCCTGAATAGAGCTTTTGACACAAAACAAACAATTACCAAATGTGGGGATCGAGGGACAACACATACGGACTAATGTGGTCTTAGTGAAGCCCTTTATTACTAACAAACATGTATTTTTATACCTTATTGTTATGATCTCACTCTCAGGCATCTACTATGATTGGTTTAAGACCATTAATCACACGATAGCCACCCACTCTAAAAGCAGTATGATTGGTTTCTTCATATCTGTCTTCTCCTCGCATAGCTCAGTCCTAGCTCAGTCTTTCTCATCCAATGTTACCAGTTATTCTCTGCTTTAGTTGCCAACTTCTCCTTGCTTGATACATCAGCATGAAGATACATCTTTCAGTCACTTGCTCAGTGTCCTTCAATCACTTGCTTAATGTCCTTCAGTCACTTAACAATGCCTTCTGTTCAAACTCTTGCCAGCAACTCACAGACGTCTGGATCAACCACATGTCCATTCTCTTTCAGGTAGTCCACTACAACCAAAAACCTTAAAACATAAGATTAGCCTGCATAAGATGGTACCACATATGAAATGAATCTTGGGAATAGAATCATGAAATCATAGGGTTGAAAGGGACCTCCAAAGGTAATCTAGTCTAACTCCTCTGCAACAAGCATGGACATCATTCATTAGACCAGGTTGCCCTGAGCCCCATCAAACCTGACCTTGAATATCTCCAGGCATAGGGCCTCAGCCACTTCTCTAAAAAACCTGTTCCTGTGATCCACCACCCTCAAATTAAAGAAGATTTTTTCTGATGTCTAAACTAAATCTACCCTTTTCCATCTTAAAAACCACTAGCCCTCATTGTATCATTACATGCCCTACTGAATAGTTCTTCCTCAGTTTTCTTACAGCCCCCTTTCAGGTACTAGAATGTTGCTATCAGGACATGATCAAACAGGTCCTTGTCCTTCTTGTGTTGGGGACTCCAGAGCTGAACACAGTAATTTGTTCCCTCCCTGTGTGAGCCACCAATTTCTCTCAGCACTGAAAATTAAACAGGCAGAATTGTTCAACCTTCCAGTGTCTACCAACAGATCTTTCTCGGGATCCCTCTCCTTCCACTTGTCTCTCTCTACTCTCTTACTGCTCCCTGCCCTGGGGTCTGCAGTGCTGCAGCAACTGGAACTTGTCACTGCCTGGTTCACCTGTCAGATCCCCACGCTTTCCCTGGATTGCTGCAGCTCGGGGACAGAGACAAGCTCCAGCCAAACCCAGCTAATTCCTTCTTGTCTGCAGCACTTGCACTCCTAGAGTAGCAGTTAATGAGAGTGTACAAATCTCACAGCATCAGTCTGAAATATCCCCAGACAATCTCTATCAATATTAAACGTGTTGCACAGGGGTTTTCTTAGAACACAGCAAAGTGGTAGAACAATTTCCAAGGCTGAAACAACATTTTTTTTTAATCTACAGGAATTAACTGTTCAATTAAGACAGAGCAAGGCTGAGTCAACAATACTGGAGCCTAGTCAGCCCCAACCTGTGGGAGAATAGGCTTCTTCAGGGTGCTACTGGCAATGGTCTAGGACTAAGAAATGCCACTAGTGTCTTTTGCTGTCTCTATAGGAGGTTATTGGCTAAGACCTCTGAAAACACAGGTTTTCAGAGACTGTCCAAGAGAGAAAAGATCATCAAAAGACGCAAACATTGTCAAAGTTCTTGTGGCATGAGAGTTTATGACATCTTTTGAAATAGATTATGACATTTTGTGTTTCATTATTGCTTATCTGATTTGGTTCTCTGCAAGAATTCATTTGGGAAGGGAGTTTGAGAATGTGAGCTGTACAAACAGGGGAAGAAGAAGCAAAGGAGGAATAAATGCCTGTTAATGTATAAAATCTTCATTTGCATTTAAAGACCAGGAGTGTTGTTAAAGATCCAGAACAGCTCTGGAGTTCCTTTCTGGCAGCAACCCACTGTGAAGGAAGATGCCAATGCCTTTACCAAACTTTTCCTGAAGCCTTCACAGACTCGTGCTTTATCTCCTGAAAATGTAAGATTTTAAGTCGCAAAGGGTATTGCAGCAGCAGAGTGGGGCAGACTTTCAAAGGACTCACTATAAAGAGCTACTTCTTACCTGTCAGCCAAGGGGCCATGTGGTTGCTCCAGTGCCTGAGCATGTATTTCACAGCTGGGAGGTGACCCATCTGAAAAACAAAAGCCTTGGCTTTTCCAGATATCCCATCAGAGGTGGCATGGGACATGGGGGCAGCCCACTCAGCAGTGGAGTACCACAGGATGTCATTCCTCCAAACCCAACTTGGATGCTTTCTTGGAAGGTATCTCCCCACATGGTTTGGAGACAGAGCACTCAAGGTTTCCCTTGAGCTTCCCTCCTCTTTGGAAGAGTGCTCTCCTTGCTCACAGCTTGCTCATCTCTCAACAAATTGCATCTCTGAGCCCGTTCAAGGAGTCTACTCAGCAGAAATGTGAAACACTCAGTTTGTGAAAGCACACCCTGCCAAAACCCACCAAACAGAAAAAGCCCCCAAGATCAGCCTGACAAAAGGTGTGCGAGGAGGGAAAGAGAAGAATGAAATGAAGATGTCCAAAGACACTGGTACCAAAGGAGTTCTGTGAGCATCTTGCAGATGTCTCTAGGAACAATAAGTGTCAGGGTAGGAAGGAGAAGCTGCTGAGGTGCAGGTACAGTGCTTTTGCCCTGCTGAATGGATGTAGGTCCATTACAAATGATGGACAGGCTACATACTCTAGCAGGAATCTCTGCTAAATGGGAAGGCAGAGTTAGAGATGCTCCAAGTCTGGGAAAGCCATTAAAAGTTATCTTTCCATTTTGTACTTCCTAGCCCTCTCCCAGAGAGTAAAATACTCAACCTTGGAGACAAAAAAACTTGATCTTTTGTTTTCACTTTCTGCTTTTAAAAAGAACTCATTTGACTTTAAATATAAGATGTATCTTTTACTTTTCCAGATGTATCCTGCCTTAACAGGGCTGGCATCTACTTTGCATTTCTACCACTGGGCAAGCAGGGTAATCTCAGGACATGACGGATTACCCACCAATCCGGCAATCACACAGTCCAGACTAACAGGATCATAGAATAGTTTGGTTTGGAAGGGATCCTTAAAGATCATCAAACTCCCTGCAGTGAGAAGGGACATCTTCAACCAGATCAGGTTGCCCATAGCTCTGTCCAACCTGACCTGGAATGTTTCCAGGCATGGGGTATCTACCATCTCTCTGGAAAACCTGTTCCAGTGTTCCATCACCTGCATTGTAAAATATTTCTTCCTTTTATCTAGTTTGAATCTTCCCTCTTTTAGCTTAAAACAATGACCCTCATTCTATCACTATAGGCCCTGCTAAAGTTTCTCCCCAGACATGAGAGTCAAATACTGGGAACTGCAAGAAAGAGACAATGGAATGGCAGTCTAGGATTGCATAACTCTTCATTGTCCCTTTCAGCTTAGGTACCTTCCTTGTTGTTAACTAGTGGCTAGGGTTTACCAATGAGGATTTTATTCATGTTATGGAAGAGGAATTTATTCAGGACACTTAAATTGAATCACAAGAATGTTCATTTTAGTATCCTGTGAGATATCTGTAATCCACTACTCAAAATCTGCTACAAGAAACACCTACAGCCCCGATGATAAATCTTTAGGTTAAGCCTCACCAGCTTGTGTTTTTGTCTCCAAATATTTAACATAAGCCACTGGTGTCTCAGCTGTCATAGTGTCTGTCACACAATCACATACCCTGTTGTCTTTTTTTTTTCCAGGTGTAACTGAGGTTTTGCTGTGGTTTAACACTAATCAGCAACTAAACACCACACAGATGTTCACTCATTCCTCCCCACTCCCATTGGGAAGAGATGGAAAGACCTGAAAAATGAAGAAAGCTCGTGGGCTGAGAGAAGAACAGTTTAATGACTAAACTAAGCTCAACTGAACTAAACTCAACTACAACAAATGACAATACTAATTACATGTAATAAGACATTTTCAAGAATAATAATTATAATAACAGCATTATTACTAATAGTAAAGAAAAGGAATAAAACAAAAAGAGAGAAAAATAAAAGCCAAGAGAAGGGATATTAATGCAATTGCTCACCATGTGCCAACCCGTGTCCAAGGAGTGATTTGCCCTCCTGGACAGCTCCCCCCAGTTTATATACTGTGCATGATGTTTTGTGGTCTGGAGTATCCCTTGGGCTAGTAAGGGTCAGCTGTCTTCGTTATGCCTTTCCTCAGCTCCTTGTGCTCCTACACACCAGCAAAACTTGGGAAGTTGATAAGTTCATGGTTTTCTAGCAACAACAAAAACCACCCATATATTGTCAGCGTTTGTGTCACACTGAAACCAAAACACTGCACTGTTCTCATGACTAAGAACTGAGCTGCTAAGGAGAAAAGAAAACGAGCTCTATCCTAGGCAGCATCAGCACAGGTTGTAAAATCCTTTGGGTTAGGCTAAACGTGATGTAGGCTACATGTTTGTAAAGACAGCCTGTTCCTGTATGTTTAAGCATATGAAGTCTGTCACATTCCTGTTCACTGTCATGCTTCCAGAATGTCTCAGTGACATGCCACCAAAGTGAAGGAGGTGCACACTACTTCAATTAACAAGTTATACAGAAGACCAACAATGCACTCTGTTCCTGGTGAAACACACAACCCCAGAAGTCTTGTTCCACCTCTCTGGCTCTTAGCATTCAGTGATACACAATCAGATGTGAAACTCCACGTCTCTTCCCCCAGCAGCATCTCTCCTATGCCTGGGGCACAGCCTTTGTCCTGAACACAGGAGCACCCTGAGGCAGGGACCCTAGTGACTGCGGGACTTTCCTCCTTGGGTCTATGCAGAGTTCATGAGGATTGCAAGGGGAAGCCAAGAGGGATCCAACCCACCATGACAGCACTTCAGGGGTAGTATCATTACAGCTGAGCACATTCTCTATCCCAACTCCACAGCCTCCAAGCAGGAACGCATCAATGTCTTGGCCTCCATCACAGTGCTCGAGAGAGGAGAGTGGAACCTGGCAGAGATGGCACAGACAGGTTCCTGTCCACCAGCACTGTGGAAGAAGCAGTGAGAGGACAAGTAGATAACTGAGCACAGCAATGCATTCAGTGTTGAGGTGACCTCAGAGTTCACTCCTGCTGTGGTTCCTAGGAGACAGCTTCTTGTTTCTTGTGCCAACTTTGAAAGCAACAACTGTTTTTACTACCTGTCTTACAGCGCCAACACCATGCACAAAATGGATTTTTCATAACATTTCTGCAAATATGCTATAAATATTTTATATGTTGTCCAGCCTGTGTTTTAAGCTGGAAAGAAAGCAGGAAAGCATTTATTACAGCTGAGTATTGGTGCAAGCGCTGCAGGGAAGCGTGGAAGGAGACATGAAACATCTCTCCAGCATCTTTCTTCTGAGGGTGCCGTACATTTTCATAGAAATGGTTGTGCTCGGACAGAAATGGCACTACTGGGAACGCCGTGATTTGTACCAGCAGCTTCAGACCTAAATGTAGAAAAACAGGAATAAAGAAAGCAACCCTTGAAAGCTCAGAATTTCTCTTCTAAGAGCCATCTAAGAGCTGTTTTTCAATCTGGAGTGTTTTCTTCTATTTAACAGTTGGCTTCTCCATACAATTGAAATGAAAAGCAAGCACTGCCAATTCTTCTGGCTCCACCAAAAATCTTGTGGTTAGGAGTCTTTTTCTTTAAAGCTTTGGATTCCATGGTCTTATGGTTATATGAAAATCTGGGACTGTGCTGTTTTTGAAGAAATATGCTTCTGCTGTGCATAGCTGCAGAGAAGAAGCGACAGGGGTAACTTTGCTGTAAGCTGACAGTATAAAAGTAACAGTGGAAATACCTGTTTTCTTTCGGTTTGCCTCCATTTTTTCCCCTAAATATTAAGAGTTTTAAGCCCTCTTTTTTTTTTTTTTTTCATTTGGAAAGGCCTATGTGATTGTTCTTGGATGTATGACACCCATAATCCTGGCAACTTTGTGAGAATAAGACCATGTATGCCCCATCATTTAAGGGCAACCACTGTTCATGCAGTTCCCTCCTGTCACCTGCCTACACTTCTGGTCATCAGCACTTATACATGAACAGATGGCTTCAACCCTGCCTTCATGGGTAGATGGAGCATGGCTGCTTAGCCACACAGAGGTCATTTCTCACAGCTTACACATTGTCAGATGGGCTAGAGTAGTTGGGCAAGGAGAATGTCACATTTATGGTTGTTTGGCTTCAAAGACACTCCCAACAACACTTGCAGAGCATGACAAGAAAGAGGTATGAGAAGATGCAGGTTGTTTGTGAGGCACGAGGTCTCTCTGGCGGTCACTCCCCTCCTCCTCCAAACCCACTGCTTATAACTGTCATGCCTACAGAAGGAAAGGCTAACTCCTGTGAGAAGAGCCATCTCTGAAGTATCTCAGCTTTTATATGCCATCTTAATCAGGTGGAGCTCAAGAAGCATGAGAATGCAAAATTATGAGGGGGAACTACGGCCTTTATCAGCTTGAAATTATCACAAAGCCTGGCCTTGTGGAATTTTAAATGGATTCAGCAGCAGTGTTTGACCCACATGTGCATCAGAGCTGAATACCTGTTACTGCCACAGGCAACGCCAGTGTGGCAGTCACTGCTCTGGCCACAGGCTGCCTCCGGGTTTTTCTGGGAGCAGGAAAAAGCCCATGCAATGGCCTGTGTGTGCCAAACTGCACAAGAAAACATGCTTCCTCGTGGTACCGCATCATTTGAATGACGGATTTGTATCACCAATTTGGTTATTAGATTTTGTCCCTCACTATGTCTATACAGTCTTCAGAAACCAGCAACATTGAAGAAAACCACTTTTCTATTGCTTGCCTGCTTTGACAGCAGGTATGGTGGGCAGCTACCTTCTGTCCATGGAGATGTGGAAGAAGTTCCGCTAACTACGACACTGTCTGTACTAAAAACACTTCATCAGCTGCTAACAAAAATTCAGATATCAATTACTTTTGGGAAATGAAATTTCCCAAATAGCTACTCCAGGATTTTTACGTTTTCTACATTCATGTCAAACACCTAGACAAGAGAGAAGCATCCTCAGTCCTTTATCTCTTTTCTTTTACAGATGCTTAAAATGCCTGCTGCCTTATGGAATGGATTTCTGCTAAATGGCTAGAAAACATATTTGTTACTCACCTAAATATTCTGTTTGTTAATGGATTGCTTTATTTCTGATAGGCTTTTCCTTTACTGAATGAACAGTCTCAGTTTCAAAAGCTTTGGCATTGTCTGGTCTATTGGATTGTGGAAGAAATCCCAGCACATGGACTTTTTAAATTCCAAACTCCTTCATTTTGTGTGCTTAGGTGTGTCCATAGGTATCTATGAGTAAAAGTGTTACACACACACAGCATCTCTGCTACAAGGACCTAGGAACAAGAATGACATTTTGGCTACCAACTGTTTGCTAGACACACCCTTGACTGACAGAGTTTGTGCTGCAGTGTTAGCGATTGGTCTGTCAGCTATCAAAACACAGGTAACGCTAGAAGCATGAAAGCTGGTGAGTTGCCTGAGCAAGTCAGACCAAAAACCAGTCTGTCTTTATTTGGACAAACTTGCTGATGGGCTCAGTAAGAAATTTCCCAGAGGGAGCAGAATAAAGTCAACACATCTTCCCCAGGGACAATAGAAACTTTTCACTTAGGATCTCAACACTTCCCTTTCCAGTCTCAGCCACACCAAAGAAGCACTGACGTGCATGAAAATGTAAGTAGTAGCCCTGATCCTCGCTCCTGAGCTCAAGCATCTCCTCGCTTTGCTTGTCCAAAGTGACAGTGCACCTGAAGGCGGAAACCCTACGTGCTGTACAGGGACTCATCTGGTTCATGTGATCTCCATTCCAGTTCTCGATGATGCTGGGAGGACAGGTTTTGTTTTTCTGAAGAATTTTTATTTCCTTTGCAAGATTATATTGCCTACCGCTGCTGTGCATTTACCTGTAAACACAATTTGGGAAGGATAAATCGTGCCTGTGAAATACACCACTCTCTCTCAGTGACTCTTCTTGTTAGACAAAATCGGGACACGTGAACTGTACTCGGAGTCACTCTCTCCCTAACGGCCTGACAATAAAGGATGCTTGTGGTTAATGGTGCTCTAGAAAGAACATCTTTTCACATACAGGACGGTTGAAACCGTCCACCTGGATGTTTAAGCAGAAGCCATGCAAACAGACCTAACTTCTCTAGAGCAGGAGTTGCCCAGAAACCAGCACACCCTGTGGTTGGGGCTGCTCCACCCAAATGGACCTTTGCTCTCAGACAATATTAACCTGTCAGTTCCACGTGTGCACAGACCACTGACTGCAGCAAGCAGGTTAACCACAGTGGGTATCAATAAATACTTCCAGCTTCATTGCATAGCTCTGCACAATACTGCACACAGAGATAATAATGTGTTTTACTCCTTAAGTAGCAGAATTGCTTGGCATAACACACAAATGGACATTTCTCTTCTGTAGAAAATCAGATACCAAGATCTAGCAAAGTGGACGAGAGGCTCAACATGAGCCAGCAGTGGGCACTTGCAACCCGGAAGGCAAACCCAATCCTGGGCTGCATCAGGAGAAGTGTGGCCAGCAGGTCGAGGAAGGTGATTCTCCCCCTTTACTCCGCTCTGGTAAGACAGCACCTGGAGCACTGCGTCTAGTTCTGGAGCCCTTATTACAAGAAGGATGTGGACGTGCTGGAGCGAGTGCAGAGGAGGGCCATGAGGATGACCAGAGGGCTGGAGCACCTCTCCTGTGAGGCCAGACTGAGAGAGTTGGGGCTGTTCAGTTTGGAGAAGAGGAGGCTCCCAGGTGACCTTATTGGGGTCTTCCAGCACCTGAAGGGGGCCTACAAAAAAGCTGGGGAGGGGCTTTTTAGGATGTCAAGTAGCCACAGGACATGGGGCAATGGAGCAAAGCTGGAGATGGGTAGATTTAGAGTGGATGTGAGGACGAAGTTCTTCACTGTGAGAGTGGTGAGAGCCTGGAATTGGTTGCCCAGAGAGGTGGTTGCGGCCCCATCCTTGGAGGTATTTAAGGCCAGGCTGGATGGGGCTCTGGCCAGCCTGGTCTAGCGTGGGGTGTCCCTGCCCATGGCAGGGGGGTGGAACTGGATGATCCTGTAGTCCCTTCCAACCCTGAGTGATTCTGATTCTGTGGCTTCTCCAGTGAAGTGATCCTGCTATGGCAGGGGGATTGGACTAGATGATCTTTCAGGGTCCCTTCCAATCCCTAATGATTCTATGATTCTAAAGTCCTGACAGATGAGTATTTAACAAACGGTTTTATTTCCAATAAGATCAGTCATCAGGGTGGGAATGTGATCAGCATAATTCAGACAATGAGTTTCTAGGATATGGCAAATATTAATTAGAGTAGCTGCTGTAATGAAAACAAGCATAGATCTTTCACAAGGCTGTGGCTAAACTAGGCACAAAAAAACATATGACAGAGTTCTGGGAGTGGCTCATGCTAATACCGATGTACTAGCCCACAAATCCACAGGTTCTGTAAGACCTAACAGAGTTCTTTGTTCCATCTTTCCAGGAATCTCCAGTCGTTGTATCATTTCGTAAAAGTTTTCCCAGGAAAAGAAGGTACAGCTGGCTGTTATGTCCTCACAAATGTATCTGAAAGCCAGTTAAATTACAGGGGAGGTAAAACGCTCCTTTCAAACAACTCTCATTTGTCACTGCAGAGCCTTCAACACCTGCATACACAAAGCCTCTTGCAGGTAAAAAGTTCAGGCAGATATAAAACCTTGCCTACAGGAGGGTCCCGCAGTTCCGAAGTTGTCCTTTCACACTGAAGAGCAAACACACCAAACAGTTCATTGCTGTAGGCTCCTTTAACAGCTCTGTGATTTTCAAGACAGTAAACCTAAAGCCTCCCAAAAGTCAAAATCCAAAGAGTGTGCTGACGTAAGCGCTGTACACGGCGATACCCAAAACAGTCTTTACACCGAGGCGCTGCATGAGGCAACACAACTGGCTCCAGTGAGTGCAACCAAGTTGCTAGAGGCTGGTGAAGCTGCAGGAACTAGTCTCAGACTCTGTCATGTGGACAAGAGAAAACATTCAGAAAGACGTATTAGGGTCAAAAAAAACATGAAGTGGGATCCATAGGCAGAGTGGTTGCTAATGGTGCTTGCACCTGCTTGGCACTTCAGCCTCTGTTGCTGTCTGCAGACTCTGGAAGTGACAAGTTGCCTCAGAAGGGGCAGAAATCAAGCTTTCGAGTCCAGTGTATTTTTTTCTGGTGTTGCCAGCCTAACCCTAACCCTTTGCCTGAAAAGGTGCTACGAATCAGTCCTCCCAAACAGATTTCTTCAATTCCAAGGCTGACGGTGCAGTCCCCTAAACCTGCTGCCTCCCCTGGCTGGCACTGGCTACCCAGACTGGTGAGCAGTGGCTTTCACCATAAGAACTAGTTCTGGTCCATGCTGCTGATGGAGCCATGCCCATGCCTGTCCAGACTAGCACCGGGCGATCTTTTTTTTCCTCTTGTGAATAAAAAGTAAACATGTGTGGTTTTACCTCAGCCCCCTTTTCATAGGTGTGAGGTCACAAATCAAACTCATATTGATGGCTGTGCATCATAAAACTGTTCTGTAGACTGCAATCCACTTTTACTGTTCCTTAAGAAATACCTCCAAATATTTAGAAAATGGCACCAGTTGCCCTGTCTCTTAAACAACTCATTTGGAGAGGAGAGAACAGGCAATGAGTGCATTTTTGTGGTAACTCCAGGTACCTGCAAAGCTGCCTGATGCTGCACTGCTCATTTCCAACTCTATGGAGGGATGCACAGCTTCACTATCTGGTCACAGGGTCACACTGACTTTGCCACCCTGACTAAGGCACCTGTGCTGGAACTCAGACCACTGCACCGACCTTTAGTGTGTGCCAAAGGCGTGAGCGGAATACAGAGGTAACTCCCGCTGCTGTAAATTGTACTTGCCTTAGTGCTCGGGATAAGTCAGCACTGCTGAGCAAGCAGCAAGGAGCTCACATGTGAGCAAGTTCTCCTGTCCTTCTCTGTTGTCCTGGCACTACCAACTGATCTGTCATTGCTTTGCTCTGCCTGTATCACTCACAACCCTGTGAGGCCCTGCCAGCTCACACCGGTTGCTGTGTGTTGCTGAGCGTAGTTATTCATTAATCAAGAAGGCCTGGTCAGCCAGGCACTTCCATTTCCCTTCTGAGCCTGTCTTGTTGAGGTTGGCCGTGACTACCGCTAAACTGGGTCCTCAGGAACTGCGTAGGGTAGTGTCACCAGATATCACAGGGCGACTAGCCTTGAGCTCTGTGGTAACAGGTTGGACTTGATGATCTATGAGGTCTCTTCCGACCTTGGTAATACTGTGATATTGTGTGATACTGTGGCATCAGAGTGA
Organism: Rhinopomastus cyanomelas; assembly: GCA_013400115.1. Classification (NCBI taxonomy): domain Eukaryota; kingdom Metazoa; phylum Chordata; class Aves; order Bucerotiformes; family Rhinopomastidae; genus Rhinopomastus; species Rhinopomastus cyanomelas. The sequence goes on along the minus strand of VXBP01005361.1, from coordinate 73,789 downwards.
ATTTTTGCTGGAATGGAAGCACATTTCCAGACTTCCCTTGATCAGAGATAAAATCCAGTTTTGATTTTTTTTAAATCTAGAGCCAGATTAAGATATTTCTTCTCTGAAGCAGTCAAAAAGTTCAATGTGTTACTAAATTGCACGAAGCCGAAGTAAGGACTAGTACTGTAGAGCACATTTGAGTGTCATCAGACAAGCCATAGTGACCATGAGAAGTACTACTGAGATAATATAGTTATGTGAGAGATCAGAAACATTACTAAGCATTCTCATAATTTTAGTTTTAACCAATTTACTCACAGTTCTTACTTTAAAAATCTGCTAATTTACTGTTTTGGCCTATTTCTATTAATTTATTGAATCAATTCAAGTAACTGTGCATGGAAAAAGATGCACTTAGGTCAGTCTTCGGAGTAGGCGTAGTATTAGTGGGAACTCATATTTTCTATTTGTATTTACCAAAAGGAAAACAGGCAATGAAGGTTATTTACTCAACAAAGATGTGATTCCTTGGGTGACACTAGAAAGCATGCTGAACATACCTGGTAACTTACAGTCAAGGACTTTCAAGAAAAGGAGAGATGACATGTTGGAAATGAGCCTTTTCTGTCCTTCTCATTTCAGCTAAATGACAGAGATGAGAAAATGTGTCTGTACAACTGATTTCTGTTTGATGGTACTTCAGACTGGGTCCAGTTACGAAGCGCCAGGGTCATTGCAGAGGGACAGGAGAGCTGGCAGAAAAGGTTGTTCAGCTCCCAAAGCCTTGCTGTAAATGTGCTTCTTGGGAGGCTTACTGAGGGATTCAGGTACACAGTGAAATTAATCTAGATGAGAGATTTAGCTGACTGCCCCTCATGCAGGATTTGCAGCCTTTATTTCCTTCTGGATGCTTTCTGTAGGTTTCCGGTGTTGTTCTACCTGAGCGACAGCAAGAGTGCACAGCAAATTCCTGTGACCCACTTTTGGGAAGCTTTTTGATTTTTTTTGTTGTCATATCAAAAGCTCTAAAAGGGTTGTTTATCCTGCTGTTTCCACCACTGACACATCAAATATTAGTGCATTTCTTGGATATTGAACTGTCTCTACTTATCTCCACTTATCTTCCCAGATTCTCATATTCTGTAATGGTTGCTCAGCTTTTAAAATCCTGTCCAAAATGTAGCCAGGGCTTGTTGATGAGCAACACTTGTTCTCTAAATGTGCTATCCTATTCGGATTGTTGTTATCTCTTACACAAGAGATCTAATCTCAGATCATACCAGCAATCCACGATCTACATACAAGCCACTTTCTTATGGAGCTGGTAATTACAGGAACATTTTGTTAGTATTACTGAAAGTGCATTGTGAAAACCACTGCACAAAAATTACCAGAGTGTGTGATGATGGGCACATAGAAAATGCCCTGCCACTGCCTGATTTAGATCTGCTTGATGTAGAATCATAGAATCATTAGGGATTGGAAGGGACCACAAAAGATCATCCAGTTCAATCCCCCTGCCATAGCAGGATCACCTAGACCAAGTCATACAGTCAGTCTGGGTTAGAAGGGACCACAGGATCATCCAGTTCCAACTCCCCTGCCATGGGCAGGGACCCCAACCCACCCTAGATCAGGCTGGCCAGAGCCTCATCCAGCCTGGCCTTAAACACCTCCAAGGATGGGGCCTCCACCACCTCCCTGGGCAACCCATTCCAGGCTCCCACCACTCTCACAGCAAAGAACTTCCTCCTCACATCCACTCTAAATCTCTCCATCTCCAGCTTTGCTCCATTGCCCCATGTCCTGTGGCTACCTGACATCCTAAATAGTCCCTCCCCAGCCTTTTTATAGGCCCCCTTCAGGTGCTGGAAGACCCCAGTAAGGTCACCTCGGAGCCTCCTCTTCTCCAGACTGAACAGCCCCATCTCTCTCAGTCTATCCTCATAGGAGAGGTGCTCTAGACCTCTGATCATCCTCGTGGCCCTCCTCTGCACTCGTTCCAGCATCTCCACATCCTTCTTGTAATAAGGGCTCCAGAGCAGGGCACAGTCCTCCAGGTGGGGTCTCACCAGCCTGTTTCAAATAACATGAGCAAAGTTCAGGTCTTCACATAAGATCCTACGCACTAGCTGGCCCATACAATGAGCAATATCAACATTCTCCTCACCAAAGGTCAGAATGCACTGGCACTTTTATGTTACCTCAAGCCTGAAAAGCAAACCTGGGAAAACCAGCAGAAGCTGCTGAACCAACATCTCGATTAAGTCAATTTAATATGCCCTCAGAAATACAGTCGTGTAAGTCCGATACACAGGTGCCAGGTCAGACCTGAAATGTAGAATTTGAATGTTAAACCCAGGACTGCTGAGATGCTGAGGCTGAGAGAGAAGGCTCAGAGATTTCTCTCCATTTCCAGAGGCAAAGTCTGCTCCGACATGGCTGCCCTTTGTCATCACCTGCATGCATGCTTGAGGTCTTTCTGTGACTCTTGGCCAGAATTCTTGCATCTCCTGCTGGTGGCAAATAGTGCAGCTCCTCTTAAATGCCACCCCATTCCCTGCACTGCTTGAATTGCCTCTTTTCCCCTAGCTTACTCCATCTGTTTTGTAGTGAAAGTGCCATGTTTCTGCCTGGCAAGGTCTTCCCTGTGAAGATGGAAGGAAAGAAAGCCAGAGGTTTGATCAGCACTTGGAGCCCTTCCTCTTCCTTGCAGTTTCTCATCACCTAATGGATGAGGGGCGAGCGGCTGATGTCGTTTACCTGGACCAGAGCAAAGCCTTTGACACTGTCCCACACCACATTCTGGTCTCCAAGCTGGTGAAACATGGGTTTGATGAGTGGACCACTAGATGGGTAAAGAGCTGGCTTGATGGCCGCAACCAAAGAATGGCTGTCAACGAGTCCACGTCCAAGTGGAGGCCAGTGGCAAGCGCTGTTCCTTGGGGATCAGAAGGATGTGGACATACTGGAGCGAGTGCAGAGGAAGGCCACGAGGATGATCAGAGGGCTGGAGCACCTCTCCTATGAGGCCAGACTGAGAGAGATGGGGCTGTTCAGTCTGGAGAAGAGGAGGGGACCTTACCGTGGCCTTCCAGAATCTGAAGGGGGCCTACAAAAAGGCTGGGGAGGGGCTTTTTAGGACATCAGGTAGCAACAGGACTAGGGGGAATGGAGCAGAGCTGGAGATGGGTAGATTTAGAGTGGATGAGAGGAGGAAGTTCTTTGCTGTGAGAGTGGTGGGAGCCTGGAATGGGTTGCCCAGGGAGGTGGTGGAGGCCCCATCCTTGGAGGTGTTTAAGGCCAGGCTGGATGAGGCTCTGGCCAGCCTGATCTAGGGTGGGTTAGGGTCCCTGCCCATGGCAGGGGAGTTGGAACTGGATGATCCTGTGGTGCCTTCCAACCCTGACTGGTTCTATAACTTCTTCGCAGTGAGAGTTATGGAGCACTAGAGGGGGCGGCCTGGGCAGGTTGTGGAGTCTCATTCTCTAGAGAGGTTTGGAGCCCACCTGGACATGTTCCTGTGTGACTTGATCTGGGGCGTCCTGCTGTGGCAGAGGGATTGGACTGGATGATTTTTTGTGGTCCCTTCCAATTCCTAATGCTCTGTAGTTCTGTAGTTTTGTGAGTTATAGGTGTGAGCTCGAAAACAGGAGATTCCATATAAATCAGAAAGAACTTCTTCCCGGTGAGGGTGACAGAGCCCTGGAACAGGCTGCCCAGGGGGTTTATGGAGTCTCCTTCTCTGGAGCCATTTAAAACCCACCTGGACCTGATCTAGGTGATCCTGCTGTGGTGGGGGGATCGGACTAGACGATCTTTCGAGGTCCCTTCCAATCCCTGGTGTTCGGTGATTCTCTGTGATTCTGTAATGGTTTCATATTGGTGCTTATACTAGAGCTGCAAGTGTTAATAGAACTAAACATCCTGAAGGATTCATTTAAGTTTGCTGAAATAATTTCAGGGCTTCTTTTACTTGAAAGGAAACAAAGACACATACATATTTTTGAAATCCTTATTACTACAGCCAGGGAATACATGCTGTCTCTTAGTTATTAAAATAAGCTTCCTCTTTGGTCAAATGAGCCTAGAAGATAAATTACAGAGAAAGGGAAAGACTTCATGTCTGTTTTAACACTGTCAATTGGACTAATGCACATAATTAAAGACAAAAGCTAGTGAGCTAAAGACATTAAAAATGAGTTGCCAGTATAATTGTTCTAGTCGCACGTGTTAACTTTGCTAGAATTGCTTCTATTTGTTTCGACAGCAGGAGTCGTGTGTCTGAAGCGAAGCTTCTTTCACTTCTGTATTTACAGGAAACAATCACAAAAAATCACATGCAGGGGGATTATAGGTTTTTTTAAGAGGACAATAATATTTTAAGATCATCTTAAAATATTAAAGTATGGTCTCAGAAGATGTTTATCAAGATGCTATCTGGTATCTGCTGATGCCACTGTACTGGAACTTAAGAAACTACAGAATTATAGATATACATAAAATCATAGAATCATAGAATCATTAGAGATTGGAAGGGACCTTGAAAGATCATCTAGTCCAGTCCCCCTGACACACCAGGATCACCTAGACCAAGTCACACAGGAACACATCCAGGTGGGTTTTAAAGGTCTCCAGAGATGGAGACTCCACAACCTCCCTGGGCGGCCTGTTCCAGTGCTCCATCACCCACACTGGGAAGAAGTTCCTTCTGATATTTATACGGTACCTCCTATGTTCCAGCTTACAACCACTGCCCCTCGTCCTATCATTAGATGACACTGAGAAGATCCTGCTCCATCCTCTCGACATCCACCCTTCAAATATTTATAGACATTAATGAGGTCACTCCTCAGTCTCCTCTTTTCCAAGCTAAAGAGACCCTGCTCTCTCAGCTTCTCCTCACAAGAGAGGTGCTCCACTTCCTTCATCATCCTTATTGCCCTATGCTGGACTCCCTCCACATCTCTATTGAACTGAGGAGCCCAGAACTGGACACAATACTCCAGATGTGGTCTCACCAGGGCAGAGCAGAAGGGGAGAAGAACCTCCCTTGATCTGCTAACCACCCCCCTTCTGATCCAGGATGCTGTTGGCTCTCTTAGCCACAAGAGCACTTTCTCCGACACTGGTCTTCAACAGGTCGGTCCCCAACCTATACTGGTACCTGGGGTTGTTCTTGCCCAGATACAAGACTCTACACTTACCCTTGTTATACTTCATTACATTTGTCTCTGCCCAGCTCTCCAGCCTGTCCAGTTCTCACTGAATGACAGCACAGTCTGCAGGGGTGTTGGTAGCACCACACAGCTTTGTGTCATCAGCAAACTTTCTGACAGTGCATCCTAATCCCTCATCCAAGTCATCAATGAATAGATTGAATAGAACTGGTCCCAGTGCTGACCCTTGTGGGACTCCACTAGATACAGACTTTGTCCCATTGACCACTACTCTTTGGCTTCTATCCTGCAGCCAGTCCACGATTCACCTCACTACCCAATCATCCAGACCACACTGCCTCAGTTTGGCTGCAAGGATGCTGTGTGAGACTGTGTCAAATGCTTTGTTGAAGTCAATACAGACCACATCCACCGCTCTACCATCATCTGTCCATGTGATTATGCCCTCATAAAAGGCTATTGGTTTGGTCAAGCACGACTTCCCCTTTGTGAAGCCATGCTGACTGTCCCTAATGACCCTCCTTCCTTGATATGCCCGGAGTCTTAAAGAACCAGTTGCTATCAAAGAAGCCAAAGCCCTGCCTGTAACACCAGTCTCGCAGCATTAATGGACTGTGCCCTTCTATTCCAGCCTGTGTCCTCACCTCAAAATTAAAGTAATGAAGAAAGTACAATTTGTGGTCCAGACTGTCTTACTAAATGTCTCAAGGCCTTGTAGTCTTTCTTCATTCCCCTCAGGCTACAGAGTACAGCTTCCTCCCCACCTGTCTGGAAGATCAGCAGTGGGTAATAGTCAGCTGATCTCACCAGGTTAGGGAGCATCCTAGTGATATCCCTGATTTGGGCTCAAGGCAGACTGCAGACTTTTCTGTGATGAGGGTCAGCTCTGCATATTGGGCCCTCAGTCCCTTTCAGGAGTCTCCAATAATTAGGACCCTTCTCTTCTTCTTTGTGGAGAAGTTCATCATATTACTGGAAGATTTCCCAGATTTATGCGACCTTGTTAGGACCTCTGATGTGGGTTCCTTGTCCTCTATAGCCTTATTAGACTGGCTGTCTTCTAATAGGGGGTTTGTATCTATTACTCAGTGGCAACTGGGGAGGTGAGGCAGGCAAGGGCGGTGCTCACCTTCTTCCACAGCCCTGCACTTGGTTCCACTCACCCCTTCTACTTGGGCTTCTGTCCTCCATCTCAGTGGTGCAGCCTACAGGGTCCCCCTAACTCTGGCTCTTTTTAGCTGTTGTCCAGACTGGCTCCACTCTGTTTTAGCCTCTCCAGTTCTCCTGAGCCTTTCTACTTCTGCTGGTAGCTTTTCAACCTCATCTTGCAGCTGTGCCACTCGGTTCAGCCGATACTCTACCTGCTCACGCAGTGCACAGCCAGGAAAACTTGAGAGAGTGCTACATTCCTGGAGCCTGTCACCTGGACAGCCTCATCTTGTTGGGGGACCTCTGCTTGGGTTCCTACATCCATATGCAGTGGTGATCATAGCCTGGTGCTCCTCTGCTACTGCATTGGTACCTTTCTTTTGTTTCTTGCCCCCGGCGGCTAAAGCGGCTGAAGCAGCCAGCGCTCCTGCTGCTGCGCGCGGTCTGAGCATGACTTCCAGTTTTGCCTCCCTTAAAGACTCCGGGTTCGCACCCCCCACACTGTTTTGACAGCTCTTCCTGCAAGAGATATCGACCCTCAGTGGCTGCCTCCCAGCCACCCCAAGGTTTTCCGTTCAGGGAATCCTCGGATCTCCCACAAACCTCAATAAATAGCGTTCAGGCACCAGCGCTCTTGCTGCTGTGTGCGGCGCGGCACAACTATGAGCCAGCAATGTGCTCTTGTGGCCAAGAGGGCCAACAGCATCCTGGGGTGGATTAGAAGAGGGGTGGTTAGCAGATCAAGAGAGGTTCTTCTCCCCCTCTACTCTGCCCTGGTGAGACCACACCTGGAGTATTGTGTCCAGTTCTGGGCTCNGATGATTCTATGATTCTATGAATTCTGGTGATAAAATCATTGGTTTGTTTCAGAGGAACTGTGTGTTGGAGAAGGTAGGGTTCTGAGAAAAAATGGAGTTTTTCTCAATCACATGTCTTTTAATATCAGGAAGTAAAATGCTGTCCCTCGACCTATGGCCATGCTGAACTAACAACTCTTTGTGCCTGAGTATATTTGACTTCTGCTACATAGAGATCTGTGCTTTGTTTCAGCCATTAATGAAGCCTGCCCGATGGTCATTAATATTAATCAATTATTATTAATATTAATCAAATATATAGAGTGAAAATTAACATGAATCAAATTTTGATGTTCTACTTCATTTAAAAATATTTTACAATTTGGAGACATACAAAGAGGAGAGTTTGATGCTGTGAAAAGATCAATGGCAATTTTAATCAGACAGCACAACCATGCAGGTCAGTTAGTTTAGAAAAATATAATGAGAAAATTCAATTTCCTTCCCCAACTATCTTCTAAATGTTTGGATCTCGCATTTTTAAGTTTGTTGTATTATCAAATGAAATAAAGAATTGGAAATGTTTTACAAATTAAATTATTGATCATATCCTAGAACAGAAAGTAAATATTCACCTAACACTTTTGTGGCCGAAATTTCTTAAAATTTATTCCACATTTCTGTGAGACAAAATACCTCCTGGTGTCTTGAAGTAGTGAGATTTATCCAGTCAGTATGCAACACTGTTCTGTTCCTCTGGAAGAACAGAAAACTTCGCTGTGTGAGGCTGTGGGCAAGCCCCTTTAGGGAACAGGACTCAGCTTGTACTTTGTTTTTCTCTTCCCAGGTGTAGAGGAACATTTTGGATTTTGGATGACTGTTTAAAATACATTCTAGATATATCTAGGGATATTACAGTCATAGTAACTGACCTTTTCATCATGGCCTTAAGCAAATTTCTTATGTGCAGTTGCCTATTTCCCCCATCCCTGCCAAAAGTTTCCAGGCTCCCAAACACACCATGATGCACTATGATGGCACTGTAGATGACACCAAGGTCTCCGGTGTGGTGCAGAGGATAGAAAGCAAATGAGAATGTGTAGCTGAAGAGCAGAAACTCTGCCAGTGACAGAGGCTGTCTTGGAGCATCCCACTCCCCATGTGCCTCTTCATGTCCTTCAGCCACTGTCTCACCTTCAGAGCAGGCACCACACCAAAAGCTCTGCTGGATGCTCAGTTTTTGAGGAAGAGGGAAACGTGGGTCAAGGAGAGGATAAGCACTGACATTGTAATGCCTGTGTTTATATTTCAGAGGGTTCTTGGTTGTATAAAACGAACAAATGAAATGTTAATACATATAAGTGATGGCTATTTGCTTATCCATTGATTAGAGCTTAGCATGGTGCCTGAAATAGAGTTAGCCAGGAAGAATGAAGTTGCTGTAGTTGTTGAAAATAGTCCAGTATAAAATTAAGTGATGAATAAATTAGTCACAGCTATCTTTGTGTACAAAAGCAATCTTCATTCCATTGAAGACTATTTTATTCTATCAGCCTGGCAATTACTTGGTGATTTTTTTTTAATATACACCCAAGTAAGAAAGTTGACTTGAAAAACTAAGAACATACATCCTAGTCAATAAAAATATCTGTTATATCTCTACAATACCATTCACAGCTTACCAATTTGATTCTTACTGATTTTTACCAATATGCTGCACAATCTCTTTACAAATTCCCTGATAGAACCATTCCAGTTGGTCTAGATAAGTACCTATTTGATGGATCAGTGAGGGTCTTCAGGGGACTCCCTGCAGACATGAGAACATGAGGGTTTATGTTCAAAACCTCCTGTATGGTGCCGTACTTTTAATGTGTCCTGAAATACCTCCAGCAGAAGAAGGTGAAAAATATTTGTTCCGAAACAGGAACACGCAGAGCACCCTGTGATAGGATGAGAGCAACCAGCACAACCTGAAGACATGAGAAATTCTAACTTGATATGAATAAGAATAAGGTCCACTGCAATGGTGGTCAGACCCTGAAGAGAGGTTATGGAGTCTGCATTCTTGAATGTATTAAAAATGGAAAAGCCCTGGATCTGCTTTGGGCATAAAGTTGGATCATTCTTTCCTTCCTCTTTGTAAGTGTTTTCTCTTTTGCCTCTTCCACAAAATCCCTGGAGACACTATGACCTGAGGTTTTTTGCCCAGAACCTGTCACTTTCAGAGGAAAGCACTCTAAAGCATGTCTATAAATATTTGAGGGGTGGGTGTCAGGAGGATGGAACTGGGCTGTTCTCGGTGTCATGTAGTGATAGGACGAGGGGCAATGGTTGTAAGCTGGAACATAAGAGGTTCCACATCAACCTGAGAAGGAACTTCTTCACGGTGAGGGTGACGGAGCACTGGAACAGGCTGCCCAGGGGGGTTGTGGAGTCTCCTTCACTGGAGATATTCAAGACCCATCTGGACGGGTTCCTGTGTGACTTGGTTTAGGTGATCCTGCTGTTGCAGGCGGATTGGACTGGATGACCTTTCGAGGTCCCTTCCAATCCGTAGTGATTCTATGATTCTATGAAACATTTTAGAGAATATTTCCACTTTTTTCGACTCAAGTACAACATTGTCTGTTCCATGTTCTGTATGATCTACTGCAGTTTTCATTACTTATAAAGTCCTTGAGGAAAAAGAAAACAAAAAACCCCTTGACTCTGCAAACCACATTAGCATTGTAAGTTAAACGATGACCACAAATTTACCATAAGACAGTCTAAGATATTGTTTCAAATTAGGAAACTTAGAAAATATATTAACACCTACAGCTGAGGTTTGAAATTACTCTGTGCTATGCACACTATTGCCCAACAAATGGAAGGGTGGATTGAATGGTTGGGTGGACTGGGAACTGGTTAAAGGACAGAACTCAGAAGGTTGTGGTCAGTGGTGCAGTCAAGCTGGAGGTCTGTGCCTAGCAGTTGTTCTCAGGGGTCAGTACTGGGTTCCTTCTTACCTTCTTACCTTTTTTGAAGACTGAATTGACATTGGCTTTCTTCCAGTCCTTAGGTATGTGTCCTGTTTGCCACAATTTCCCAAAAATCATGGAGAGTAGTAGGGCAACAACATCAGCCAGTTCTCTCAACACTCTTGGGTTCATCTCATCAGAGCCATAGACTTATGCATTTTCAGTTTGTGTAATTGATCACTAACCCAGCCCTCACTGACTATTGGAGAGTCTTCCCTCTTACAGTCTATCTCTCCAACTTCCAGGGTCTGGAGTTCACAAGGTCTTAGGGGTAAAACCAAAGAATATAAGTTATTTGGCAATTCTGCCTTCTCTGCATCCTCAGTTATCAGGGCTGCTGCCTCATTCAGCAGTGAGCCTACTCTTCTCTTATTCTTCATTTTACTACTAATATATTTATAGAAACCCCTCCTACTCTCTTTAACTTACCTAGCCAGTTTTAGCTCCAGAAGGGCTTTGGTCTTTCTTATAGCCTTCCTGCATGTCCCACATGACAAATCCCTTCTTACACAAACTGTAGATTCCTTTCTCACAAGAAATTTCCCGTAGGAGCTCCTTACTCATCTACGTATGTCTCCTAGAGTGTCTACCTGATTTTTTACTCAGTGGAGTACACTTTTTTGTGGTTTGGAGGAAGTGGTATTTAAAAACTGGCCAACTTTCTTGAACTCGTTTACCGTCCAAAGTTTTAGCCCATGGGATTCCTGCAAGTAAATCTTTGAAGACTGGAAAATGAGGTCTATGAAAGTCCAGGGTTGTAATTCAACTTATTACCTTTCCTTTACCTTGCAGAATACTGAACTCCACCATGTCATGATCACTATCACTAAGGCATTCCCAACCTTAATATCCCAAATCTGTCCCTCCTTATTTGTTAACACAAGGTCCAGTAGAGCACGTCTTCCCATTGATTCCTTCACTACCTCTATCAAGAAGTTATCATCAATGGACCAAAAGAAACTTCTAGACTGAATATGCCTCGCTGTGTGGGCTTCCCAACAAACACCAGGGTCATTGAAGTCACCCATGGTAAGTACCAAGGAGTGTTCTAGAAGCTGCCTTCAGTTATATTAGAGGGCCTCATCAACATCCTCCTCCTGGTTTGGTGGTCTGTAATAGATGCCTACAACAATTTCACCTCCCTTCACATGTCCCTTAATTCTCACCCACAAGCTCCCAAACTGTTCTGCCTCTAACTCCCCTACTGGATAGAATTCAATGCACTTCAGTTGCTCTTGCACATAAAGAGCAACACCACCACCTTGCCTTGTTGGTCCCTCCCTCCTAAACAGTACATGGCCAATCCACAATGACATCCCCACCGTGTTTCAGTAATTGCATTTAAATCATAATCATATAACTTAACTCAAATCTCCAACTCCTCCTGCTTGTTCCCCAGACTCCATGCATCAGTATATGAGCATTTCTGAGAGGGAATTAGACCATTAGTTTTCACTTCTGCTATGTGGCCAATCCCAACCACTTCCATGGTTGCTAACCTATTAGAGAGTCTCCTGGTTTTATTGTCCCATATACCTGTATTATCCATCTTGAGTAGAATGGCAATCTTAAGCTCATCCATCCTTAAGCTCATGTCTTACAAGGTTGGTTATATCCCCTTCCCCCTTTGGCCCTAGTTTAAAACCCTTTTTACAACTCCTGCATGAGGATCCTCTTCCCACTTTGAGATAGAAGTAGTCAGTCTGACACCAGCAGACCAGGTGACCTATAAATTTCCCCAATTCACCGAGAACCTGGATGAGGTGACAGAGTGTATCCTCAGTAAGTTTGCTTATGATATAAAGCTGGGAGGAGTGGCTGACACACCGGAGGGATGTGCTGCCATCCATCACAACTTGAATAGACTGGAGAGATGAGTGGAGGGAAACTCGATAAACTTGATGAGGGTCAGCAAGGGCAAGTGTAGAGTGCTGCATTGGGAAAGAACAATCCTATGCATCAGTACAGGATGGGGACTGACATGTTCAGGAACAGCTCTGGGGAAAAAGGGCTGCGGGTATTGGCTGACCATGAGCTGATAATGTGCTGTTGTGGCCAGGAAGGCCAGTGATCTCTTGAGGGGCATTAAGAAGAGTATGACCAGGATGTTGGGTGAAGTTCTTCTCCCTCTCTGCTCTGCCCTAATTAGGCTACATCTGGAATAGTGCATCCAGTTCTGGGCTCCCCAGTTCATGAGGGACAGGGAGGGAGTCCATTGCAGAGCCACTAAGATGAGCAGGGGGCTGAAGCATCGTCCTTACGAGGAGACATTGAAAGACCTGGGTCTGCTTAGCCTGGAGAGGAGATCTTATAAATACCTAAGGGCTAATGTCAGGATTATGAGAGCAGGCTCCTCTCTGTGATGACCAGTGACAGGACAAGGGGAAATGGGCACAAAGTGGAATGTATGAGGTTCAAATTAAATATAACAAAAAATGTTTCTATGGTAAGGATGACAGAGCACTGGAACAGGCTGCCCAGAAACGTTGTGGAGTCTCTGTCTCTGTAGACATTCAAAACCTACCTGGACATGTTCCTGTGTGATATTCTTTAGGTGATCCTGCTCTAGCAAGGGAGTTGGACTAGATGGTCTCCAGATGTCCCTTCTAACCCCTACAATTCTATCATCCTAAGATTCCCAACAGAACTACTGGGTTCAATCTTTAGGTTATTTTTCACGTTTTCATATTTCAGCTTGATGTAACTCAGGTTGCTAACCACATAACTGATGAATTTAAGTGTGTATGAACATGAATGTATTTGCATCACGTTTTGCAAAAGGCTCTGATACTCTCTGGAAAGCTTATCCTTGGGTCTGCACTGTAGAGCACTAATGAACACAGATAATGAATTAATGGCAAAAATTTCAGCTGGTGATAACACTTCAAATGGCCTGTTGAGATAAGTTCTGTTGATACTGTTAAGATACAAGACTTATGTGACTTTACAGGTGGCTAAATGGTGGTAATTGTGACCTTAAGAACGATAATCAGTCTTCTGGAGATAATGTATTCCTGCCTTACAGCAATTAGGTTCTGTTTACCTCTCAAAAGACATTCATAAAACAAGAGCCAAAAGTGATACTGTCTACATGAATATACACTAGACGATGCCTATGAATCTGACAAAACCATTTTACTTAATGCCAGGTATTTTCCCTGATATTTTCATGTGTGTGTTTTCAGACTCATTGGCAAAATAATCAACAGTGAAATCTGGAAGGAATGCAAAACATCTGTGCTTTCCACAATCATTACGAGTTATTTTACTCATCATTTGGGGCACTTAGCAGCCATAAAATAACAGATAACTTCCTACTGATGACACCACCTGACAAGTTTGACTTCCTCACATGAGTAGTTAGCAAAACTGAAAGAAAACCAGTTGTAAACCAATAAAGAGCTTGGTAATGACACTTGTATTTGGGTATTATTATTTGAACAAGAGGCTGATGCTTATTTTGCCCACTCTTACAACTGTCTGATAATTTTTTCTATTGCTGGTACAGCTGTGATCTCAAGTGAAACCCTTGCTCTGGATGTTCCACTCTATTTCTCAGCAACTTTCAGCATTACTTTCCTGATGAGTGCAAAAGTCTGTGCCAGTCCTGTAACCTCCTATGCCTTCACATGAGCAATCGGGCACATTCCACAAGCTCAGAGAATTATTACGCAAATCCATTCGTGGAAGCAGACATACACAACTTAGACAGATTGCTAGGAAATCATTTCAACAACAGTAGCTTCCTATATTCACCCCTCAGAGATGCTCACTGCTTTTTTATAGCACATATGCAATGGGACCCATTGAAAAGCATGTCTTTATTATTCAACTCCCTGTTCTGATCAATAATTAACTTCTTTCCACACAAAATGTCATCTGCTCAGAATTTTTTTTATTATAGTGATTGCCATCCCTTTCTTTTCTGTTGATTTCTGATCACATTTCAAATTTTCTCTTTGAGGATACAGTCACAACATTTAGGAACATATGAGGACACTTCACCTTCTTCCTTATCTGCTTCTTGCATTTTCAGCAAGTCCTCAGAAAACCCTGATGGAGCCAGGTGACGATCTCCCCAATCATCTCTCACGGGGTTCATCCCATTGTACTCAAATAAGCTTCAGCATCTTCTTGATTTTTTTACCCCAGATCCTAGATGTCTGCAGATCTGTATGAGTTGAGGCAAAATTATTTTGAAGTCTCTTATTTATATCATTCAGCTGCTAAGAGCTTAGTAATTGCATGGCTCTGGCAACCATTGCTACCCCTAGAGGCTGCTAATGCCCAAGATAATCCTTTGCAGCTGCTTAATACTTTTTCAGTCTTTGCTTCAAGGGCTGAGGCAACCACAATTTGTACAATTCACATTTTGATGTCATCTCTCATCATTAGAGCTGCTCTACATAAACCACTTGCTCTTTAATAAGCCTATTGCAGCTCCTTTTAGCTCTAGAGATTTTTTGGCAAGCTATCTATCAGCAAGTTATCTATACAAACACAGGCTTCCTGCTGTTATCAGAGAGGATGTTTTTGTTATTTTTCTTCAAGCTTGGCTTCTGGATTATGAAGGAGGTGTCGCTTGGTGAAGCTTTTTATTCATCAGATTCCTTGTGACCCACTCATTGGGGCCAGCAGAGAGGGAGCAAGTACCTTTGTTAGACCCAAGGAGCAACGAGTTTTTTCCCCAACAAGCAGAAACGGCTGTTGGCACAGCGTATTTTTCTGTTTCAGAATGCCTACCACTCTCATAGTCTTGATCTGTCCCCTTTGTGCTCACTTTACTCTGGCATGCAAGCAGCAGCAGTCTCGGTGGTAATGAGATTCTACGTCAGCAGACAATCTCAGGACACTAGTTCTGGCCAGTCTAAGGACAGTTCTCCTTATTGGCCATGGCACCTGGCATTTGCAGGTCTGTAGCTAGTACAACAAACTTCATTATCACCATGCTTACACATTAGTTTTTTGAGTATTTGCTTTTATTTTTGAAGAAGAAGATCCATTATTCTGTCTCTTGTACTGTTGCTTAATATTTTCATAGATGTTTCAGCCACTGCTGTCATAGAATCATATGATGTTTGGGGGTTGGAAGGGAAAGGTCCTTTAAATGTAATCCTGTCCAACTCCTCTGAAGTTAACAGGGACATCTTCAAGTAGATCAGGTTGCTCAGAGCCCATCCAACCTGACCTTGAATGTCTCAAGAGATGTGGCATCTACAACCTCTTCAGGTAACCCACATCACTATTTCACCACCCTCATTGTAAAACTTACCTTCCTTATATATTGTCTAAATCTACCCTCTTTTAGTGTAAAACCACTTTGTTACCCCTTGCCCTGTTGCAACGTGCTCTGCTAAAAAGATTGTCCCCATTTTTCTTGTAACCCCCTTTTTAGCTCCAAAAGACCACAACAGGATATCCCTGGAGCCTTCTCTTCTCCAGGCTCAATAATCCCAAATCTCTCAGCATGTACAGTAGATGAGGTATTTGACTGTCTGAATGTTTTTGTGGCCATTCTCTGGACCCACTTCTACACGTCCATGACTTGCTTGTTTAGCCCAATTAGCACAACCCAAAAGTGCTAATCTTTCCAAAGCCAAGGCATTGAAGAGCAAACCAAGCATGTAGCATTACACTCTCATCCAATTCTTTGGTCATATCCAGGTATGTAACGTGACTGTAGAACCGGGCAACTCTCAGGTAGAATTGCAACTGATGGAGTTGGAAGTGACCTCTGGAGATCACCCACACACCCCCACCTCACTAAATCATGTATCAAAGTCTATCAATATTTGACTCCGAGTGGCATTAGGCTGCTCTGCAACTGCGGGTTGTAAAGGTCTTCTGTGCTTGCTCGGGAGGGCATGGGCAGGCTCTTTGTTCCCCGAGCTTTCCGAGGATGACATTTACACTTTGGCAATAAAGCCGGTATGGGCTGTGAAATGAACAAAACCCACCCCACTCGTAATGAGGCCATGGCACCCAAGCACAAACACAGGTGGCATTTTGGCAACCAGTTATTGCTTCGGGCATTGGCTCTGGGTGCAAAGGTTAACTCTTTGCTGCCTGGCACAGTTTAATTTAGCACGAGGTCACACGCCAGCTCAGTGGATCTCCTCACCCCGATGCTGCCATTCGAACTAATAAAATTGGTCGAGAAACGGATCCGCGCCAGGACTTGAGCGAGGGGCGAGAGCCGGGGCGGGGTGGCTACGAGAGGACCCGCCCCTCGGTAACCCCATTGGTGGAGGCGGTGCTGGCCCCGCCCAGGGGCGGTCCCGGGGCGGGCGGCACGCGTAGGGCTACGTCCCCCAGCCCGAGCCGAGTCGCAGGCACTACCGCGGGGTCGGTGACCGGTTAGTGCTCCTGGGGCCATGGCCCAGAAGTACGAGGTGGTCGTGATCGGAGCCGGCATCTCAGGTGGGTGCAGAGGCGGCATGACCATCCCCCGGGGTATCCCGCACCCACGGGAGAGGTCTGGAGCTGCTTGAGCGGTTCTCGGGTCCGGGATGCGCCTGTCTTGGCTGCGCCGGCGGCTTATGGCTGCCCTCAGATCCTGAGCATTGTTTAACAAGTGTCTGGGCTTCAGGGACTTCAGAGTTGGGGAAAAAAAAGGGGGAAATATTCCGGTCGCTGTCTGAGGATGTATCTGTTTCTTCTTGCGTTGGCTTGTACCTCAGGCTGGTTAGAAGGGAGTCTGTAGGAAAACCGGCTTTGCAGTGTCCACAGGTGCTGAGATACGGGCATCACAAGAAATGTGACCTTTTAAAGTTATGAGTTTTCTAAGTTGCTCTTGCAATGCTGGTGCTTCTGTTCCTTTGATAAATACTACAGCAATTCATCTGGGAATGTCTGCACAATCATATTGGCTTTTCTTACCCAACAGAAGACCCGAATTCTCCTGATGCAATGGACTTGGAACAGTGTTTCCCAAAATACAATTCAGATCCACGTTAACATTAGCAAGTGCGTTGTGGTCCCTGATTCTCATGCTTAAACCAAAGATCTGACTATTCCTATGACACCTGCTGCCTAAGATAAGAATATTACTGTTTTGGAGAAAACTTGTGTTTGGGTTGTCCATCAGATAAATTCCATGTTAGCAGCTTGCACCAGATTCTGGTTTTCAGGGAGTCTTTACTAATGATTCATAAAAGGTGAGTTATGTGACTGAGTGACTTCAGTGATGCTACAGCTGTTATTGCTAAAAGTAAAATTGGGTTTTCTGTTAGAACTGAGGAGTGAGAGGCATCTCTTTCTTTAAGATGCAGTGGATTAATGCACAAAACAGCAAATTGTTTACCTAATTACATTATTTAATTTTCTAAAGCAATACTAATTGTTTTAAATCATTATTTATGACTATAGAATTATGTAAACAATCTGTAGTATTGCTGAACAGAAAGAAAAAGTTTGCACCTAGTTTTAGTTGCTTCTTGATTTACCATATGCCTGGGTGTTTTCTAGGTAGCACAAGTGATTTTGGTCCTCATCCTTAAGGTTCCTGAAGACATGGAGCACCCTTAGGGAATTACTACCAGTAGTATGTGCAGTCCTGATAGAGTTTTAGGGCTCTGAGAAGTGTTTCTTCCTTTGAGATATGTTTTGCTCTGCTTTCTGACCTCTAGCAGTGCTTTGATAAACGTATCTAGCATTTCTAAGTCCCATCTTGCCTCACTAGTACACGAGTCAGTAAGTTACCTCAGAAATGCCTTGGAATAAAGCCTAGCGCCGAGGCTGAAACGGAGCCAAGCAGGAAATTTCAAGGGGTTACAGCCCCTGAAGATTTGCCAGTGGCATTAGGAAGCCAAACATGTCATAGCACACTTGGGGTACAGGAACTTCTTTTTTTACCAACAGAAACCCTTATGTCGTGGCAGTGGTGTAGGAATTGGTGTTTCACAGAATCACAGAGCATCAATGATTGGAAAGGACCTCGAAAGATCATCTAGTCCAATCCCCCTGCCACAGCAGGATCACCTAGACCACCTGGAATGAATTTAGAATAGGCATCATTTGAAGAAAGCAACTTCAGAAAAAAATGAAAAATAATGCGTATTTCATAATTAATCCACCTGGAATATACCATACCATTCATACCTGGGCACTGTCATTCCTATATCCTATAAGGTTTGGTTTGGTTTATCTTCAGCCAACTACCATTCCTATACCAGCATACCCACACTACATTTCTGTAAGAAGTTAGTGCTTCACTCTGGTCTTTAAAAAAAAGTTATATGTATGTAGAACTTTGCTTCTGGTAAGATAAATAATGAAGTGTGCTCTGGGAAGGACAGTTTCCCCTCAACATCTATCTGACTCCAGTCTTGACTGACTCCTATTTATTTCTCTGAAGTATTTGAAGTTGCTAAGTGCTTGAAAGCTTTTGACAGAAGCCACAAACATTTCAGCTTTTCAGATTTAGAAAACTGCTGCTGCCTATGTGTGACCTGTGACTCCTCAAAACGTCTGAACTGACCTTACTTGGGCATACTTTCACACGGATAATAAAATGTGCTGTGCTGACTCCAAGGCCACCTCCTTGGTGGATTTCACATTGCTGTTAGAACATCCAGAGAGAAATAAACACAAAGGCATGAGGTTTCAGAATCAAAGTGTGTTCTCTTCTGAGGGCTTTAGAAGTAGTCAGCCAGTTTTGACCAAGATTTTCCAGCAAAAAGAATCAGCCTGAAAAATGCTCCCTGGAAGTTCCTGTTAAAGTAGTTAAAAATTTAGCAAAACTATGTAAGCAAAATAATGTCATTTTTTTCAGTGAAAAGTCTGGGGTATATTTGCATGCCAGCCTCATCTTACATGTGGAGTTTGGATACTGGAAGCCAAGCTTAGCAAGATAAGGCGTGATGAATTAAGAACATTTACGTCATGCAAACCAGAGAGACACCTCAGCTATGGAGAAGTTCATCCAGAAGCAGGCATGTCCCAGAAAACTTGTATGTAAATACCTTTTGGAAGACATTTCAGCACAGACCACAAGGGAGACACTGCCCTAATTGAATATTACACTCAAGGTTATTGTTGTTTGACATGGTTCTTATTCCACATAAAACCTTATTTGCTCTTAGCTAGAAACAAGGAGATCTCATGGCTCAGCAAAACAGACGCTTAGATTTGCCAGCCATGCACAGGAGACACAGTTGTTCTCTTTGCACTGGAGGAGAAGCTAGGATGTAAAAAGAGTGGTAATTAGTCTTTATATTGAAATAAAACATATGATACACTATTAAGGCTTTTATTTTGTTGTTGGCCTCTCCTCCTTCGTAACATGTGATTGACAAACTCGCTGCCTGAGCCACATACGCGTTGGTCTCCGAGTCAAAGCCTGAGTAATGAGGAAATGCAGATTTCCCTTGGTTGCCATCATGGCAGCATCACTTATGTTGTATACGGCTCTGTTTGTTTTGACAGTGTGCCAAGCTGCTGGTGGGTGGTGGTGTCAGATAAACTGCCAAATACACAGTTTACTCTTAGAAGAGATAATCAGCCCCACCTGCATAAATCTAGAGGAATACTTGGTATCTGTTCTGTCTGGTCTTTCTTGTGTTCTAAATTTACACAGAATTTGACCAGTGGGAATGCAATAGTTGGTTCCTCAAATGTGTCCTGTGTTTATTTCTTTACATCTGCTCTTTGCTGAGCCCTGGCTACTCAGTTCCTTCTGGACCAACAGGAAAGCTGATAATCAGTCCTAATATTGCCACTTGGTACCAGAAGTTCCTGAAGGCCATTTTTGGGGATACAGAAATGTTATACGGAGGTCTCAGTTCCTTATGCACTGCTAGAAAACTGTCATTATGAGAAAAATTTACAGCAGGAACTATCAAAGCCCTGTATAAAGTGTGATGGATGCTTCATCAAAGCAAAGAAATTGCAAAGAAGCAGAAATACCAGTTTCCATTTGACTCCTTCATAATGTGTTCTAACTTTTGCTTCCAAAGATGCAAACCCCTTTGATGTGATGAATAAGACGCTCCTTTGTGTGATGTTCAGTACTGGATATCTAGTTTTGGCCAAAATAGAGTTGTGAGGTGTTTATTATTTAACTAGATGAATTAAAATTCTTATTTCCTTCATCTTTCTTCCTACTCTTCATGTGGCTTTCTATGGCAAAGGCAGCACTTATAAGCATTGCCTAACCCAATGAGTAGTCCTAGCTGGTTCTGCTCCTACATGAAGAATATGTTGGGGTGGGGGGGGTTTCTGGCAAAACCAAAATGTACACTCATGTGACTCGTAGCTCAGCAAATTCAGAGCTCCCAAGAGAGCACCGTAAACCTCAGTCTTGTTCTGGAGGAGTAGATTTCGCACCACGCCTCACACCTTGGTGAAAGGTGCTGAAAGGTAGGAAAGAGTATCCCTGTTAAGAAGTCTTAAGAGTATTATTTACACCACTGAGCAAAAGAAATAGCCAAGTGGTTAGGACTAACTAATCTCTAAATACCCTAGAATAACAAAAGCAGGCATGGGACTGGCAGAATGCCTTTCCTGGGAATGCCACAGCTTACGTTCTTGATATTTTTGGCAGTGACATTGATCATAATTTATCAGTGATGTTTTGTCACATACTTATTTAGTTGAAGGTCATAATCTAGGAATTTATTCTTCACACTGACCAAAACAATTATCAATAGTTAGAAAATGTGTATCATTACTTTAGCTGTTTCCATTAACTAGATGGTATCTAACCATCATCATCTTAACTGCGTTTAATGAGGATGCTGCATTTCTAACCTGATGCTTATACTAGCTAATTATTTTCTGTATTTATTTTGAGGGGAAGGCATTATTTTGGGGAAGAGAACTTTCCTGCAATAGGTTTTGGACTTGGAAATCCCAGTAGGTGTGTAGAGGAGAGTGGAATCATCTGCAGGATATAGTTTCCTTTTCTTACTTGCTGTGCTCTCAGAGAAAGTGTCTTTGTGCCCTTCGGAACAAGGTTTGCATCTGTTGAAAGAGTTTAGGGAGTAGCACCATGGGAAACAGTCAAGACTGTCTTGGTCTCGGTTCGACAATGCACTTTGTAATAGAAAGTAGCCTATTCTTTTTTGGCAGAAATCTTTGTTGGATCACCTGGATTATTTTTGCTGGAGGAGGAAAAGAAGTATGAAAAATAAATTAAAAACGCTTACCTGAAAATGACTAAACAAATACAACCTCATCCTCCATATCAATTATTTTGCAACAGGTATTGGGAAAGAACACATGGAAAGATAAAACAGTTTCTGGCAAACACAAAGTTAGTGATACTATGGAATTAAGCAACATCAAATATGAGAAAAATGTAGACTTCTCTTCTGCACTGTGTATTGTTCATATTTTGTGCAAATTCAAGGAGCAGTAATTTAATTAATACCTTTTTTCCCATCTTCAGCGGACATTTTAAGTCTTCAAACCTTTAGTCTGTGAAAGAAAACAATTCTTTAATTCTTGGCCATCTACATGTTGTTAGCCATTAGTGATTTCTCTGGTCAGACTCATGTAGCTGAGCACAATTGAACTGTATTTTTAAATGTCTTTAAATACCATGGTATGCACAAAATTACATGGAAAAGGAAATCAGGGAAGTGGGGAGAAGAAGAAAGAAGTGAGGAAGTTAGATTTTACCCTACAGTCATGGCAGACATGTTTTGCATCTCTTACTGACAGGTTCATATGTACTTGTCAGAGACTTATAGCTGAATAATGAGAGCTGATTCTGAGGCAACCATTTAATCGCTCAGTTATGCCTGGAAAAAGTTAGGTTATTCATCAGTGAAACAGTAAAAATAATCACAGTGTTAGCATGCTGTTACGGTGGAACTTTAATGAGGCTATATTGACACTTGCCTTCCTTTACTGATGGGCATTAGAATAATGAGCAAAAAGGTTTTCCAGTTACTCCCTTGCTTAAGATTAGAAAAAACGCAGCAGTTCTCCAGAAATATTTTTGCCTAAGTAACTCGGCTAAAGCCCGCTACAGCACCACAGTAATGGCTTAGCTGTCTTTCACACAGTGTGCTTCTCTCACTCCATGTACAGCAGGGTGCATTAGAAGAGACTGTATGAAGGACCTTTGTAGCACAATGGTTTCGTTCAGCTTTCAGCCTGATGGTGGGTCCATAAAATGCAAGAAAACCAGCAGACTGTTCTTTCGCCCAGAAACGGGTAACTTTGTCTTGGTTTTGATGTGGTCAATGTGGCACAAGCATAGTGGCCTTGTCTGAGAAGTTAAAAGGTTAATGACATCAGACTGTCATCGCTCCCCTTCGCTGTCCTTGCACGTTTGGGAGATGTTCAGTAAATGTCACTTAAGAAGTTGTTGTCTGTGGGAGAGATACTGGTGATTTTTCTTCTGGTAATGGTGTGTCTTTTTGATGCTGTGTATTACAGAGCCTAGATTTTCAGTAGTAGAAAACACTACAACATTACTGTGGAATCATATTTCCAATAAAGCAGCTCTTTAAAAACCTCTCACCTTTGTGCTGCAGACCTTGTATCTGTTCATACGCCTCGATCCACCTCAGTATTGAGGCAGCTTGGAATGATTCTCTTGAATGCTGCCCTTAGAAATGCCTCACTACAGAACAGAAATCTTTCCAACGTTGTGAAGCTCATCTGAGAGTCAAGCTCAGGTCTCTGAAGTCCCAGTCTTGTGCACTGCCTGCAGAGATGAACCTTTGTCTCCTATGAGGTAGAGACAGGCTTTGTTATCTTTTCCATTAGGCTACGTACAAATTTCAGTATTGCTCAGCATCTCTGTGTTTCTGTCCTGGGGTATGTCTTCTCGTCTGCAGATGGGCATAATTCCATCTTAATTACTTTTCTCTTTCACTTTATGTTTGTATGCCCAGGGTTTTGATGCTCTAGAAACCACTTTGCTTGACAGGAGCATGACAATTTTCTTAAATGAAAGCAGGAGCAGGATGATCTGTGGCAGCAGCAATTCTGAGTCCTTAATGGTACCGCAAAATCAATAGGAACAGAGCTCTCCTGCTGGGTATCTTCAAACAGGGAGAGCTTGTTGTGAGATTGCCATAGAAACCCTTGTGCAGGATGTGTAAGCCACCTTGCCTTGTTTATTCTCATCTAATAACATGTGAATTTCTACATGCTTCACGTGAAGCATGGTTTTGGCAGGCTCCTTTCATCTTTCTGAGGCAAGTAGTTCTAATTCATGGAATGAGAGTGGTACCTGGAAGGAAGGCAGCCAGTGATTTGGGGTGGCTTACAGCTTTATCTCTAGGCAATGGGGCACAGGCACATGCAGGTGCTTTAAAATGGCTCATTGAGTCTTGTCTTCAGCGTGAGAGGCCACAGCCCAGTGCTTGGTTTGGTCTGGTGTGGTGTGCTCACAGGACACTGCAGACAGCCACTATATTTTGGGACATTGTGGCTGATGTCAGAGTCCATATGTGGTTGAGGGACAAGTGCTCGCATTTGTGCTTGCAAGTAGACCCTTGTGATATATAAGAGTCTCCCCTCTCTCAGCTCTGGGAGGGTGAATTGTGTACTCTGGGAAAGTACTGGAGACGTTGGAGAGGAGGTGAGAGGCTAGCTCTGTGCTTCTTGAGGGGAACTGAATAGGCAGAGATAGGGCAAGGAGCTAAAAAGAGGAGGTCTCACTCCTTCTCTCTCATTCTCATCCCATCAATCAGACAGAAATAACAGAAATAAATGGTCACCAAATGGTGTCCAATCCTGTGGAAAATACTGGAACAGTGACAAAAGTCTTGAAAATTCAAATTGTGAAAAAGATAAAGGGAAGATATGGAATTTATTTAGAGGTTCATTGTGTATTAAAAGGATGTAAACTTCATGACCTGTGGATGCTTAAGATGTACCTGTGGAAGCACCTGTGTCAGACACACGTTAACAGTCACACCGGGATGGAGCTAAAGAGTTGGGTTCAACAGACAGCTGTGCTGATACTCCGTGTGTGTGTGTGTTTTCTAGTCCTCCATTTTGAAAGAAAATACTTTATGTACATGCATTAAACAAATTTAATTAAACTAAACTATTAAGCTATTAAAAACAGTTTGTTATTAAACATGCGTGTGAATAATTTATAATCAACGTATCCTGCATTGTTTTTATTTCTGAGTCAGGCTCTCTCCCGGTCACCAGGAGGCCATGGCTGTCTCCATGTATCTCCTGCCCTTTCCCAGTCCATGCAGATCTGAAGCCTTTTTTGTTTTGTTTTTTAATCAGTGCCCAAGGTGACACTTGGGCTCCAGTGCAACAATTACTCATCCTACACATGTGCAATAGCTCTTGTATATGACATGTGCTACGTCTTAGGCAACGAGGATTTGCATGCAGTGTTTTTTCCATACCTAGGCCACTCTTCATGTTCCATAGGATAAGACGTGGATGCGCTGGGCATTCTTTCGAGACTTGTATGTATACAGTAACATGTCTTACAAAATAATTACCCGCTCACGTGTCCAGTTGTATTTACACAAATTGAGAAATTACCCAGAGTCACAGATCGGTAGGGTTGGAAGGGACCTCTGGAGATCATCTAGTCTAATTCCTGTGCCAGAGCAGGTTGCACAGGATTGTGTCCGGGAGGGTTGTGAATATCTCTAGAGAAGAATACCCTTTTTCAACCTTGGAACAAGAATGTGAAGTTAGTTTCAGATGTATGGAAATAACATATGTAATTTTTGTCAATGAACTGACTCGGTTCTCATTTCCAGTGGATGGTGTCCCACTTCACCATTAAAAGATTATGTCCACAGAAGTTTGTGGTCTGTTCTGTATTGTCCTCAGAATGAAAGAGTATACCTAATGCTGCCTAGAACGATCCCCCTTCCCTTGTCTTTTCAAATGCATTCTTTGTAGAATCATGAACAGTCTCTTTTAATCACATTTTGAGGTAGTGTAATAAACATGAATATAATATTGTTATTCTTTACTGCAGGGTATCTTGAAGGTTCTGATCAATAAGGCTGGCTTTCGTGTACTAAAGGAGGGGAAACAACATCAAAGAGACAATACTTCAGTGCCAAACTGACCTGCAGGGCAATGGGATAATGTGATTTCACAAACTCATGATTGCTTTATACAATTTCAGCTTGCATTTGTCAAAAGCAAAGAGGTCTTCTGTCCTATTGAAGTTTCAATTGTTGCTGCTGCCTTTATCACAAAGCCCCATAATTAGATGATTTTTGCTGAGGCTATAATTCTTTTTATAAACTATCTACACACCACCTGTTTGATTGCCATGGTCAAACTCCATAGCTTAAAATGAATCTTGACAGTGAAGCAGACTTTCTTTCTGCATGTGAATGAGAACAATAGATAACCAGAGAGTTGGTGAGACAAGTTGGAAGCCTACCACGCTGAAACATGCCTATTCAGTATGTTGTTATTTCTAACACGTTAGCACTGCAAGCCCTCCAAGCTGGGTTCTGCCTTCCCATGCACTGCACAAATGTAGAGTAAGATGTGTAC
Source organism: Rhinopomastus cyanomelas (assembly GCA_013400115.1). Lineage (NCBI taxonomy): Eukaryota > Metazoa > Chordata > Aves > Bucerotiformes > Rhinopomastidae > Rhinopomastus > Rhinopomastus cyanomelas. The sequence continues at coordinate 48,205 of VXBP01005361.1, read as the reverse complement.
CTCATAAAAATGGAGATTTTACTGTTTTTAAAATGCCAAAATGCTAAAATGAAGCAACTTCAGTCTGTGGATACTAGTTATGGAGATGGTTATAACATGCAGTAGCATAATCTCTGTAGTAAGTCGCCATGAAGTTTCTGACCTCCCAGGAATTTTTGCAAAATTATTGAAATCCATGACCTTGAAGCTTTGATTCCATTTTTGACCTTTAATGTGGCTGATTTCTGCCTCTTGCTGGAAAGGACTCTCTTTTTCTGATAGGTTTGTCAGCTGCCAAGTTACTGTCTGAGTCTGGGATCAATGTGGTTGTTCTTGAGGCTCGGAACAGAGTTGGAGGAAGGACATGGACTATCAAGGTATGTGCTTCATGAGATGCTGGGCTCTTACCTGTGCAAGTCTACAATGTGGAAAATGTTACTACTATCTTCTGGAAGGAGAAGAAAGAGGATCCAGAGAACTGCAGGCTAGTCAGTGCAAATTCAGTCCCTAAGAAAGTGACAGAGCCCCTCATTTTGGCTGTCATTTCCAGACACATGACAAGGAAGTCATCAGTTAGCATGAATTCACCAAGAGGAAGTCATGCTTCAAGACTGACCTGATAATCTTCTGTGATGAAATCAGACGCTTGGTAGATAAGAAAAGAACAGTTGACATTGTCCAACTAGACTTAAGTAATTCAGTCTCCCATAAGATCCTCATGGACAAGCTAATGAAGTATGGGCTGGGTAAGCAGACAGAGAGATGGGCTAAAACCAGCCTGGTTCAGAGGAAGATGATCAGCGATACAAAGTCTAGCTGGAGGCCAGTAACGTGTGGTGTACCTCAGGGGTCAATACTGGGTCTGATCCTGCTCATCAGTTTGATGGTGGTGAGGCTCTGGAACAGATTGTCTGGGGAGGTTGTGGATACCCCCTCCATGGAAGTGTTCAAGGCCAGGTTGGATGGGGCTCTGAGCAACCTGCTCTAGTGAGAGGTCTCCCATGGGCAGGGAGACCTTAGAGATCATCTCTAATGATGGATGATCTCTAAGGTCTCTTCCAACCTAAACCATTTTGTGATTCTATGACGTGGTCCTGAGCAACCAGCTCTAGGTGGCTTTGCTTGAGCAGGAGGAACCAGATGACCTCCAGAGGACCCTATAATTTCCAGAGGTCCTTTTTGACCTCAGCCATTCTGCAGTTCTTTCATGTTTGGTATCACTAGCCACAGAGAAAAGAGAGAGTAGAGTTCCCAAGGAAGACTGATGTCTCAAGTTGCTATCACTTATGCAAAGTAGCACAGCTTGAACAGGTTGATTTGCAATATGTGTCAGCGAGCTTCTCTTGGCAGGAGGTACTGTAAAATGAGTTAGGAACCAACTCTGAGAACCATCAAATGGGATTTGGGTGCCTAACAACATGTATGGAGTCCATTGTAGCCATCCTAGGATACTTCACCTGGCCTCCAGCTGTGGGTCTTCTGTGGGTCAAGTCAAATTTGCTAGTCTGTACAGAAATCTTGGATGCCTTGGACTGTCTAAAATGGTGTTAAACACCTGAATTAAGGTAACTGAATATCCTTTGTCCGTGGCAGCATCTGCCTTTAATGTTACAGAAGGAAACTCTCCTCTCATTCCTGTCTCACTTGGCGTACTGTAACAGGCACGATATCCAAGAGCCCTGCAAGAAGCAGTCTGTGTGGGATCAGGCATCATTGCGGCTCAGACACACATTAGACAGCTTGATATTACCTGAAATAACACTCCTGCTTCTAAAAATGGCCCATGTCTTGACTGCCATTACCAAGAACTTGAAAGAAATGATGAGTCACTTGGGCCACAGGGTAATGTCATGCAGACGTTAGCTCTGCTTCCCAGCCTGGAAGTAAAGGAGGTTTAAATTGTCAGATACCACTGCTGGGAAACCACAGATAAGCAGGGGTGCTTCAGCAGGAATCATTGTACATGAGTCATGAAGCATGACCACCATCCTTCTTTGGCGCTGAGAAAGCCTGGCTTAAAATGCTCACTGCAAACAGTGTTCAGAAGGGTTACTGTCCTGGGGCATCAGCTTGCTTGGAATAGTAGGTGTCCCTGAACATTTCTGTTTGCTTCCCAAGGGACAGTGATGCTGATCCGAGGGGTGTATTGAGCACCTTTGGTACGTGTGTGACTGGGAGCTGCTAGCCAGAGTGCACCAGGCTACAGCCAAGGTGCGATGTGCTGGAAAGGACGTGACTCTTCTTGAATACTGCATTGCAGTGCTGAGCATCTACAGCACTAAGCCTAAGCAGCTATCTACAGCTGGGAAAGCAAGTATTGGTCCTGGAGGCGGTTTCAACTTGAGAAACGCTTTGCAGTGATTAAAAAGGTAACGTGAATTCTGAAGTAGCTTTAGACATAACAAAAGCATTGATTTAATTGGACATTTCTTCACATTCTCATGCCTTTTGTGAGACAAAGATCCAGTACTGAGAACTGTGGTGAAGTTTAAACAGGAGTTAAACCCAACTGCACACATGTGCGTGGTGAAGTCACCGTGATCTCTGCGTGTCTGTCATTACAGAGCTCACTGCTGTCTACTTTTGAGTCAGTCAATACACATTGTTTTCCACATATAGCTGCAGTGCTAGTCAGTATAGAATAACTGTTTCTACTTCTAGATGTTGGTACTGAGAAGCTTCTTCCACAGCTTCTGATTCCTGTGTTCTTTCTTCTGACAGAACAAGCAAGTTAATTACGTAGATGTTGGTGGATCATATGTGGGACCAACCCAAAACCGGATTCTCCGCCTGGCAAAAGAGCTGGGTGTTGAGACCTATAAAGTGAACGTTGATGGCCATATGCTCCACTACAAGCACGTAAGTTTGCATCCTTCATGTTGAGATACCTAAAGCTGTCACTGAGCTTTGGAAATTACTGACAGTCATTAGGAGAGTTTAATGTCAAGCTAGCTTTTAGTAATCCAGTAAGCACCCGTTTGAAGTGCTGTTATTTTGACTTATTGGGAGGTGGATCAACATCTCTCTTCTGTTTTAAAAAGTGTTCAGAAAGTGGGACTGCCAGCAGTTAAACAAATTCTGACACATGCATCATCTGATCATTTTTTAATGTATCTTCTAAAGGACTTTTGCCTGAAATTTGGAAAATACTGCTTGTTCTGAAGTGCAAACCAAATCAATTGACTGTACTGAGCAACAGTATTACGGCGTGGGTCTGGGAGTAGTACGATGTATTTGCCCCACTTATGTGACTAGACTTATATGAGATCCCTCTTAGTCTTGTAGCATGGGATTCATAGATGTCTAGAAACTAGGCACCTAATTTGAGACTCACTGAGATTCCCTTTTGTCTTGATTCTAGCTAATGGTGAGAAGGAAGCTCCTCCCAGGGCTCTCTGTACCTTCATTTCTGTGAGGTGGGGCAGGAGAGTCCAGATCATAGGATCATAGGATGTTAGGGGTTGGAAGGGACCCATGAGATCATCGAGTCCAACCCCCCTGCTGGAGCAGGACAAAACTATCTAACACAGATGGCCACTTGTGAGTAGGTGTGGCTAAAGTGGACTGGAATGAAACATGTCTTCAGAGCAAATTTCTAACCCTTTTCTTAGATCCTTAGCCCAGCAAATTATTGCTCAGGTCCTGGTCAGGAGCTCCTGCCAAAACTAGTGCAGAGGGAAAGTGATAGGGAGTGAGAAGCCAAAGAATCATAGATATGAGGTACAAGCATTTATCTCTGTAACTCTCAAACGACTTTTACTTTCCAAAGATAACTTTTTTAATTTTTAATTTTCTTAATATACTTTAGTTTTCCAAAACTTTGTCAGAGCAAGGCTTGAAGACAATCTGAATCATAGTTGACATACTTGACAGAGGCAAGGCTATGTGCTGGATCCTTAACTGTTTTAGTTTCTGTTGTCTTCCCACTTTTTCTGCCAAGAATTAGAGCGACGTGTTCATGCTTCAAAATTTTATCATCTGGTTTCTAGCTGGACAGGCTCACACCATGCTCACAAAAGATTCACATCTAAAATAATTGCATAACCACTCTATAATTCTACAGAGAGAGGGCTGGGCTGATCTGTACCAGCTGAATGTTTGTCCCACTCTATTTAATTTGAACACGGACATGGATCTTTTAGCATCCTAAAAGGCACTTACTTTCTGTATGTTAAATAAAAGCTGCAGCTTTTTGTTGTCCCATGTAACATTCTGCATGTCCTTCATAATGACTATGTAATTTTGTAGGTTTTCTTTGAAGTGAAAACATACTTCTAAGCAAGAGGTGGCATTATCATAAATCAGAGAATCATTAGGGATTGGAAGGGACCTCAAAAGATCATATAGTCCAATCCCCCTGATACAGCAGGATCACCCAGACCAAGTCACACAGGAACACATCCAAAAGGGTTTTAAACTGCTCCAGTGAAGGAGACTCCACAACCTCCCTGGGCAGCCTGTTCCAATGCTCTGTCACACTCACTGTGAAGAAGTTCCTTCTCAGGTTGATGTGGAACCTCCTATGTTCCAGCTAACAACCACTGCCCCTCGTCCTATCACTAGATGACACTGAGAAGAGCCTGGCTCCATCCTCCTGACACCCACCCTTCACATATTTATAGACATTAATAAGGTCACTCCTCGGTCTCCTCTTCTCCAAGCTAAAGAGACCCATCTCCCTCCACCTCTCCTCATAAGGGAGGTGCTCCACTTCCTTCATCATCCTCGTTGCCCTACGTTGGACTCCCTCCAGCAGCTCCACACCTCTCTTGAACTGAGGGGCCCACAACTGGACACAATACTCCAGGTGTGGTCTCGCCAGTGCAGAGTAGAGGGGGAGAAGAACCTCTCTTGATCTGCTAACCACCCCCTTTCTGATCCACCCCAGGATTCTGTTGGCCCTCTTGGCCACAAGAGCACACTGCTGGCTCATGGTCATCTTGCTGTCCATTAGGACCCCCAGGTCCCTTTCTCCTACACTGCTCTCCAACAGGTCAGTCCCCAGCCTATACCGGGACCTGGTGCTGTTCTTGCCCAGATGCAAGACTCTACACTTACCCTTGTTATACTTCATTAAATTTAGAATCATAGAATCTTAAGGGATTGGAGGGGACCTCAAAAGATCATCTAGTCCAATCCCCCTGCCAGAGCAGGCTCACCTGACTGGAGAAACCATGGAATCAGAGTCACTCAGGGTAGGAAGGATCCATCATCCAGTTCCAACCCCCCCAGCACAGGCAGGGGCACCCCACCCTAGACCAGGCTGGCCAGAGCCCCATCCAGCCTGGCCTTAAACACCTCCGGGGTGGATGGGGCTCTGGCCAGCATTTCTCTCAGCCCAGCTCTCCAGCCTGTCCAGATCTCGCTGAATGGCAGCACAGTCTGCAGGGGTGTCGGCGACACCACCCAGCTTTGTGTCATCAGCAAACTTGCTGACAGTGCCTGCCAATCCCTCATCCAAGTCATCAGTGAATAGATTGAACAGGACCGGTCCCAGCACTGATCCATGGGGCACTCCACTAGATACAGGCCTCCAACTAGACTCTGTCCCACTGACCACCACTCTCTGACTTCTACCCTGTAGCCAGTTCACAATCCACCTCACTACCCAATCATTCAGTCCACATTGTCTCAGTTTGCCTGGGAGAATGCTGTGAGAGACCGTGTCAAATGCATTACTCAAGTCAAGATAGACCACATCCACCACTCTGCCCTCATCCATCCACCTGGTTATGCCCTCATAAAAGGCTATCAGGTTGGTCAAGCACGACTTTCCCGTGATGAAGCCATGCTGACTGTCCCTAATGACCCTCCTGTCCTTGATGTTATGAGCTATGCAGCTGGATCACAAGCTGTTGATCAATTCTAGAATTGGTATTGTGGTCCTGCTGAGATAACCAGGATCCCAGGGAGGTGTAGCTGTTGCACCAGAGTGACAGCAAAGGCACTCCCAGTGTGGATCAACTTAAGCACTGGATAAATAATGATGGTGCTTTTCCTCTAGTAGATCTCATTCCTCCCATATCTCCTGTCTGTGAATAGCAGACTTTTTCCCTTCATTCTCCTTTTCCCCCTTCTTTCTTGCTTGTTCCATTTCTTTCCTCGAGGTTTTCCACTGCTTCTCCTTACTCTTTCCCTGAGACGTGTAGTCAGCATACCCCTCGTTTAAGGGTTATCTTATGGAGCCTTATCTTACTTCCCACTCTCCAAGGAGCATATGGCAAACCAGCTGTGGAGTCTTGTCTGTTGGCTGGGTTGGTGAGTGCTTAGGTCCCTCAGAGCTCGTGCACATTCTGTATCTGCTGCACACTGTTACTGCGCTGTGACGGTGGGTTGGCCCGGTAGGGGTTTGTGCCAAATCTCCTGGCTACAGATGTGTCCTCATGTTCCTTAAACATGCTCCAGGAACGTGAGTACCTGTCTTTTCTAGATGACAGAGAACATGTTAGTGAAGAGGTGATTTGCTATGAAACTATCATTGCCCCAGAAACTAAATACTAATCTGAAAGATGGACGTGTTCAGCTCCTTGGGCTAATAACGCTGTCAGCTGCAAGCCAGCTGCTGCTTTTCAGATTAGAAAAGTGTGGTTAAAATTTATCTCCTTGTATCCCTTCTACTATTGCTGTCAGCCTGTGTTTGTCAGGGAGCAGGTAGCCAGGATAAGACAGGAAGGTCCCTTCCCAAGGACATTTATCCAAAATGTGCAATGCTGCGAAGGTTTGTCACAGGCAGGCTGGAGATGGTTTTGAGGAACAACTCAACATGGCTTTACATTCCATATGCATTTTTGGGCTAACAGATGTCTCAAGAGATGCTCGACATGCTAATACAGGTTAAGTTTTGCTCTTTCTGAAGATTTCCAGGATACTGCTTGGATTGACTTAGAGGAAAGTGTGGAAATAGTTTGTCCTAGGAGTGGAAGCAGCCAAGAGAAAGTAGAAATCCCTGGAGGGATTTCATGAACTTCTTTGCTCCAAAAGGAACTTTCCTTGTATGCATGTGGGAAAATTCCATGTACTGCAAGCGATAAAACCCATGTTGCTTCATGTGGGCAGGCTCCCTTTGTAGTTACAGTTGATTTGACAAATCCAAGTCTGTAACTATTGTTTATCTGTTTTGCCTGCTGTTCATTCTTTCCCCTCGGTTAGCATGGTAATATGGACTGTTTGGATACCCATCAGGAATTGGTTTGTATCCCGTCATCACACGTCGTGTAACTTCAAACTGTGGATTTTATTATGAGCACCAGACGTTCTTTCCAGACAAATCGCTCTATGGCTGCTGTCCCATAATTCATTAAGAATGCCTTAGGACTGAAAAGAAGCATATGTGCACAAGTTCTCCCTTCCCAGAAGGGAAACAACTTTTTATTCTTATAAAGGACCTTGAAGGTCACACTGTGCTCCATTTTCAACTTCTCTTTAGAAGACCCAATACGTTACAGGTGTTAGGGCCTTCGTGTGGTATTAACCTTCTCATAGAATCATAGAATGATTTAGGTTTGAAAAGAAGGGACCTTCAAAGGTCATCTAGCCCAACTCCCCTGCAGTTAACAGGGAAGTCTTCAACTGGTTCCCATTGCTCAGAGCCCCACCCAGCCTGTCTCTGAACACTTCCAGGACACTGTGCCAGTGCATCAACGTGCTTACAGTGAAGAATTTCCTTATATCTAATCTAAATCTGTACTCTTCGTTTAAGACCATTATCCCTTGTTGCAACAAGCACTGCCACAAAAGCCACCCCTGTCTTTCTTGTGGCCCTTCTTTAAGTACTGAAAAGCCACAATGAGGTGGCACAGAGCTTTCTCTTCTCTGTAGTAAACAACCACAACTCACAGAACATTGGGGATTGGAAGGGACCTCGAAAGATCATCTCGTCCAATCCCCTGCCACAGCAGGATCACCTAGACCAAGTCACAAACTCTCAGCTTTTCCTCATAGGAGAGGGGTTCCAGCCTCTGGTCATTTTTCTCAGAACCTGCTTCCTCTGGATGGCCATCCTCTAACAATGTGGCTGCAATGTGGTAACACCAAGTAAATAGGGTGACACTTGACAAAAGATGAGCATTTGTTTGCAGTGCTTCACACTGGTCACCTTCTCTTGCTTTAAGATTAAGAGATTAGGATACAGCAGGCAAGTCTGTGACTAAGTGTGTGGACAGCAGCATAAATCTGCAGTTCAGACTCGGGAACTGCAGGCAGCCCAAGGCACTGTGGTGCTCGAAGGCTTAGACCCGCTGGAGATAGCACTGAGCAGTGAAGGATTCCCACCTGAGGGTGCTGCTGCTCTAGCTCTATGGTGCAGCTTGGACTGCCCAAGAAAACGGCAGTCCCTGCTGTGGAGCACAGGGGATGCTCCTCCCGTGCTTTGTGGAGTGTAGCTGGTCCTCTCACAGAAGGCAGGAGCTAACTCACCTTTTTGAAGACTGACAAAATTGTCTGCTCCTCTTGCGCAAATTGAATCAGGGTGGTGTCACAGCTGGGGCAGCTTGGACTTAACTCCTGTAGTTATGGCTGCAAGCCACAGCCTAGTCCTGAAACAGCCGGGGAAAGACAGACCCTTTGCTGCCTTCTTTCTGCCCACTGAAATCTGGAGCTTGGGAATAGTTTGTCCTGTGGATTGAGGTGGGTCAGCTAGTCCAGACGGGCAGCAGGACTGAAATCTGAGGTCTGCAAGATAATGTACGCAGCAGGAAATAAAAAACAGTTAGATAAATTCTGTGGGTCAGTCAGGCAGCCTTGTATTAGTCTGGAAACAAAGCCAGCAAGTTTATTCGCCTTTCAGTTAAGAGAACAGAGGTTGTCAAAATAATACACCCAGAAAAATTACAAACTTGTTTAAAAATGAAGTATTGCAAGACCTTGCCTGCTTGCAGTGAGCTCCTCTGTGAAACGTGCTGCCAGAGCTCCTGTGCCTAGCAGGAGGACAATATTAAAAACAAATGAGTAAGTTACCAGCTCCAGGTCATTTGAGCTGCACTTATTCCCTGCAGTGAAGATACTTGTGCAAGAGAGAGAGCTGAAAAACTGATGTGGGTAAGGCTGCTTGCCTCATGCTTTCTGACGGTCCATGAGAACTTCTTTCCTGGAATCTGTTAAAACTGGGCCTTCCTCTACTTAGCTCCCACCCTGTGCTTGTTGTTCATGTGTCTGTGAACTACTCCAGGCTCTCTGAATTCAATCTCAGCCTATTCCAGGTCTGTTAGCACTGGTGGATTTTTCCAGCATTCTGGAAGCCCTTGGTCTTCCTGAAGCTTTCTGCTTGCAGAAGGGAGCAACAAGCAATGCAACTCTTAACTATCAGTTAGCATTTCATAGTTCTTAGGGAATAACATGTGTTTTCTCAGTGATCTTCCTGACCTATGGCATTCACTAAAGGTGTGCGGATACTGGTATTTGCAAAAGCATAGTGAAAGGAAAGTTATTTTTTCCAAATGGCAGGTAAGTGAATATCCATTGTCACACCCATGGCCAAGATCGTGAGATTTCTTGGTCAGTTGTCATTTTGTGGTCGTGGTGGTTTATAGCCAGCATACAGGTGAAAAACTTGGAGGAAATAATAAGTAGCCCGTCAGTGAGTAAGTTCTCTCGTCAGTTGCCCTATCTGGAACAATCAGATAGTTTGGGAGTTTCTCATTCTGTGACTGTTGAACACAGTAGAGTCCATGCTGGGTGTTGGAAAAACTGTTTTGGCACAAACCTCAGTTTGAGAGGCTCTTGTTTCCAGCAACATAAGAATCATAGAATCTTAGAATCATTGGGGATTGGAAGGGACCTCGAAAGATCATCTAGTCCAATCCCCCTGACACAACAGGATCACCTAGACCAAGTCACACAGGAACACATCCAGACAGGTTTTACACGTCTACAGAGAAGGAGACTCCACAACTCCCCTGAGCAGCCTGTTTCCGTGCTCCGTCACCCTCACTGTGAAGATGTTCCTTCTCATATTGATGTGGAACCTCCTATGTTCCAGTTTACAACCATTGTTCCTTGTCCTATCACTAGTTGACACTGAGAAGAGTCTGGCTCCATCCTCCTGACACCCACCCCCCACATATTTACAGACATTAATGAGGTCACCCCTCAGTCTCCTCCAAGCTCAAGAGACCCAGCTCCCTCAGCCTCTCCTCATAAGGGAGGTGCTCCACTCCCTTCATCATCCTCGTTGCTCTATGCTGGACTCCCTCCAGCAGCTCCACATCTTTCTTGAACTGAAGGAATAGGTTTGGGTGAAAACAAGAGAAGATGAGCCTTAAAAGGAGCTACTTTTTAAACTTTCCTTGTAATGAAGTGCTTCCTTTTTTGAGTTAAGTAAACCAAGGATAGGTGTTTGCAAACCTGTTGGAAAGAGGAATCTGTCTCTGAAGAGTGAAAATCAGGGAGCTTTGCATTACTCCTCGTGAGTGGCAGGCCTGCCTTTTGCTTTGTCCCGTTGCAGTGCAGCACTGCAGTGCTAGCTTAGCTCCACATGGCCTTGCACTTCACCTCTGTCGAAGGGCAGGCTTATTGATTTCAAGACACATTAATGGCATCTGTGCTCCCAACCTCAATAAAAATCTAGCAATAAATGAACTTTGAAGGAACAGTATTTTATGATCTTTTTGAAAACCAGAATGTTGTGCAGTGAGACTGCAGTGATTAGGAATAAGTTATTGCTTTGTATCAGGATTTTCTAGTTTGCTGCAGCATTGGTTTATGGCAGTAAAAGCTGTAGCATGCAGTATATGCCTTTGCATGCATCTTTTGGTCCCCTTTGCTGCTGCTGAGCACACAGTGCTTTAAATCACAAGGAAGAGGCAGTGGTGTGCAGAGAATTCCTTTGTTGATAGTTCATAGGAACATCATCTGTGTTTTTACTGTGGCAGAAGTGTGTTTTTGAAACACACATACATGTGGAGAAGGCTCGAGCAGCATCCCCGGCTCACCTTCCTCTAGTGTAGTTCTCTAATACAGAATGAGGTGAGGATAAAAGAGACAAAAAGTATGTGTTACTCAGATTAAAACTACATAACCAAAACTCCAGAGGCAATCAACCAGCTCCAGAGTCCTAGTGACTTGAAAATTCAGTGTTTGTTGGAAATTACAAAAAAAACCCCTTAAGCACTTGGATCTAAGCTCAGTGCTTTGTGCATTGCTTGGCTCAAAGCAGAGCTTACAGTGTCAACACTGAATGAGAGGGCATGTTTGCTGCCACCCTCACTTAAGATGATGAGGAGGTACATGACAGAGTGGGTCATGGGCCCGGGTGTCCATCAGGGATGGAGAGCAGTTGCAGCCATTCTGTGGGAAGATAAGGGACCAAATGGTGATTGCCATCGCAAGACTTCTCTCCCTTACCCATGTCCTGTACCCATGTCCTGTCCACTGTACTGGCCCTGGGACTGACAAATAGATCAGTCCAGAGGAGTTCAGGATTTTAATGCTTTTGCCAAGCCTCAATGCTCATTACTGTCTCAGACTTTCATCTTGCACAATCTATCTTTGTCATGATTCTTGCAGAAAAGTGTTCTGAAGAATATCAGAACTCCACATGGATTTACACACACACATACACAATTATCAGTGGGCAAGACCAATGAATTCTCCCTTGCCAAGTGCATGGAAGAGCACATTTGGCTTCCACCAGGTGCACTGGGCTACCACTGGAGCCGCCGCTCTGAAGAGCATGTTGCGCACTGTTCAGCACCACAGCTCTGGCCTGTCATGGTCTCGTATGTTTGCTGCGTTCTGCCACATGACCTCATGCAGACTTCTGACACACTGGAGGAGCAAACATGAAAGAGGTCTGATAGGAAATTTGTCGTTGACTTTCATGGGATAAGGCTCAAAGCACTTTAAATAAGAGAAGCTGTTGCCTTCTCGTCCAGTCCTGTGTCAGATTAAAGTTATCACAAAGAACCGGCTGCTGTTATCTTGTTTCACTTATCGCTTTATCACCAGATTATGTGGAAACAGTCCATATTCCTGCTGTAGCTGTGTGTCACGGGCGTTCTAAGTACTGCTGGCATTTCCTTCCCAGAGCAAAAGCCTTTCTTTTTGGCATTTTTAATCTGTATTTTTGGGCTAGGTTTCTCCCAAGGCACTTGGCGTAACGGATATGTTTGGTTTCTGTAAGTGAGGTGTATTATGAAGGTGCTTAGATACTTGACAAGTTTAAAATGCGTCCCATTTGAGACCCATGCAAACTCTAGGGTGCACACTTCAGCGTGCAGGGGAGCGTTGGGTTTGTTCAAATGCTGCAGAATGCTTAGGAACAAAGAATAATGTCGCTGGAGTCTCATAAGCACAGAATTTGACAACATGCTCCACATAATTATACTCCTCCCCAATCCCTCTGAATAGAAAAAAAATCATAGAATCATTGTTCTTTTTAGTTCCAGCCCAACTGACTGGTTTTTATTCCAGCCCAACTGACTGGTATTTCCCCTCACACTGTAATTTAAGCACCAAATTGCTTATATGCACATGCAGGGGAATTAAAAACACCACCAAAAACCCCTCAAACGAACAAAAAACCCAAACGGGGTCTTTTGGTACAAAACATCAACCATGCAGCGACTGAGTATCTCGTGTTCTTGCATAGTGAAGATGTGCTGTGTTGTGTTTCGGATGATCGTACTCTTATGTGTGTTTCAGGGAAAGTCGCGTTATTACACAGGAATTTCCCCCCCAACGTGGAATCCCATAGTCTATCTGGATTACAATCACTTTTGGAGGACCGTGGACAAGCTGGGAAAGGAGGTAGGTGAACTGCTTCTTTTCCTACAATGCTCCTGTCACCATAGGTAAATCTGATTTTTGTTTTGTTACTGGCAGGCTGTTTTATTGCTTCTTTAATATAAAACAAGTAAGTAAATAAGAGAGTCTATGATTCTATGATCCATCAGGAAGGATAACTACATTGTGCAGGAACTGTCGGACACAACAGGGCTAAGAGGGGTGTGGACTAGACGAGAAAGACTTTTCCCTTCCCCCATGACAGACTTTTTGAGTAAGGATGACTCTTTATAGTAACTGCCAAAGCTGATCTCCAGTTTGGCTTCAGAGTAATTTCATTTCTAAAATTTTATTTCTAAAATTCTAACAGAGTAAATGCTTTTAAAAGTCAATCAGTACAACTTCACGTTTTCCCGTGCGCCTCCTGTGAGTGTCTTGCTGTCTTTCAAGTGTTTATCAGTTGCCTTATAATCTGGCACAAAGCAGAGCCCTACTTTTATGTAACATTCAGGCATAACCACATCTATTTCTGCAAGTGCATTAGGTTTGAGGTTTTGCAGAACCGAGTGTGTGTGTGGTTCTACACAGTCTTTATCAAATACATATTTTTAAAGACATGTAAAAATACGTATCTTAAATATATGACAACAGCATCCTCGTATGTCGTGGTGCTTATGTGCAGTGGATTGATATTAAGAATTTAACTGTACAAATATTTAATAGTAACAAAGTTAGTATTGAAGCAATTTAATACTAACTAGATGTTTTTGGCCCCTGGCTAGTTGATGTCATTAACAAAGAGTCCTTTGGATACCCATCTTGGAATTGAGAAATATGGGACAAATTATTTTTCCTTCAGTTATCAGAGGACACCAAGAAAACTAAATTAGAATAGACACCTCGCTTCTGGGTTGGGCTGTATGAGTCCCAACATAAGTTGATCGTTCATTGGTAGGACAAAGCCAGATTTGGTGGTCATGGTAAAATTCATACCCAAAGGTGTGAATGGAAACTGTCCCATTTAGAGAATTTGTTGTAAATTTAGAGCCATGTGCAGGGGACTTCTGTCCAACATCTCAGTTGGTTCTGTGCTGCTAACTAGCTACGATCAGGCAACGATACAGTACTGACTAACTTCTTGAATATTTTGTCTCTACCTTCAGATTCCTCTTGAAGCACCATGGGATGCTCCACGTGCTGAAGAATGGGACAAAATGACCATGAAAGAGATGATAAATAAGATTTGCTGGACCAAGTACATAACTCTTTATTCACTTTGAATGTCAGATGCAGAATGATAGTGGCTCCCTGGCGAATTCTGGGGTACAGTTGAGTATAGCTGGAGTACAGGTGGTGACACAGCAAAAGGTGTTTGAGATGAGACTGGGTTTTGTGGTGAGTGAGCACCTGCGGAGGATAGGGCGGTGTGACAGAGCTGGAAGGTGGGATTAAAGGCAGGTGGGAATAAAGGTGCTGGGGAAACCTGAGGTTTAGTTCAGCAGACATTTGCACACAGAAGTGTTTGAGTGGGCTCTTCTCACCATACTGTCACGTCATTCAGTTGGAGAATGTGTGCTTTTGTCTCTAGGAAAAACGACTGTACAAATAGAATCCCTTGGTAGACAAAGATAGAGGTCTCTTTGAGGATCAGAAATGGAGACGGGAGGTAATGGCCTTCTGCAGCTGCACAGCAAGCTGAGGAGTGATGCCTGCTGACTCTTGCTGTCTTTCCTGTGCAGTTATCACGCATTTGCTTGCACTGTTTGAGTCGCACCACTTGTAACATGGATCCGTCCCGTGCTGCTGGCACACAGGACAGCAGGACACTGTGCCAGAGGGCAGTAATGGCCACTTGATGGATAGGGCAAAACGCAAGGAGTGGGGACTGGCCAGCTATTGGCTCTGAAGACCCTGGAGAAGTGCGAATGCTGCTCCTTGTTTTGACTGTAGTGCCTGCTCAGCCTCTGAAACCCTTAGATGGGAGAGAAACAAGAAAGCTGAGGCAACTCTTCTTGTTGCCTTTTGTCACTCTGGCACTGGATTGTGCCTGAGCCGAGTCAGAAGCTCTGTGTTCATCCTACAAGCCTGTTGCTGTGCTTGCTCGGCTATGCCCGTTGCAGTGCAGCCTCCCTCTGCTCTGGGGAAGCTGTCCTTGAATGCCAGCAAGTTCTTCTGAGCCTCTTTGACTTACAGGATAGTTTCCCATGAGATAGTTTCCCTGCTAAGCAGGTTCTTGAGGAGTCTAAAAATCTGCTCTTTCAAAATCCAGGGTTGCAGATCTACGATTTATCTTTTTCCTCTCAGGATCTTACACTCCACAGTCTCATGGCCGCTACAGCCAAGTCTGTCCTTCACGTTTGCATCATTTGACATTTGTTTCTGAGTAGCAGGTCCAACAGAGCATCAAACCTAGTTGGTGTGAAAAGGGCCCAAGGTGTTTTATTACCTAGGAAGTAGCCAGTGTGTTTTATTTCTCAATGAGGGACCACACTGTATGAATAAAAAAAAGGAACAATGTTCAACTTGAGGTGACAACAACTGGAAATACTCTTGTCTGCCTTCCCTTTTTCAATGAATTCTCTCCATAAGGCAGAGAGAAGTGTGCTCGTGTGAACGTTCGTATCCCAGTTTGCTGTGCTGGCTCTATGCTACTCTGTGGTGTCTGCCCCCTTGTATCCAGAATCTTTTATTTGTGCATCTGGGTCTTGTTCTGCCTTTCCTTCTGACTGTGGTTTAGCACCGTGCCTGCAGCTTTTGAACTTGCAGTTCAAAATGTGTTTTGCTGGGTGAAGTCCTGCCGCAGCTCCGTGCGATACAAGGTTCAACCATGTGGCCTTGGCTTTGCTCGCTGTGGCACTGTAGTTTTCTATACAATTAGTTTTATGAGCCATTTGCCTGCAACTCATTTACTCTGAACTTCCCTTTCTGTTGCAAATGTACCTGCTCTTCCTCATCTGTTTTTAAACTGTTCTCTGTAGGGAGCCAGTGGAGTATAGGTAGAACTGGATTTGTAGTGATGTCTCCTGCAACACTCTTCTCTGCAGGACCGCTGCTATTGCCAGCACTCCAGTTTTAATGCATGTGCTCAGCTGAAACACACTGAAAAGCTCAATAAAAGGTTATTTGAGATCTTCAAGGAGAGTTAGCTATTTCCTTACACAGTGAAAATGCACACGGTTCTAAACAGAAGAGCTCTTCTGCAGTGTTTGCTGTGTGGCCTGTGTCAAGAGTGTGAAAGATTTGTTTGCCGTGTGTCACAGATCAGCCGGTCCTGGGGACTCTTCACAGTTCTCAGGGCTGAACCTGCTGCAGCTGCTCAGTGTCTTGCTGCTTCTGGATCGTGGCCAAGGGTTCACGTGTGCAGAATGTTCTCATGTCCCACCTGATGAAATAGAGGTGACTGGACTTCATACCCAGGGAAAGGCAATTTAAAAAGTTTATAAGTTACATATTTTAGCACAGATAACTTGCAAAGGCCCTTGTCTGAGCAGATTGTTCATGTTGTTCTATGAACTTCATCCAGTTGAAAGGCTTCGCACTTCTTTGCAAAATTATCTCAATTGTCTTAACAGTCCATTGCCGTAAATCAAGAAAATATCAGTAGCCAGGTCCTCACTTGCTGCTGCTGTAACTGTTCACATCCAGAGGACTTACTATGGTAGGGAGCTTGACCCTCTCCTAATATTTATGGAAATTATTGTAATTTTTGTTTCTCTGGGTTACAAGGAACAAGTCTGAGTCTTGTTTTCAGAACAGATCTGTGCAGCAGTGCTACATGGGAGATGGGGAATGTCTTAGCTGTGTGGCTGCTTAAGTCCTTTGGAACACTTCAAACCTTGGAAGTGATGTGCCAGCTCCGCATGGAGGAGCGATGCAGAAGAGCTTCACTAACTGATTACCAAATGCACTCTCCTGCTGACAAAAATATTTGTTCTGATGAAAGGAATAGCAGCTGAGAAACTATTTAGAGAAATATCTAAGGTGAAATCAGTGGGATTTCAAACTGAATGGGTCAAAGTTATGGGAGGGAGGTGCTGATATAAATCCGTTGAAACCATCTTGCTACAGACTGAAAAATGAGACAGGTGTAAATCACTGTGACACTTCTGACTTTGGAAAAGCAGAATAATAAAAAAAACCTCCTGAAACAGCCAGGAAGTCACATTTACTCACCACCTGTTCCTGCCCCAATGTCTCATGCAGAGCTGCTAGAGATTTTGCCACCTTGTTCGTGCACATCAATGTCACGTCTGAGCCCCATGAAGTTTCCGCTCTCTGGTTCCTGTGGTATGTGAAGCAGTGTGGGGGCGTAGCCAGGATTTTCTCTGTCACCAATGGAGGCCAGGTACAACACATCTTATATTCTTCCTCCCCTCTCGAAACCGTGAGGAACAAGTGGAGTGTAGTCCCCATCAAAGCCTTGCAATTAATGGGGCACCAGAGAAACTTGTGGGGTGGAACAGCCCTCTTGGCTAGTTCTGTGCAATGAGGTATCTTATTAGCTAGGGTTTGGTTAAAATGGGCACAATTCAATCAGTCAGATTTTCCTGCATTCCCTTCAGCACAGTCTCTGCTGTTTTGTTGCTTTTTTACCAACTTCCTTGGGAGAGCTCGCGTGGCAGCATGTTTTAGGAGATGCTACACAGCGTTCCTCTCCTTTTCTTGTGGTTGTTCTGGACGAAGTTTCAGAAAAGAAGAGTAGGGGCTGTCAAAGTAATTTGGATGTGGTGTGTCAGCACCCTTTAGGAGCCCCCTACCTCAGTTAATACAGCTTGGGAAACCACGTGCAGCATTTCAGACCAACGGTGAAAGTGGAGATAGTACTGCAACCTTCCATGCGCATTGAGACAAGGAGATATCAAGAAAAGTTGCGTGAAGAGGTGGGAAGTCTCCATCAGTATCTGTCCTTTAGGGCAGAAATAGACACCCATGTGTCAGGAGGGCTACAAGTACAGCTAATGCTGTACTTCTAAAAGCAAGGCCGAAGAGTTTTCCTCCTCAGGAGCCCCTCAGCCCCCTTTCCTGTCCCATGTCAGCAACTGCTAGGTGTTGTGGTAAGAATTAAAACCAAAATTAAGCCAAATACAGCCAAACAACATGGGTGAAGAGGGGTAAGCTAACCTCCTGGGTGGAGCAAGCTGTCTTGGTTTCTGCCATCCCTTCACCTCAGTCAAACTCAACTGAGCAAAACCACTGAGGGTTGCTGTCTGAGCGACCACAACAAATCTTAAAAACATTCTTCAGGCATCGTTTCTGTCTTTCACCACAAGGCTGTGTGCATCCTTTCCTCCCTGCCTGTGCCAGCAACTTATATGTAAAATTGATCTGTTTCATATAAGGCTGGTGGCTGGTAGATGAAAGAGGATTAATGCTTCTCCTGAGCCTCTGCAGAGATATCACGAGGAAGGATGTGTCGCAGATGATGCTTTTTCCCAGACAGCAGTGTCTTTGTGTCTTCCCAGGGACAGATAAAGCTCATTGCCTGCTGCGCTCAAGGCCAGACCCAGCTGAAGTTCTGTCTTGCTTCTGGGCTCTTGCAGGCTTTTGCTGTACAGATGCACATTGGTGTCTTTGTCACACCTGAGGGTTTTGGTAGCACAGTGATGGTTGAGATACTCAGAGCCTCTTCTTTAACGAGGTGATTTGTTTATACTAGCTGGGACACCTGCATTACACGTGTTTGTCACGCAGCCTTCAAGAGCCAGCAGGCTGAGGAAGGCATCGCAAAAACGGTTTAGGCAGCAATCCCCTTCGAGGCTCAGCTTCACACCTTTGCTTTTCTAAAAGTCTGGGCCTTCATGCACCCTTAGATTTGACCTGGAATCTCTTGATTTTGAGCAGAAGTCGTATTCAATGTCATTGTGATTAATGCTTGTGATTTTTTTGTTTGTGTTTCTTTTCTGTTTATTTTTTTAGGAGAGGAAGTTTAAAGGGGGTTCTGGTCAAATATCGGAGATAATAACTGAACGACTCAAAGGCAGAGTTAAACTAGAGAGACCTGTGGTCTGTATTGATCAGACAGGTGATAATGTCATTGTGGAGACTCTAAACCACGAGATATATGAGGTAATTTGATCAGAATGAAAGTGGAGTATGCATTTAGTGGGAGAATACATCTGCTGCAGCTCTTAGCCAGCTGTAATCTACCCACTTGTAGATGTCTGTTTCTCAGACTGTGCAAGCCTGCTGTGGGGTTTATGCAGGACCATCATGGTCTGCAAGACCTCCATCTCTCTAGTGGCAGCGTCTGAAGGGCAAAAAAGAGAAAGATGACAGAAAGGGTGGGGCTGTTCGGCAGAGAAACTGCTCTAAGGATATCCTGGAGGAGGGACTTTCTTCCACCCTCAGGACTTTGTAAAACCTGCAGTGCGTTTAAAACTGCTAGCTTCTCTTTCCATGCTGGCTGAGTGACAGCCAAGTTGGAGGAGACAGGCTTACTGCTCTCAGCAGCCCCAAGAGCATGAGATCACCTGAGAGCATCAACGTCTGCTGTGATATAGCATCACCCTAAGGCCTGAGGCAGAGCATCCTTCATCAGTCCACTCAGACATAGCACCTGTGAGAGGGGTGGAACATGTTCTGGAAAGCTGGAATCGTCGTCAGTGTTGTTTGTCCTGGAGAGTATTCTGTGAACGTGCACAAAAGTGATTTGGTTTTTTTTTCTAAACAGCTTCTAATTTGGGCAATTTGGGTCATATTTTCCTGAGAATGGTAAAAGAGAGTTTTATCTAAGTTGTGTCTTGTCCCATTTCCCCACTTGTCTCGATCCAAGTTTCATTTCTAATCCTTCAGTGTCTGGAAAGCTGTCAAGAATCATCTCGTCACAAAACAACATGTTTTCTTCCCAGTTGCTTTTTCTGAAGTGTCAGAATTAGTTTGGTGACCTGGAAATGCCTTTGTGGGAAAGCCAAGTAGCAAAGTCTGGTGTGGGAAAGCTGTTAACAACTAATAAAAAGGTCCTACGGGGTGAGCTCAGTGACAGGCAGCACCTGGTCTGTGCTGACTGCATTTTGCATTTCAGGGCAAGTATGTGATCAGTGCTATCCCTCCGATCCTGACAACAAAGATTCATTACAAACCAGAGCTGCCATCGAAGAGAAACCAGTTAATTCAGCGTTTGCCCATGGGGCGTGTCATAAAATGTATGATGTACTACAGGGAAGCCTTCTGGGAGAAGAAAGGTGAGTGGGGAAAGCACAGGACTTGGCGGCCCCATGCTACACGAATTTCGAAGCTCTGCTGTCAGGGAATGAATCCAAGGAATGGGGGGGGGTTAAGTGTGCAAAACCCTCAAATAAAATACACAGAAAAGTGAGAGGTCAAGTTCCTTAAAAAGGAAACCTTCTTCCAAGCTTCAGTGCACATCACATCCCAAACATGAGCCCAGACCCAAAGAGGAGCTCAAATCTCATTGTTGCTAGCTGAGGAGGGGCAACTGAGCAGCAGGACCCTGCTTCTCCCTTGCAATTAGCGCAGCCAAAGAGAATTGACCGCAGATGAGGAGAGCTTAAGCTGTAAGCAAGACCATTCCTTGGTTTTTAATCCGTTCTACAGACTCTTTATCTCAGAGGGCTACGATAGCTTTCTCAGTGTAACTGAAGATGTTTTTCCCAAATGCTGCAACATCCTGTGCTTCTCAGCTTTAAGGGATACCATTTCCAGAACTACTGATGTGAACAGATTAGTTTCCACTTCCTGTTTCATGATACTGAGAGCTGCACTGGATGATAATTCATCAAAAGAATAGAATTTTGTGTGTTTCAGAGCATAAACTGACCATTGTGTTGGAAAGAAATGTAGGCAGGTCTATATAT
Organism: Rhinopomastus cyanomelas; assembly: GCA_013400115.1. Lineage (NCBI taxonomy): Eukaryota > Metazoa > Chordata > Aves > Bucerotiformes > Rhinopomastidae > Rhinopomastus > Rhinopomastus cyanomelas. Next base: position 27,692 of record VXBP01005361.1, on the reverse strand, counting down.
GGTTATCTGGGATGTTCTGCATGTTCATTTGAAACGCACTGATGTGACACTAGGTTAGATGGCCCATGTTTCTGCTGTACAGCTGTTACAACACACCATTGCTAGAACAACCCTAGGTACCAGTACAAACTGGGGACTGACCAGTTGGAGTGTAGGGGAAATGGACTTAGGGGTCCTGGTGGACAACAAGATGACTATGAGCCAGCAATGTGTTCTTGTGGCCAAGAGGACCAACAGCATCCTGGGGTGGATTAGAAGAGGGGTGTTTAGCAGATCAAGAGAGGTTGTTCTCCCCCTCTACTCTGCCCTGGTGAGACCACACCTGGAGTATTGTGTCCAGTTCTGGGCTCCTCAGTTCAAGAGGGATGTGGAGCTGCTGGAGAGAGTTCAGCATAGGGCAAAGAAGATGGTGAAGGAGGTGGNGAGGTCCCTTCCAATCCGTAATGATTCTATAATTGCTGACAGTCTTAACCTTCACCAAAATCCATATAGTGATCTGCAGTGATCAGATGTAGATTTGTTGTTATAGCCAAAGCTACCCATAGAATAAATCCTCGTAGTTCTTGTAATACTCTTTAATGTTTATTGTCCCAAATACAGAGAGCCAAAAGAATTTAAAACCATCCATGGAAATTCCTTGCTAAGTAACATTGGAATTTATATGTAGTTTTTAGAAGTCTGTGCACAAAATTTCCCAGAGCAAAGGGAAGAGAGGAGAGGGAATGTTACAAACACACTGTCGATGTGTAGGAATTGTTGGTGATGAATTTCTGTGCAATTCCTTTTATGGGTAATTTTTCTCGTTCATTACTATCATAAACAATGATCATCACCGAATTTTCCTGCCACTTCATTTTGTTTTCCTTTCTCTTTTTAGGTTACTGTGGTGCATTTGTCATTGAGGATGAAGCATCTCCAATTGAAATGACCTTAGATGACACGAAACCTGATGGATCTTACCCTGCCATTATGGGGTTAAGAGCTTCTAGCCCATACTTATAGATGTGTATTTCTTTTTGTGTGACAGAGTGAAAGAGGGGAACATGGCCAGGTTCCATCAGTGATGCTTACTCCCGCAGTCTTCAGAGATGGAGAAGAACATTTCTGACAGGCCTCTTGTGCCTCTCTAGTCTGTAAAAGCTTTTAGGTGCTGCTTCTGCTGTCCAGTTCTGGGCTCCTCAGTTCAAGAGGGATGTGGAGCTGCTGGAGAGGGTCCAGCGTAGGGCAACAAAGATGATGAAGGAGGTGGAGCACCTCCCTTACGAGGAGAGGTTGAGGGAGCTGGGTCTCTTTAGCTTGGAGAAGAGGAGACTGAGGGGTGACCTCATTAATGTCTACAAATATTTGAGGGGTGGGTGTCAGGATGATGATGGAACTGGGCTGTTCTCAGTGTCATGTAGTGATAGGACAAGGGGCAATGGTTGTAAGCTGGAACATAAGAGGTTCCACATCAACCTGAGAAGGAACTTCTTCACGGTGAGGGTGACGGAGCACTGGAACAGGCTGCCCAGGGGGGTTGTGGAGTCTCCTTCCCTGGAGATGCTCAAGGCCCGCCTGGGTGTGTTCCTGTGTGACTTGGTCTGAGTGATCCTGCTGTGTCAGGGGGATTGGACTAGATGATATTTCAAGGTCCCTTCCAATCCCTAATGATTCTATGATTCTATGATTCTAAATAGCTTAATACAAAGGAGATTATTAGGAAGGACTTGATGAATTCAGTTGTCACTTGTTTTAAGCATTGAGTTAACGTGGGTTCCTTGCTGTGAAGTAAATTTAGAAAGAAATCCCATTCCTACCTAGCTTTGCGAGCCCGTGTTCAGCCCATGTTCAGCCTTGTGTTTAGCGTCCAAGCCAAAATGAAAATGTAGTCATCCAAGTAATCCTCTTCTGCCCCCTCTCCCTATTGTGCTGAGACAGGGCAATGAACATCAGCTTGTTATTAAGTGGGGCAGCATCTGCACGGTGAGGAAATCGGGATCCTGCAGAGGCTGCCAGAAGTAAAGTTGGACAAAGGGACAGGAAAATACGTAACAGCATTGTCTGCCTTTTAAAATGGGTTTAGCCAGTATGACCAAAAACTATTTCCAAATGTGCAGTAATCTGAGTCGAGGCTGACAACATTAGGCCAGTGTCAGGCCACTGCATGTCTGTGCGCACGCGCAAGGCTTTCAGATTGCCGTGGCCTGGGAGCAGCGAGCCCCCTCCAAGCTCCATAGGGCAGATGGTTTCCTGCTTTACCCTGGTGGATTAATGCAACTTTCTAAAAAGAGCACAGGAACAATCTTATTCCCCTGGGTACGTCTCTAAGGTCAGATGAGCTAATCACCAAATCTCTTTCCTTTGAGCTGAATAAATATTATTCCCAGTTCTCACAGAACTGGGCCAGGACACTGTGGAATGCTTGTCAGAACAGCTGACTCCCATCACTTAGTAACGCTGTGATACAGGCAGTGGTGTCACTAGTTGTCTGCAAGACTTCAAAATGTCAAGAAAACTCAGTGTCTCAGTCCTTTTGAGTAAGACCTAGATGTAAGAGGGTGGGCAGAGTGGACTAGTTTGCTGGAACAGTCATCTCGCTACCCACTTTGAGCAGGGAGATTGGACTAGATGATCTTTTGAGGTCCCTTCTAATCCCTAATGTTCTGTGGTTCTGTTATAATATTGGTGTCCTGAATCAGTGGGGATGGAGGGTTCATTCCCAAAGAGCAAAACGAGATCAGTGCTGGCGGCTTTGAAAAATCACTTGCAGTCTGCAACTTTTTCATCTAGTTGCTGCCAGTGAGTCCTCTGTGCCTGCCCCTGGGAATGCAGGCTCTTCCTTTCAATTAACTCCCCAGGGTACGCTGCACAGGCCTTCTCACCTGTGTGACCTGTAGTTATTCAGTGATGAAAGAGTGTCAAGCCCATTACATACTGGTAAAGTGCTTTGCCTGTCTTTTTTGAGAGTCATTTCAAGCAAGTGCTTGCGAATCAGCTGGGGTGCTGACACTGCATGATATTTATGTGCTGTATTTTTCTTTTCAGTTTCATCCTTGCTGAAAAGACTGTTAAGCTGGTGCATTTAAGCAAGGAAGAGAGGTGAGAGTTGAGTGACTGGAAACATTTCAGGAATAGGTCAGCCCTCTGGGATGCTTGCCCATGGGAATATGTGTGTGGATATGTGCATGCGTGTGTGTTGTGAGTTGAAAAAACCCTGACTGCATTTTGATCAAGAGCTTTTCCCTGAAGGTTGAACAAAACCACTTGCAAATGTGCACCCACACACACACACCAGAAAATAAACAAACATACAGAAGACAGACACGCAGGGATTTGTCACAATGCTCTTATATAACTGAGCTGAACAGAACCTTAATTTCCAACATGTCCACACCCTAAAAAAATAAGAGACAGTTCCAACAGTTTCTGCATCTTTTCTGAAGTCAGTGGTTGCCTGACTCCTCTGAGTCCTCTGTGTCAGCGGACATCTTAAGAGTTAGCCTCATATACATCTCCAAAGTTTTGGAGACACAGTCACTCTGAATAGACAAGGAGAGCACAGCAGACCATGAAGGTCCAGATGGAGCTTTCTCCCACTGGAAATCTTCCAAACAGCAGGCATGTGGCCTGTTTTCTCCTCAGCTGCATGTTCCATAACCCCAAATGCAGACAAAATAAAATCTGAGATGAAGAAATGGAGAAACCACAAAACAAGGAACATGAGTAGTGTTCTCTGGCTCATGCTTTGTTCTCAGCTATGGTAAATCAGTAGAGATTTAATTGATTTATCTTCTTTCTTCTGCTCTTACACCAGTAAACATGAGAATGGATTGGCTCTGCATCCTAAAATAACTGTACAAAGATCTGTTTTTTACCAAAATCAACCTTAATTTCCCATTCCTCAGGTCCATTTTGGGTGTCACATTCAGGCGTCAGCATTTGAAATAAACGTGTTAAGATCAGGACTTGAAATCAGACTTGTATCAAAGCCGAACCCATCCATCTCTCCAATGTATTGCAGTAAATGTGATTTGTAAGTAAGAGTAGCAATAGCTGAGAAGTCTTTTTCCACTCTTTTTTTTCCTGACTCTGCTTTTATTTCTGTGTAGGAAGAAGAAGATCTGTGAGGCATATGCCAGGACAACGGGGATGGAAGAGGCTTTACATGTAAGAATCGAATGCCTGTTTTCACCTCTGATTTATGGTTGTGTTGCTTCTTTGCTCTGGAGGATGAAGCCAGAATTCCTCGTGCCTAAAAGTGCAGTTTGTGCCATACACTCTGTTTTCCAAAGCAGAAGGCAACAGTCTGTAGTACAGGAAGGAAAGGCCTGCCAGACTAACTCTTCACAAGCAAAGAGAAGGCACTGCATGGCTGTGTTTGTCCTGTCATTTCCCCTGGGAGTCCAGTGCTTCTCTAAAGTACAAAGATTAGTTTTGTGTGGATGGATAGCATTAGCCAGATGACATGGCCCTCCTTAGCCTGTTTCCCCTTTTCAAAGAAAATTTGGGGTTTATTTCCAATGTCTTTGTCGCTGTTTTGATGTCTAATATTTGCTAATGCTTACAGCCTCAGCACTATGAAGAAATGAACTGGAGCACGGAGCAATATTCAGGGGGTTGTTACACAGCCTGCTTTCCACCAGGTGTAATGTATTCTTACGGAAGGTAAACCTCAGAGTGCTTTGCTGTCTGATTCACATTTCTTAGCTTGTGTGCAGTGAGACACCCTACGTAACGAACGTGGCACACAGAGCAGATCAGGGCAACTCCAGCCCTATTCCCCAGTTGACAAAGACTGCACCACTGATGGTGAGCGCAGTCACAAAGCAACCTGCTAGAGCCAGGAAACCTTTCTCCACTAGGTTAGTTAAAGCATTTACTGCTACACAGTATTTGTAGAAAATCCCTTTCATGCTCGCTAAGAACTTGAAGGCAACATCTTGGATAGATGAAGAGTCTCCATTGACTGTGGGTTGAACACCAGGTTCTGCTGAAGCCTGCAGAGTCATATCACAAGGGGGTGACACTGAACTCTTATGTGAAAACTAATTTCCTCTTCCACCCAGCAAGGACTCCCATGCCCTTCTGAAGCAGAATTGCTCCATCGCTAAAGGAACATGTTAGGTAATAGTTGTTAATACTGAGTACGGAGTAGATACATCGCTGAACAGCATCAGCGTATAGCAGGATCAGTCAGACAAATTTTCTGTCTGAAGACCAGCCCATCATAGTGTGAGCTCCTTTGAATGTCCATCAAGGACTGACACCCTGCCTCTGTGCCAAGATGCAAATGCAAAGCAGTCAACCTGTGCACAGCCTCTGCTATTGTAATTTATCTGAACACTGGGGCAATGATGGGGAGACCTGTGACCTGGGGAAGATGGTGTAAGGCAGGAAAACCTAACTGGTGATTAGATGGGAGCCCTAATAGCAAGCACATCTCGCTGGGTGAGAGATAGCTCTACCTGTGGCTGGATTGACAGAGATGCTTGTACAGATTTGTACTGGCTTATATGACCCTACAGGGTGAATACACAGCTCTCTGAATGCTGAGGCCTTCTGCTGCCATCCCCTTTCGTCAGGACATGCAGCCAGGCAAGTCCAACCTCCAAACTGAAGTTGGCATTAGTGCAAAATTATAATTCACATGCCATTGTAATGGCAGGATAACGGCAAAGCCACCGTGCAGAAGACAGAATTCTGGAGGCTGCACTGCATTTCTGGAGGCTGTTGGGGCTGACACATCCCAGCACTAAATAAGGCTTGTGTTATTTTACACAGAAGCTGGGATGTTACATAGAAACTCTGTCAGATCTTGAGTTTTGTGTACAGCAACTAGTAGGTGGTCCTGCAGGGACGGCTCGTTACACAGTGCTCCTCAGCCATTGTGGAGAACCAAAGTTGAGCACACCATCAAAGCTTTTAGAACCATCATTGCCTTCCTGTTACTTGTCATCTAACATTCTCCATTTGTTCTGAAGTGTCATTCGCCAGCCTGTTGGCAGAATCTACTTTGCTGGCACGGAGACAGCCACCCAGTGGAGCGGATACATGGAGGGGGCCGTACAGGCAGGAGAGAGAGCAGCCAGAGAGGTACAGACCGTTGGTTTGCTTTCAGTATCTCTATTGAAAGGTTAAAAGGGATCAAGTACAGCTTGGGGAGTCTAGTTTTGTGCATCACACCCTGTAATTGTGCTGAGGCTCTGGGAATTGATGAGAAGAAGCCCAGAAATGAATGTGAACCAAAGCACAGGGGTTTTTTGCACTTTGTGTAATTTGTTGTTGAAAAAATGAAGCCAAGAGTATCACCCAAATCAGAAGCATGACACAGTGCATTGGTGCACTTGAGACTTAAGACAAGGTTTGCACCATATACCTCGTGTCTACAGGAAAAGTCCCCAGAACCTGATGATGCCTTTTGATCTATTACCACAGTTTCTAACAAATTAATCACTGTATGCTTTTAAAATAACTCAAGTCATTACAAACAGTCACATCTCTTTCCTGTACAGCAGCCTGGAAATCTAACCATTGTTCTCATTTTTGATCTATCTCTTCTCCTTTTACAAGAAAGCACCATTAGCTCAGCTTTATAGAATCATAGAATCATTAGGGATTGGAAGGGACCTCGAGAGGTCATCTAGTCCAATCCCCCTGCCACAGCAGGATCACCTAGACCAAGTCACACAGAATCCGTAATGAGCAGCTCTGATGATGTGTAAACCTCCTCAGAATGACACACACTCAGCTGAGTTCCCAGTCACAGTGAAATCCCTTTACAACTGTCTGGAGGGAGGAAAAAACCTCAGTGTCCACTGCAGTTACAACTGCTGTATGGGAGAGCCGTGGCACTGTTGTTTAAGGGAAAATCAGCCCTTTGCTTCCATCTGATAGAATGTCACAGTCACCCTATAATCCTCACTACCTGCTGTGTTTGAAGTCACCCGATGTCTCTTCTCCATGCCTTTGAGCAGTACTCACAAAGACAGTTAGCTGTCTCTTCTGGAGACCTTCATTTGCCCCCGAATACCTCCACGATTGCCACAATCAGTTTATTCTCAAGAAAATACTCCTTGTACTGACTGAATAGCTGAGAGATAACTTCCTAGCCGCGTGCTCTGAAAGCTCCAGAGTTGTGTCTCTCGTCTTTCTGGTTTGTGATTCAAGCAGTATCACTGTAACAGGCTTTGCATCCTGAGTGTGTGGCAGTAACCTCCCCTTGCTGCTGCTCACACTGTCGTGTAAGAAAGAATTTTCACTCATCCTCAGAAAAAAAAATCCTCAAAATAGTTATCTGCAGGTGCTGTATGTGGACTTCTGAGCAAAGTCCTACTTTTTATGAATGACTCCGAAACTGGCCTTGTGTCCCTAAGACACCATCAGGCACACAGTCCTTGGATGATCATTTGTCATATACTTGCACAAGCTACAAAAACTTCCTCCTTCCTTCCTTGCTGACGTAAACAGAGACATCACTAAACTTTTTCTGGTTCAAAGTTGCAGCTACTCACAGTTACTTGTTTTCTCAAAGTCACCTTGTTCTGACTTACTCTGCCCTTCCAAAACTGAAAGCAGGACAGGCTGTAATTTTTTCTTACATGGTACAAATACTTTTCTCTTCTAGATCTTGCACAGTATGGGAAAGATCTCAGAGGATAAAATTTGGGTGCCAGAGCCAGAGTCGAAGGTAAGCCACGTTTTCTCGTTGGCACCCAGTCATGTGGCCCCTTTTTTGGTCATTCCTAGGGGCACTGACCCCGAGGAAGCCTTTGTTTAGCTCATGTGCTGATGATGCAAGTCTTTCTACCTTGTCCAAGATGTCCAGATGAGGGGTGGATGGCCAAGAGGCAGGGACAAAGATCTCGGAGCCTAGAGGACTGCAAAAATCATCCTCATTCTGCCCAGTATCAGGCCATAGTCCCAAATAAATAACTCTGTATTCCCTGTCCTGTGGCTGTTCAGGATTACAGAAAATAGAAGTTTCACAGCCCTGACCATCCTTCCCACCCTGAATCTGGTCCTTGGTAAACCCTGTGATCTCCCCAGCCTAGAGAGTGATGTTTGCTGCCTCCCAGCTCACACAGAGAGGGAGAACCTGCAATGGAACCATGTGCCCTCCATCTTCTCTCTCCTTCAGGATGTCCCAGCCCGCCCATTCACCAGAAGTTTCTGTGAGAGGAACCTCCCATCCGTGCAAGGACTGCTGTGCCTGCTTAGCTCTACTGCGTTCTTCACCTCTGTGGTTGCTACAGTGCTGTATGCCCATAAAAAAGGATTCTTAAATTAAAAATAGTGGGGACCACATGTCCAGTGGAAGCTGCATACTCCCTCTTCTTCCCTTTTTGCCAGATGAGTGCTGTTTCTGGTGAGAATCATAGACAAAAGGGCAAAAGTTGTTCTCCTCATGGTTTTTCTTTTCAGTACCATAATAATGCGTCAAATCTACTGCTGTTGCTAACAGCTACACAGAAACACATCAGCTGTGGGGTGTTTTTCCGATTTCCCATTTCCCTGTCCGTTTGTTTAGGTCACACACGATAACACCGATGACATTGTGCTACTCCTGGCAAAACCAAACGCAACTCCCACCTCTCCCTAAAGGTGAAGAGGCCTTGGAGAACACATTCGTTTCCACTTGCCATTTGGTTTTTTACTGCACGTGATAATGGATTCCCCTCTGCATCCACCCCAGTTAGCAGCTCAGAATATCCTAACATCCTTGCTGCACAGAAGAGATTAGCGTGCCAATCAGACACAGAACTGCCAAATTAATTTTCAAATGCATTTGATTAATTATTAATCATCACAGTGTGAAACTTAACCACGAGCTGAATGAAAAGAGGTAATTAGCCCATAGCAGCTTGCTCAATGGCAAGGGAGAGCACAAGGAGGCTTTATTCTGCCCCCTATCCAGCAGACGTTTACACTTACCTGATCTGCAGAGTGCCTGTGTCAGTGGGGCACGGCCACTCAGTTATGTCTTGGCCCAAAACCATCCAGCCCAGCCCAGCCACCGATTGTTAAAATAGAGTGAAATTAATTAATGAGGTAAAGCTGCTCCTATTTGCAGCAAGTGCTAGCTGTTATTGTTGTGAATGGCAGCAGCTTCCTGCCTCCCTGTCAATTCACTGCCCCTCCTTTTGCTCGTAGCCTGTCCTGCCTTCCTCCAACAAGGCAAAATAGATTTCAAGCCTGAATTACTGTCTAGTAAATGACAGTAAGTGGGTGCCTCTGCCTGTTCCACTCTTACTATGTACATGAGCATCAGAGGTTCCATATAAATATCAGAAGGAACTTCTTCCCAGTGAGGGTGACAGAGCACTGGAACAGGCTGCCCCGGGGGGTTGTGGAGTCTCCTTCTCTGGAGATGTTCAAGACCCACCTTGATGTGTTCCTGTGTGACTTGGTCTAGGTGATCCTGCTGTGGCAGGGGGATTGGATTGGATGATCTTTCGAGCTCCCTTGCAGTCCCTAATGATTCTGTGATTCTATGGTACACTTAATCACTTTGGTGTGTGACTGAAGCCTGGGACGTCTCTTTCACGATGTGGCATCATTGTGCGGTGTTTTTGCCATGAAATGCGCGTGTGGTGTGCGTCCATGAACTCAACGGTCATGCAGCGTGAGTGAAATGTGCCTTTCTGTAGTCCTGAAACCTGGATAAGGGGAACTCTTCTATAAACTTCTCTTCATGTTCTGTCTTGTGTCTTTTTTGTGAGTTTGTGGAAAGTCGTGTTCCTCCAGTGTGTCAAATCTTCGGGCACATCACATGCAGCAGCCACCAACCCTTTGCTCTGCTTGATGTGACCCATACGCAGATGCCAACAGAAATGCCTGCTTACCCAAGATTACTTCACTCCTGGTTTCTGCTCCCTCCACATCCACATGTCAGCTCAAGTTGTTTGTACAAAAGCCTCACAGGTACTGTAAGTGCAGACCAAGCTCAGCCTAAGGTGCTGGTGGGCTCTAAACCAGAAGCCATTTCCAGAGGGAAGGGGTGCTTCAGGTGACCCCTTGCCTTCAGATGTGAGCAGGTGCTTCCAGTGCCGGTGCGCTCAATAGCACGGGAAATTCTGCACACTCAGTGCACCTCTGAGCCACTTCACTCTGTGTGAGGAGGAGCCAGCCACTACCCCAGACCTGAACAGATTATTTATACAAAGGCTGTCTACATTTCAACCTCCCCATCTACCTTGAACTTACACATTGTACTTCAGATTACCCTCGCTGGAAAGAAGAGAGTAATCTTTGTAGGAAGCAGCAACGTTGGACTTGTAACACACTGAATCACAGTATTAAATGGTTGTGTAAGGGACTTTTGACGAGTCCTCTGACAGGTCAGTTGAGCATGCACCTTAGGAGCATTTTGAGGGAGGTGAGTGGCTGTCGTGGATCGCTGTTTTCACTTGAGGGCTCCCTGCTGAATACGTTCTCCCCAGATCCAGCCTTGCGGAGCGGAGATTCCCCTACGCTGGCAGTACCCTGTGCATGCAGCCTGCCACAGCTGTGGTGCCTGCTCCAGGGCTCGGGCACGGAGTGCTGGCGGGCTCCTTGCAAGCCTTTTGCGGTGTGAAACGGCTCTGCACCATTACACATTTTCCCTAGGGAATATTTCCATTGCCTGGAAGACACTGGCCTTGTCTGTTAGAAATACTCAACCACGTGTGTGTTTATTGCAGTCAGAGCCATCTCTTTTCGAGCCGGTTATAAACTTGGCACCTGAACTCCACAGCTTTTGTCTGCAGGTGCAGAAAGGGTCCCAAGTGTTCTGGAAGACACCCATAAACTGACACTACCCAGCTTCAATTTCCACCTTATCCAGGCACATTTCTACTGCAATTTTTCTGGGTTTTGAAGTTCAAGTTCAATACAGCTGAACTAGTCTCAAACTGTTAACCAGGGCCAGGTACACTCTTACCCATTCTGCAGGAAAAAGAATGTCTCATTGTGAGAGCTGTAAGCAGCAAAGGAAATAAAGGAGGTTGATGAAAATTGGCATTTCTGAGTCCTCTGTGGCTCCCAGACACCACACTTCTGCTGCAGAGAAAGGACAGCATCTACCAGAGGTGACAGACCAGTTTCAGTTGTGCTTTAATGCCCTTTCTGACAATCAATCAGAACAATTTTCCTGTTTAAACATTAAACATTTAGCTTAAATATTAAGCAGCCAGGCATCTCCCTTAAACCAGTTTTCAAACAGAATGGTGCTGTCTCTCACCACTGACAAGTCTCCAGCTGCTGCTGCTGTTATTAAAACCATGAGGCTCAGCTACTGTGTAAACACCTGTTTGTTCTGTGGACCAAGTGGAGATGTGGGCTCCTCACCCAGCTGTGGAGATGGAAAAGCTTTTGTGACACTGTCTAGCTAGGGGTGCTCAGGGCACCGGATTTGGAGGATGGGTTCCACTCTCCCCTTGGCAGAGACGAGAGATGCTCTATCCTCACAGAAAGGGGGAGAGATAGAAGAGGCCAAGGTCCACACCAAGTCCATCTGCACCAGAGTGGGAACTGGATTGCATCGATGCACTTGGGAAAATGGGAAAGCCTCAGGTGAAAAGGCTTCTGGTTCATGCTTGGAACTCAAGCAAAGACCAGACCAAGTACTGGCAGAGGGGGAAGTAAGAGAAGAAATAGACTGGTTCTCCAGACTAGCAGTGAAATGAGAAGCACAGTTGGGCAGATACACCAGGTGGTCCAAAAGAAGTCAATGGGGATGATGCATGTTAGAGAACCTGCCACTTTTTAAATACAGCTGCTGGTTTTGCTTACAGATGCCACTGCAGCTGTGCCCAAGCCCCTTGCAGCACGTCACATAATTAGCCTTTCGACAACTTACACCCACGGGAATCAGCACCCATGACAGAAGAACACTTCTGTCAGACTCCGATGCTTTCCCCTTTCTGCCCTGCTCCTCTTGGCTGTGGCTCCTACCTGTGCAGGGCAGCATGACTGACTCCTCTCTGGCTGCTATCAACCAGCCCCATGGGAATGGGGACCTTTAAACAGAGTGGGCTGCTGGGCCACCAGGATCTGGACAAGCAGGAGTTGGAGAAGGAGAGCTGCTGGCTGGCTTTTTTGCACCATCAGTCCAGCAAGGCTTTCTTTCCCTCATCACCTGTTCATCAAACAATCTCCAAAGTGCCCAGCATGGCAGCTGATGACTCCTATCCCTCTGGTTGGAAACCCACCATGTGAGAGGTGTGAGAAGGGGCCACCATCACAAGGACAAAGTGCCAGGTTGCTGGGGTCACATGTTTTGGCACAGTGGATGTGGACCTCCCCTGGATCACGCAGTGTCCCTCCTGCCATCCTTCTCACATGGGACAAGGGAAATTACTGACTAGATTTACCCAGGGTGCCAAAGGCACATTCAGCCTCAAAACCCACTCTGGTCAAGCAAGTGGTCGCAGCCTGCACTCACTCATTTAATAGACCTTTGCCAGCAGTACTTTCCAGCCCATGTTTGATCTAGCCCCTCGTTTCACACTTGATGTCTTTTCTCAGAATCAAACATACCCTCAGCTACAGACACAGATTAACATTATATATTTGAATAAAAATACCACACAGGGGAAATGCCAATGTATGGGCTGTAACACTCCAGCTTCCAACCAGTCTCATGTCCCACTGACCAGGTTCTGCTGCCTGACTGGAAGAGCTTTCCCCAACCAGAAAGCACAGGATGTACAAGCTGTGGACTGGTCTTGTGCTCTCTGCACACTGCTCAGCTCCCAGGTCCTGACAGCAGCATCAGGACATAGAGAAATGGCCAAATCCAGGGAGTCCTCTTCCATGGAAACATTGCTTTCGTGGGTTCTCTTCCTTTTGGGGATGTTTCTCCACAGATGAACCACTGGCACACAAACACATCTGTGAAAATCCAGGAGGGGAAATTAAATGTGCTTCTGTCAGCAAACTGTGACTGTTTCTCAGCTCCTGAACTAACTTGGCAATCCATGACTCAGGCTCCAGCTGCAATTCGTGTTCTCCGCTTCACTTGTAGCACTTGGCATCCCAGTTTCTGTTCACTGCTTCCTTCTCCCTTTGGGGTTTTTTTTGCCCTCATCTTATGAAGCCAAGACAGAATAACCAAGGACACTTGGAAGTAGCAAGTTTCCCAAGTGAGAGCACTTGCTTATCTGCTGGGAGAGGTTAGAAGTGCCTCTGAACTGCCCATCTCCTCTTCCAGAAATCTTCCAGCCAATAGTTATGAATGGATGGGACAGTGGTGGTGTTTTGCATGGCTTAAGACCTTAGCAAGCACAAGACAATGTAAGACAGATGTCTTTTGTCATTTCTGTCTTCCTACTGTCACTCTTCCTCTATGAAATTTAACTGTGAGCTCTGCTGCACCTCATGTTACAAGAATTTAGCTTCTGCTCAAGATGGGGTTGAAAATTAAGGACAACACGTAATTACTGCCTGTGTTAGCATTTGGACTTTTGCAGACAGAGCGTTCATTTGAAGATCCCTTGAATTGTAATCAGAGAACCATCACAGAATCACACAATCATCGAATTGTGGAATCAGAATATTTTGAGTTGGAAGGAACCTTAAAAATCATCTAGTTCCCACTCCCCTGCCAAGAGCAAGGTCTCCCGCTTAATGAAGTTGCTCAAAGATCAGTCCAACCTGACCTTGAACACTTCCAGGGACTGAGCATTCACAACTCTTCTGGACACCCTCTTCTAGCACCTCACCACCCTCACAGTCAATAATTTCTTCTAATAGCTAATCTAAATCTAATCCTTTTCAGTCAGAAACTGTTACCCTGCATCCTGTCACTTCACTCTCTGATAGAGAGTTTTAATTTTCATAGAATCACAGAATCATTAGGGATTGGAAGGGACCTCGAAAGATCATCCAGTCCAATCCCCCTGCCACAGCAGGATCAACCAGACCAAGTCACACAGTCAGTCAGGGTTAGAAGGGACAACAGGATCATCCAGTTTCAACTCCCCTGCTATGGGCAGGGACACCCCACCTAGATCAGGCTGGCCAGAGCCCCAACCAGCCTGGCCTTAAACACCTCCAAGGATGGGGCCCCAACCAGCTCCCTGGGCAACCCATTCCAGGCTCTCACCACTCTCACGCTGAAGAACTTCCTCCTCACATCCAGTCTACATCTACCCATCTCCAGCTTTGCTCCATTCCCCCTAGTCCTGTTGCTACCTGACATCCTAAATAGTCCCTCCCCAGCCTTCATGTAGCCCCCTTCAGATACTGGAAGGCCACAATAAGGTCACCTGGGAGCCTCCTCTTCTCCAGACTGAACAGCCCCAACTCTCTCAGTCTGGCCTCACAGGAGAGGTGCTCCAGCCCTCTGATCATCCTTGTGGCCCTCCTCTGCACTGACTCCAGCATCTCCACATCCCTCTTGTAATAAGGGCTCCAGAACTGGACGCAGTGCTCCAGGTGGGGTCTCACCACAGCAGAGTAGAGGGGGAGAATCACCTCCCTCGACCTGCTGGCCACACTTCTACTGATGCAGCCCAGGCTCCAGTTTGCCTTCTGAGCTGCAAGTGCACACTGCTGGCTCATGTTGAGCTTTTCATCCACAAGCACCCTCAAGTCCCTCTCCTCAGGGCTACTCTGCAGCCAGTCACTGCCCAGCCTGTACTTGTGCCTAGGATTGCCTTGACCCAGATGCAGGACCTTGGTCTTGTTGAACCCCATCAGGTTGGCTTGTGTCACCTCTCCAGCCTGTCCAGGTTCAGGCTCATCAAAACCTTGGTTAAGTCCAGGATGTTTGGCCGATTTAGTAAAGGCAGCACCCAGAATCTGCAGAGGGGAGGCCACTGCTGTTAACCGGCTGCAGACAGCTGTGCTGAAGCCTGTCCCGTGTCTGGCCACCGACCTACTGCAGAGCATCATGACACACGCTGCCCGAGGCCGAAGCACAAGCTGCCATCTCCTGGCTACCTAAGAGCAGCGTTTTGTCACCACAGAAAGAAAACGCGGCAGACGCCTAACGCTTTGATTTACAGCAAGAGCCAGTATTTCTGCGCTGGCTCTCCACCGCCCTTTCTCTCACTCTGGAGTGGAAAAGCACCAAAGGATGGAAGCCTCCGTCTTCAAGGCCCCCAAAGAGGTGTGAGCACAGCTCCTAGATGCACATGAACACTCCCCTGCTCTGATAAAAGTTTCTTTGGGGCAGTTTGCTTTACAGAGACGAACCAAGGTGTGCGCTCAAAGCTGCAGGCTCTGAAGAAGCGCTCTAGGCAGTAAGGAGAGTATTTTCTATAATAAGGAAATTATCCAGCTCATAAGGAAATTATTGGGAAATAACAGTTTCCAACTTAGTTCAATATTCTTGTTCCACTTCTGGCTGAATTGACAGTGGAGACTGGAGTAACATCTCCCCTTCATTTTGATTAAGTGCAAGTCTACATTTCAATTGTTCAAGCAAATGACTGCTCAGCCTGATAGGACTTCTCACTGCCTCAGACCTGGAACAGACGTTTCCACATCTGAAATTATAATGTAATTTCTGCTAAATGCAACTCTGCTGTGCAAAGTGTTTTCTTACAACTTGGAGCATATGCAAATTGGGGGTGAGCTGCCTGAGAGCTGACAAAGATGCCTCAGTGCTTTCTTCAGAGCCTTCCTTCTCTTCCCATCTGACCCACAGAAAATACTCTAGTGCAGGAACAAACTGGACCATGTAACAAACTAAATCAGCCAAAAGCTGATACTTCTGCTGGGTACTGCCTCCTCGAGCCCTTCTTCAACAAGTCTCTGCTGCAGTAGGCAAATGGCACCTGATGATACCCCTGCTCTGAACTTAGCACAGGCCTTCAGTGAACCAATTGCTTGGGTTTGGATGTGGCTTTTCCCCCTCTCAGTTGCAGGGATGTGGGGGCAGAGCCCAGAGAACCCACAGATGCCAGGGCAGACGGAGGGGAATGGGTGTGGATTGTTTTGCCAGGGCTGTTCCGCTAAGGAGGAACGTAAGAATTGCTAACAGCAAATTCCCAGTGCACGTCGGTTTAGCTGGGCTAAAGCTTTTCCTTCTGAATTAGAAATGGTGTCTCTTGCATTCTGTCAAAACAGAATCATGGAATCGCAGAATGGTTTGGGTTGGAAGGAACCTTAAAGATCATCTAGTTCCAAACCCCCTGCCATGTGCAGAGACACCTCTCTCTAGACCAGGTTGTTCAAGGCTCCATCCGACCTGGCCTTGAACCCTTTCAGGGAAGGGGCATCCAGAGATGATCTTTGACCTACAGGGGGTACAAAAACTCAAACCAACTTTGTTTGCCTCTTTCAGCAAGGCTGGGAAGAATGGAGGGGGGTGGGAAAGGCCAAGCCAGGATGGCAATGGGTAAAGACTTGATGAACAAGACCCTCAGTGCATGTTTCACGGACTATCCCACGTAGTCAGAATTCACTGCTGAGCTTTATCTAGCCTAGCTTCAGAACAGCTTTTTGCTAGTGACTGCACAAATCATGCGGACTACAAGCAGCTTACAAACCCTGTCACTCAGGTGTGGAGGTTTTTCACAGTTTAGCCTGGCATTCAGCTGTAACTGAAGGCTCTTCTAGCAAACACAGCTAATATGTCAACCAGAACAGAATGATTTTTTCTATCCATTGACCAACAAAAATCTCTTTACAGGCTGCCTGCATAAAGGACAGCTAGATGTTCACATAACACACGTGCAGCTACCTCTGATCATGCAGGTAATTAACCTGCATCACACTGGATTCTTGGAGCCCACATTTATCCCTGTTTGCACTTCTCCAAAGCTGAATACCCCAAGGAAACATTTAAGTATCTAATGGTGGGAGGTAGAAGCTGCCTTGTTCAATATCCAAAGAGCATCTGTGTCACCTGCAGAGGGCTAGTATGAGATACATGTCCTTCGGAAGGGCTGTCACCTTTTGAAACAGCAGCTGGAGGCTGGACAAGGTACACTTAGCTGTCTGAAAGGCACAGGGCAACGGTGTTTTGGCTCCCATATTGCCCTCAGGGTGGGTAAGTATTACGTGCTCCCTGGGAACATCTAACCTTGCCATTAGCACCTTTGCAGAACAAGTGATCACATGTATTAGTGTGTTGGGTTTGTCTGGCAGAGTTCTGGTAGTGGGGGGAAACAGCCACTAGCTGGCCCCTCTAAGAAGGTTTGTGAAAGTTCCCCCTAGCTTTGAGCCACACCTGCCCCTGGCTCAGGCTTGAACCAATCATCACCTCTGTGATAAACAGGTTTAAGAAGGGAAACGTATGTGCTGTGGTTTTGGGCATTTCGCTTGGGAGCTCCCTTTTTGTTTTGTTGAGAGGGGTAGGAAGAGAGACCACGAGGTTGCCCAGGCCAGTGAGGAGGAAGGAGTGGGGAAAACACACCAGAGGAGCAGTCACTCCCCTTCAGCTCCTCGTGAGAGGACAGGCTCAATCATCAGAGTTCTTAAAATTATGGGTGGAGAAAACTGCCAACATCTCATGGAGAAGATGCCACTGAAGCAAGAGATGGATTCTGAAAGAGGCTGTGGGTCTGATGGAGACCTGTGCTAGAGCCATTCTGCCTCATGAGAACTGCAGCCCATGGAAGACCCCCAAAGTGATCAGTTTATGGGGGGCTCACTGACTCCTGGAGGAGGGTTGCCATGTTGCCACAGGGAAGAGTTGCTTTCCCTCTGAAGAAGTTGCTGCAGAATGGACTGAGTCTGGCCACAGTGCCCACCCTCTGTTCCCCCTGTCGCACTGCTGGCCAGGAAGGAGGCAGTAGGGCCCAGGAAGAACGGGATGAAGGTGCATTTAAGAACTGCCTGTATTTTTCATTGTCCTATTGTTTGTGAATTAGTGGTGGTGGGTTTTATTCTGTAAATTAAACTGATTTTGTTTTCCCCAACTCCTTTGCCGGTGATGACGATTGGTGAGCGAGCCCTCCCCGTCCTTTGTCTTGATACTCAAACCTCAGGCAGCAGGAGTCTGTGTGGCTGCCTGGTGGTGCCAAGTTTAAACCATGACGATTAGATACGAGTTAAGTCTATGAATCTGAAACACAACTGAGACACTGAAGGAAGAAAACCCAACAATTCAAGCATCCTCCCACAGACAGTGCAAGAGAGAAGGAGATGCCCATAGGACTACTCCTCTAGTCCTGCGCAGGCTGAACCACCATCTTGCTTCCAACTCACCACAACAGAGGAAGACCAGCCAGAGAAGAATTGCATCTGATTCTATGACTTGGTCTGGGTGATCCTGCTGTGGCAGGGGGATTGGACTGGATGATCTTTCGAGGTCCCTTCCAACCCCTAATGACTCTATGATCTCAGCAGCACTGTTGACAGAAGCATCTCAAACTAGATGGCAAAAACTTAGCCATTAATACATTGGCCTAAATGAAACATCTTCCACTTGTTTTCAGTAGTTACTACACTGTACCTCTGTTCTGTACAATGAGGCCAGTTTTGCCTTTCACTCCTGGATGCTTTTTACCCGAGGCAACTCTACAGCCCCAAGGAGAATTTATTGTGCCTTGAGACAGAAGGCTAAGCTTGTTGGTCCCTCAAACATTTTGGGACTTGCTTCAGGTAAGGACATTGGTATAATCATGCAAGGTGAGGCTTAAAAATGATCCTCTGCTCTCATACTGGAAATGAATTTTGATGATTTAGCCAAATAGTTTGCAAACACGTCCTGTTCTCTCCTTAACAATGAGTGAGATTTCTAATTGGTATCTCAGGAAATCATATGCAATTAGGAAATTGCATCTCTCCTGCATTAATGTGTCCGAATTACTTCGTTGAACTGGGCTGCTGGAAGCAAGAAAGCGCGCCCTGACTTTGCAAGTCAATCAATCAATAAAAATTAACACCATTTTGGTACCTCCTCTGGGATGCCACAGGACAAGGGGTCAAAAAGGCAGCTCAAGTCTGACCCCAGGCAGCAGTGTTGAAGAGTCGTAACCGTTTGCGAGCTGCTTTGAGGGCCTGTGAAATGTGTTGCTGTCCCTGATAAGTTTGTTAGGGGATGGCTGCTTTACAGAGCATGCAAAGCATTGGTCCAGGATATTTGCTTTCATGGTATTTGTGCTCCTTTGTAAGCTGTAAGCAATGTGAACCTTAAGCCTACACAAAGAGCGCTGCACGCCTTTGATGCGTTTTTCACATGGGTGCTTACGCTTCTTCCAGCGCTCACAGACCACGTTTGTGTGAAACATAGGGCCCTTCTCAAGTCTGAATTTGATCTTTGGTTACCTTACCTCTCTAGCACCAACGCTGGGCTAATCAAGTGATTTTTTTGTCTCTTTCTTCCTGGTTTTTTATGGTCATACCACACAGTATTTAGTAAAAAGTCTGTTTCATCCCATGTTCCACTGCAGCCAGATCTCCAGATACTCTTCACTCCTATGAGCAGCTACATCTCCTCATACACGCTCTGGCAAACAAGGTGCTGTGACAGAGGTATGCTCATGATGGGGACACTCCAAATCCACCTAACAGCATTAAAAACTAATTCTTAAGTGTAAGGTAACTAGAGGCTGTCAAGAGCTTTATGTACTGAGAGAAGCTGAAGATACATCACCAGCTTCAGCATAAAATGCAAAGTGTTGCATTACTTAGTACTCCTTAACATCACAGCCAAGTCAAAAGGAACTTCCACAAAAGAAAAGCCTCAAACAATAAATGACATGACAATATTTATTGATTCTAGTTAAGATGGAAAAAGTTCACAGCCGTCAGATAAAAATATCTGCAGAGCCTATTGAAAAGGGAACTTCAGAAGAAAACCAAAGGAGACAGTCACCACAGAGGCACTTGAGAAAATGCTAGTTATAAAAGGCACAAATTCATCACACACACAGAGCACATATATTTCTGCAAAGTGAAGTCACTCTTTTTTTTCCAAAACACACTGGCAGGCATCACTGGACACTGACCTGTACATTACCACAGAGACACGCTATAAGCAGCAGTCTATAACAATGCCTAAACTATTTGATTGTAGAGATACTTCAAGAGAAAGACTGTTTTAATCATCTCTACCTCTGCTGAAGAGAGATCTCTTCAACATCTTTTTATCTCTATTGAAGAATAAATTGTAAGATCAAGGGGATTTTAAGGTGGTGAAGAAGGAATAGGGAATTTTAGTCCATTTAAACACAGGCCACGAGATTTTTGTGAGCATTTATAATCTGTGATTTAAGTGGCCTCTTGCCCAAGAGCTGTGGCAGACATGGCATTTAGCCTTATCTCCTTTTTGCATTCAAGCACTTTTGGAGGACATGCAACTCCTTCTTCCTAAAAACCAGTTGCCTGTGTCTCAAACACAAACACACAAAGTCTTGGAATTTCTGCACTTGTGTGAAGTCTACCCCAGTGAAACCATAGTCCCAGTGAAGACACAGGAAGATTACTTGAACTTCTGTCCCTAGCTTCTCCTCCAGACCTTGGATTCCAGTAAAGGACAATGCTCAGGCATAGACTTCACTGTGATCAGTGCCTTGGTTTTACTGACATTAAATGTGCTATCTGGAATCAAGACCTGCTCTGAGAAAAGAAAAAGCAGTAGTTAAAGGAAAAACAGAGGCTGCCAATCTATCCTCATTGGTCTCGTGGATCTGCTCTCCTTTGAGACCTCCAGAGTATAGGGCAGAAGCAAGGCTTGAATTCCAAACTGTTGGCAAAGAAATAATCATCATGTGCAGCAGTTCTTTCTATGTTAAGTATATATACACCTTTCAGTGCTTAAAAATATTGGGCCAAGGCTTCAAAAATGTCTTTCCAGGTTTCGGTTCCTGTGTTTGTTTTTGGACTGAGAATTGCCTGAATTGCAACAGCTCTGAACTTACACAATTCTGGTTCAGCTTTCGGTTCCTAATAAAATAAAAGAGGAGGTGAGCCACACAGAAGCACTCTCTGGTGGGCAGATGCTCCAGCCAATCACACTGGATCACACAGAGCACCACGTACACTGCTGCACTGCTCCTGTGACTTAGAGATCCTTACATCTGAACAGTTCCTCCATGCATTTAAAAACATTTTAAGAGCCTGTTACAAAGACACTCACTTGTGATAAAACCCAAGCTGCTGCTACGAGAAGACTTAACTGGCACATCAAGTTAAAAAGAATGAAACCTAAGGGCCAGAAATGGATGCATTGCTGTCAAATATTACAGCTTTATACGAGGCTCAGAGGATTTCCACGGGAGTATCTGGAGAACGAAATCCTATTCTGCACAAGCAAAATCAGATGCTAGCCCAAAACGTCTGCCTGAGAGTGGCAATACCGTTCCACTACCATCTGCTGGCACTATTTACTGACTCCAGTATTCCACTTCCTTCCATGGCTTCCATTCCTTTTTGCTACAATGCCATCTTTATTTTAACACACAAATCAGCTCTGGTTGAAGAGAGGGGCACAGGCTCAGAAAAAAAACCGGACATCTTCACGTGCATCCAAGCCTGATCTCATTTATACCTCTGTGTTCTGTAAAACAGAAGAGATACCTAGAAGAAGGTACTGTCCTGCTGACAGGTAGGCATCTAAGCTTTTTCTGGGGTTTGAGTTCCTTCCTTTTGTTTCTTTCACATTGTTTGAAAGGTACCAAGCTAGGGAGGGCAGATGCACTTGTCTATATCTCTCCCATCCACAGTTCTCCTTGATCTCTCAGTCATTTACGTCCTTGATTAATTACCAAAATGCATAGAAAGTACAACGTGGCACAGCAGGCAGAAGTGGAAATGCTAATCCCATCAGTGTGGCTGTTCAGAGAATGAAGCTTTGAATCAGCTAAGAGTGTTCAGCACGGAGCCAATGTTGGGGGGCATCTGGGTTTTTTAAATGCTAATACTACATTTTCAAGCCCATTCTGCCTTACCAGACAAGAGAGAGCTTCAAGATGTGCAAAGTACACACTTAAGAAGATGAAAGAAAAGGCAGCGAGAGAAAAAAAAGGTAAAAGTTTTTTATGGATGGCTTTACAACTTCCGGGGCAGGCAGAAGTTAATGTGTTCTCTCGCTATCTTGCAGTAACTTTGGGAGATAAAAGTGGACCTTGAAAGCAAAGAGGTGTGAACCAGGGTGAAAAAGGTTTGAGGGGCTGTGTCTGTACACTAGGTTCCCTGTTTGCACGTGGGTCCGAAGTCTGATCTGCCGTACTGTTTACACATCAGCTACAGCTGGAAGCCTACCAGTCTGGGGACAGAGCAAGGTGGATCCTGCACAGGGATGGACTTGACTGGAACCCAAGAGCTCTGCCATTCCAGAGAGTGTGAACACAGCTGGGAAGCCTGAAATTCAACCACGTTGCCAAAGGCAGTAAAACCACTATCTTTCAATGCACTGCAGGACAAATATGCCACTGGAAAAGCCAATAACCTATGGCCACACTTGCATAGTTTGGATGGGTAAATTTAGCCTGACTTGTCCCTTAGGTGCTGCCTGGGCTCTGGACATTTGGGTGAAAAACAAAAACACAAAAAAGGATCCTTACAGACAATTTGTATGAACCAGGTAATTATTTTATTTAAATTATTTTTAATTTTTTAAAAAAATTGTTAATTTGCATGGACTAGCTAATTAAGTAAAATTGATTATTTTAATTAATTTTCTTTCATCAGTGTACCACACAAAAAGGCAGAAATCCTGGACATGCCTGTGAAGACTTGTGAGTTCAGGGCCTGGTTCAAATAAAGTGTAAAAACAACCCGAAATCTCACCAGAATGGGCTCTGTAGAGGTATTTTGTCACTTCTGTTCGTAAATCTGGATAAAAACCTCAAGGTGGAAACGCTTCGCTGGGTATCCTAGAAATTCAACAATCAAAATGTTACTCCCCTCAGCCTCTTCTATCTGCTGTTCTCTCCTCTTCCCCACTCCTGATCTGACTTTGGAGACAGGGAAGTACATGCCAAGAAAACATCCAAAAAACCGAAAGAAAACCGCTCAAGTGTGAGGCTTTGCGTTGGCACCTTTTCAGTTTCGAACTAGAAGTCCCCTTCTGTAGGCGAATAACCCAGCCACAGCCACAGAGGTGAGGCAAGTGGAAAATCCAATCAGCTTGAGCAGTCCCGGCACAGACGGCAAGTTCCTTTCCCAGAAGGTTGTAGTGATGGGTAATGCTGGGACATCCTGTGGGAAGAGCATCCATTACCAACCCAGTATCATCCTCACTGAGAACAGCAGCGTGTAAATTGAGAGACTCCAGTGGCAGGAACAGAAGCAGACTGAAACCGTTTATGTTATCACAAAGCACAGCGTAGCAAACATTTTCTGCTCAGTTAAAAGGAAGAAGAGACACACGAGAAGGGATCCACAACGTGGCTAAAAACAGCAGTTCTTTCTGAGCCCATCTTACAGAGTTGTCAGATGGCTGCCCTGTCAGTTTCTATCATGTTCCTGTTTAAGGAAAGGCAGGTATGGTGAGAAAAGGGAAGTTTACTGTGGCTTTGATTTAATGAACTTAAATAAAAGCAGCCAACAAAATTTCATCTCACCAGCAAAACTGCAGAGAAAAAAAACACATTTAATCTACAGAAAGACTTACAGTTGATTCAGGTTCTGGCTTCCAAATTTCACTGTCTGGTATTTTCCTCATAGCAAAGAGTATCTGAAAACAAGTAATATTTTCTAGTAAGTACTGTTCATTCTTTGAGCAGGAAAAAGAAGGGGCTTCAATTTCTGTTTTAAAATGGCATGATGAAGGAACAATCACACACACAGATGACTGCATACTGACATTTTAAAAGAACTAGACCTTAATACAACTCATTTCTGGGGAGGCCTGGCATTCAGTAAGACACTCTGCCTAGTGGGAAACAGCAACAGAAAAATCTCCCTCTGCTTCGCTGGTCTTTGCAAGATACTGGAATTTGACTGGTCCCACGGGAACAGGGCAATATGCATGACTCATGGCACAGCGAGGCACGCATACACCAGCTACGGCGTGAGCCAGCTCAACAGCCAGGAGCAGCCTGTTTTTCAAATTTTATCGTGGTGTATAGCAAGAGGAACAGAATCCTAAGAGTGATGACAGACCTCCACTTCCAGCCCAAGAAGAGACACACAACAGAAAGCCACAATGGAAACGCAACCATTCCAAGTAGCACAGATACCAGGCTCGCCATCTGCACAAATGGGTTTTATTCCAAACAAGACTGATGGACCCCATCACGTTTTCAACAGAGGAGATCGAGAAACACCCTTGCACTAGATATTAAACACGTTTTCCTATCACAAGTAAGTGAGGAAAACATCAGCATTTTTGCCAACCGTCTCGCAATGCCTGTGGAGGTTGTTTCGTAATGTCCTTACACTAGAGAGGCCATGAAGAATTACCTCTGGAGGCTTTCAGGAACAGGTTAGGTATAATCCTTGCAAACAGGACACTTTAGGGACAGTTGATCCATGTCGTATGGGACAGGAGTATAAACTAGATAAGCTCTTTGAATCCCTTCTAGGCCTATTTCTGTTCTACAACTGTAGTCATGAAGCTCCCTCCACCTCATAAAACAAAGATGAAATTTCTTTTGCTGCTACATAAACTTTCATGTTCCTGAAAATACTTGAGGAATTATCCTTTCTCAGAAGCAGAATATTTAAGTCCTTCTTGAATGACTTTAAGGCTATCTCAATGGAACAGCACTGTATCAATAGTTAGGAAGGGATGGGCATGTTTTTCATAGCTGCAGAAGTGAGCTGTTCCAAGTGATTCTAGTCATGGTCTCTCAGAATGACAACAAAGTGCCCATCTGAGGGAAAAAAATGACTAGGTGAGAAAGTGGGATTTCTGTTAAACAAAAAACCATTTAATTCCTGGAAACAAGAGGAGTTTGATGAAATAGTCAGAGCCCTTCCTAACGCATTCCAAATCCAAGTGCTAAACCTTCACGCTTTTTTGAAGTCTATCCCCTTTGTAGGGACTTGCATCAAGATTTCAAAACACCTGAAGCTGTCAACACACAGTTTCCATTTCACCTCCAATGGGAAGCTCTTTCATTTGCATAGGATACTTGGCAGTGCCCCATGGGGGCCTGCACTGGTACCTCTCTGGCTGCTCTTTCTCCAGCCTGTATAGCCCCCTCCATGTATCCGCTCCACTCTGTGGCTGTCTCTGTGCCAGCAAAATAGATTCTGCCAACAGGCTGCCGAATAATCCTAGAGGAGGACAAACAGAAGTATTAGGAAAGATAACTGAAATCCTTGGGTTAATACTAGAGTAGAAGTGTTTTGAGCAGCAGCAAGCATATAAACACAGTAAGACTGCACGAGCTGAGCTGGAGGGGCAGGCTGCACTGTGTATCGTTGCTTACAGCAAGCACACCAGCGCTTGTATGTTCTCGTATATCCACGGGTGTAAAGGACAACTAGTTTGAGACGAGACTTATCCTCCCAGTGTCATAAATACCAGTGCTAGACAATACTGGTGCAATGTAGCACTCTGAAGTGCATCCTCATGATATATAAAGTAAGAAGCAAATGTTAAAAATAGTATTTTGGGTAGAATGTGTGGTATTTATCATTAAAATTAGATTATATAGTATGATGTCCATAATCTTCTCATTACAGCTGTTTTATTGCTCTGTATACTTTTAAATTGTGAAAACTTATACTTCAAAGGAAGGGCTATAACACCACATTAAAAAAAAAGGTGTCATTTAATCCAATCACCTGTCTGACCAGAAAGCCTTTTTCTTTCTGGTAAACATTATTTAAATACAAAAACGTTCAAAGGAGGGAACAGTATATAATGGCACCCTGATTGCTGTATTAAGCCTTGATGGCTAAAAGGGAAGGAACAGTTCAAGAAAACCTACTCCTTACTGTCAATGTTGGCAAGAATTAACTCTCTGCAAGTTATCTATAAAATGCCAGCTAAAGATGTTCTGGAAATAGTAACACCAATTTCAAATAACCAAAGCCCTACTTGGGAAGCTTTCAGAACCTGTCTACGCCTCCCTTCCAAGAATGCACTCACACGTACTCCCCTAAAAACAGAAGTCAGTGAGAACCCTCAATAATACTCTACTCATTCATCATAAAGTCCAATGGAGACAAGTGGGAGGTTAAAATATCTGTGCAAAGCGAATAGTGACAGAGGATTTATAACCCCTTCTGGGGATATTTATTAACTCGGTCTTATCTCACAACTCCGAAGCCCAATATAAATAGACACTGTACCTGCCATACTGAGTCATTATGCCTGGTGGGAAGTAGGCTGTGTAGCAGCCCCCAGAATACTGCTCTTCACACCAGTTCTTCTCTTCATAATGCACTGGCTGTAAAACAGAGATTAATTCAATAGACGAAAGGACAAAGTCCTGAGGAAGCTAATAAAAGATCTGAGGAGCCAGCAGAAAATCACTTATGATTTGTTGCATGTCACTGTCTGACAAGACAAACACATTGAACAGCGACATGAATCTGACACACAAAGCCTTAATTTTAGATACTCCTTGCTTTTTTTTTTTTAAAAAACCCTAATCTGGCCACTGCAGAACCTAATCCTCTTAATCTGTCTGTGTAAATCTATGCTTTGTGCCATGTAAAGAAGAAGCAACCTGTAGTGAACACAGGTATAACGTGTGCACTACGTACACAGGACACAAATCTATACTATTCAAAATAAACAACTGTATGCACAGTTCTGCATACAGTACCACTGTGTTTAAAATTATGTCATCTCAGGATTGGTGTCTACAACATTTAGCTCGTGTAAAATTGCCCTTAAAAGGATAAACAGCATTAATTATGTAAATAAGGTTGGAGATCACACAAATCCTATCAGGTATTTACCATTGCAGCAAAAAGAAGGCAAGGAAAAGGAAAGAAAACCCCAACCCAAGCACATGTAGTGGTGGGTCTTCACACCCATTAAGAGAGAAGAAGCACTGTGCTCCACACAGGCTGAGGGGAAAAGGCAAGCCAGTCACCTCTGAAAACTACTGACATGTACGATGGCAAACACTGTGAATGCCACTCACGAAGACGGACAAGAGCACATCTTTGAAATGTTTTATAAGTTCATTCTTACCCTCACTGTCAAGCATAACCCAAAACTTGCAATAACCTTCTCCCCACTTCCCTACAGAAGACAGCAAGGGCGTCCTTAACAGGTGCCTTCTCCAAAACGCTGTGCCAGAGCACTGCTGCATTCCAATTTCATTTTGCCCTTCCCCAGCTCAACAACTCCGACAAGATTAGTTTGGATTTTGTGCTTACGTTTAAAGCTTCCTCTGTTCCCAGAACCTTTGCATAGAGCTCACACAGCCTCATCTTCCTGCAAGAGAAAAACAACAGCAGAATTCTCTGTGAGGAAGCAGAAGACAAACCATGCTATTATGTGCCAGTTTCAAGAGAACAAGTATTGATATCTGCTTGAACTTGAGGTTCCAGCTATCTTGGATCTATCCTAAATTGGCCAGCCAACAGATCAGTAGAAACAACTCGCTCAAACTCCTGTCCTGTGTGCCACTTTTACCGGCAGTTACCCAAGATGTTCCCTTAAGACACCTCTAGCAGCCCCAATCCATACACTATCCAGAGGGTCTCCAGGCTGTCGGGAAAGGAAGTACTAAAGCACTTTTAAATCTTTGCATATAGTCTAACTTAGGGTTTATTCCTATAAGGATGCAGGTCCTGCTAGCCTGAGGCTGTGAGGGAATCAGTACTTTATTTCTGTAGCTATGAAATTTCCTCCTGTTTTAGTTTACCAACCCACAAATTGATGAATATGATGAGGAGGCAGATGAGATGTTTTACAAACAGTT
>VXBP01005360.1:0-26103 GCA_013400115.1 Rhinopomastus cyanomelas | reverse complement strand
GTCTTGTGACCAGTTGTGGGCTCCTCAGTTCAAGAGGGATGTGGAGCTGCTGGATAGGGTCCAGCATAGGGCAACGAGGATGATGAAGGAGGTGGAGCACCTCCCTTCTGAGGAGAGGCTGAGGGAGTTGGGTCTCTTTAGCTTGGAGAAGAGGAGACTGAGGGGTGACCTCATTCATGTCTACAAATATGTGAGGGGTGGGTGCCAGGAGGCAGGCTCTTCTCAATGTCTTCTAGTGATAGGATGAGGGACAATGGTTGTAAGCTGGAACATAGGAGGTTCCACATCAGCCTGAGAAGGAACTTCTTCACAGTGAGGGTGACGGAGCACTGGAACAAGCTGCCAGAGTGGCTGTGGAGTCTTCTTCACTGGAGATGTTCAAGGCCCACCTGGATGTGTTCCTGTGTGACTTGGTCTAGGTGATCCTGCTGTGTCAGTGGGATTGGACTAGATGATCTTTC
Source organism: Rhinopomastus cyanomelas (assembly GCA_013400115.1). Taxonomy (NCBI): domain Eukaryota; kingdom Metazoa; phylum Chordata; class Aves; order Bucerotiformes; family Rhinopomastidae; genus Rhinopomastus; species Rhinopomastus cyanomelas. Next base: position 25,642 of record VXBP01005360.1, on the reverse strand, counting down.
GAGGTCCCTTCCAATACCTAATGATTCTATGATTCTATATCAAATCTTCTTCTAAGAGACTGACATCCTTTTGTCTGAAAGGATGTTGAAGAAGAAATGTAAATATTTAGTAGTTCAAAATTAGTATATTTAGTCATCAGTACACAAATATTTAATTTGGTACTCATTCTTAGTTTTCCACCATTTGCGTGCAAGCACCTTTGTGGCCTAATGTAATATCTTCAGTGCTAGCAAGGAGAATAAAAACATAAGTAGAAACAATTTCAGCTCCAGGAAAATCAAAATGAAATGATAAGCAACTCATTGAGCTTATGTCTTATGTAATTCTTTTAAACTTTTTTTGGATTTATGATATTTTTCTTTATTTTTCAGTGCACATTTTGCCTAAGGTAGAGTTAACAGGCCATAATAATGTGATCTTTAACCAAGCGGGTTTCGAACCAGGGACATTCTGCTTGTAAAGCTGATGCTGCTTCCATGGGCACATGACAGCCAGATGTCCCTTTCTATAATCCTAGTCATCAAAGGAATCTATAGAATTTGAATGGATTTGATCTCAGGCTTTCGGACTCCATCTTGATATTTTCCCAACTAGCTACAGAGTGGAGACTGTCTATTTTCCCGCTCTCTGGTTATGTATAATGGGTGATAGAAAATGTATTTTCCATTTCTATATGTTCTCATTTCTTCGTCTTTCTCAACATATATGGATCTAGATTTCATAGTGCTCAAGAGATGCAATAAAGGAGGATAGAAATCATAAAATAGGATCACCTTGGCTGGAATGACCTCCAGAATCATCAAGCCCAGCTCTCACCCCAACATCTCCCTAACCACTAGACCATGGCCTCAAGTAGCTACTTGGTTTTTAAACAACTCGAGGGATGGTGACTCTGCCACCTCCCTAGACAGAGTGTTCTAGTGCCCAATCACTTTCTCAGAAAAGAACTTTTTCCTAATATCCAATCTAAACCTCCCCTGATGGCAACCTGATGTAATTTCCTCTCAAATTATCATTAGTAATTTGGGAGAAGAGACCAGCATCAGCCTTGCTACAACCTCCTTTTAGGCAGTTCTAAAGAGCGATAATGTCTCCTGTCAGCCTCCTCTTCTCTAAACTCAGTAACCCCAGTTCCGTCAGCCTCTCTTCATAGAACCTGTTTTCTAGACTGCTCACCAGCCTCTTTGCCTTTCTCTGAACCCACCCCAGTACCTCAATGTCCTTCTTATACTGTGGCGTCCAAAACCGGACACAGTACTCAAGGTGTGGTCTCATGAATGCAGAGTACTGGACACAATCACCTCCCTACTCCAGCTGTTTACATCATTCCTGATACAGGCCAGGATGCCATGGGCCTTCTTGGGCACCTGGGCACACCACTGGCTCATGTTCAGACAGCTGTCAACAAACATCCCCAGCTCCTTTTCCATCAGGCAGCTCTGCAGTCAGTCTTCCCTAAGCCTGTAGTGCTGCTGGGGGTTGTTGTGACTGAAGTGCATAACCTGGCACTTGGCTTTGTTAAACCTCATGCCATTGGCCTCAGCCCATCACTCCAGTCTGTCCAAATCCTTCTGCAGAGCCTTCCTACTCTCAAGCAGATTTACACTCCTGCTTTGTTTCATGTCATCTGCAAATTCACTGAAGGAGAATTTGATCCCCTTATCCAGGTCATTGATAAAGGTGTTAAACAAGACTGGTCCCAAAACTGATCCCTGAGGGACAGTGCTTGCGACTAGTCACCAGCAGGATGAAACCATATTCACCAGAACTCTCTGGGCTTGGCCATCCAGACAGTTTTTAATCCAGCGAAGGGTTTACCAGTGTAAGCCATGAGCTGTCAGCTTTTCTAACAGAAGGCTGTGGAAACTATGTCAAGTACCTGACTGAAGCCCACACAGACAACATCCACTGCTTTTCCCTCATCTGCCAGATGAGTCACCTGATCACAGAAGAAGATCAGGTTGGTTAAACAGGACTTGCCCTTCATGAAGTCATACTGCTAAGCCTGATATCCCTGCTGTCCTGCACTTGCCACATGATCATTCCCAAGATGAATTGCTTTATAATCTTCCCTGGTGGCGAGGTCAAGCTGACAGGCATGTAGTTTCCCAGACCTTCTCTTCTGCCCTTCTGGTAGAAGGGTGTCACATTGGCAAGTTACCAGTCATCCAGGAGTTCCTCTGTTAACTGGGACTTCTGATAAATGATGGAGAGAGGTTTGACCAGTTCCTCTGCCAGCTACCTCAACACTCTGGGGTGGATCTCATCTGGCCCCATAGGCTTATGAGTGTCTAGTTGGCTTAGTAGGTCATACACTACTATTTCCTGGATTATGAGGGGACCATGCTGGTCTCGAACCCTATCTTCCAGCTAAGGGGACTGAATTACATGAGAATACCTTGTCTGACTACTAAAGACTGAGGCAAAGGAGGCATTAAGTACTTTAAACCTTTTCCTTATCCTTGATAACAATGTTCCCCCTTGCATCCAATAAAGGATGGAGACTTTCCCTGGTTCTTTTTTTGTTGTTAGTATCATTGTAAAAACACTAATTATCTCTTGCAGCAGTGTCCAGGCTGAGTTCTAGCTGAGGTTTTACCCTCCTAATGTCTTTTCTGCACAACCTAACTAAATCCCTATACTCTTCTTGAGTAGCATATCCCTTCTTCCAAAGGTGGTATATTGTCCTCTTTCTCCTAAGTTGCAGCAGAAGCTCCCCTTCCATCCAGGCTGGTTGTTTTCCCTAGCAGTTTTTCTTGCAACACATGGAAACAGCATGCTCCTGTGCCTTTAAAACCTCCTTCTCAAAGAAAGTCCAGCCTTCTTGGACTCCCTTGTCCTCCAGGACGGAACTTCAAGGGACTTTCTCAGCCAATGTTCTAAACAGGTTGAATTCTACCCTTCAGAAGTCCATGTTAACAGTGGTTCTGCTCCCCCGTCTTTACTTGTCCAAGTATTAAGAACTCTATAATTTCATGGTCACTAAGCCCAAGATAGCCTCTGACCATCACAACACTCACTAGTCCTTCCCTGTTTGTAAACAAGTCCAGCAAGATCCTTCCCCAGGGAAAGATAGAGAGGGATGGTTTTTTTCCTTTTAAACACTTGCTTTACTCTTCTGTTAATAACTCTCTTATCTTTCACTTTACAATAACATTCCTGGTTTCAGTGTTTTGACCCTGAAAAAATCCAGTCAGCATGAAATAATCTAAACCAAGACATAGTATAGAGTTAAGTAAGTTGAGAGGGAACACAGCTGGGACGGAGGACAGAGGGATATTTGATACCATATGACATAATATCCACTACATGAAAAGAGAAGTTTACCTACAGTGCAGGAGGGATTTCACTTCAGGATTGAACTACGCATCAAGTTCCAGGAAATACACTGTGCATTATTAATTTTGTGTAGGTTTTTATTAGTAAGATTTTTCTTACAATTTCTTAAATTTTTGTGTTTTCCGAGTAAACTGTTCCAGTCTGAAGTCATGAGTAGTTTTTTTGTTTCTGATTCTCCTTCCCATCCCAAGAGGTTGGGAGAAGAGTGTATGAGTCCATGAGTGCTTAGGTGCTATCAGGACTTAAAATGTATAACCTTGAAAACAAAACTATGAATATGATAGATGTTGCTTGATAGATGTTCTTCTTTGTGGAAAAGAACAAAGGTAAATGGTTTCCCACAGTAGATTTGAGTACCTTGTAGCACTGACATAACACTCTCTTATTTCATAATACCAATATTATAAATGAACTTTTCAGTTTCATTAAAATTCACAACTAAGGAGACAGACCAGAGCTTGCAAATGGATTTACAGAGACACTATTTTTCTAGAGAAAAATCTAAAAACTAACTTCCCCAAAACTATTTAACACTTAATATGTCTTTCTCCAAACAAATAATTTTTATGGGTATGTAAGGGTATTGTTACATATGGGTAAATGGGAATGTGTGGGAGGATGTGAGAGGTCATCTGCTGCCCCAAGCAGCAACCTCTTACCATTTGTCCATGTCCTGAGCTTTATATTATTGAACATTTTTTAAAGAAAGCAGTTTTCAGCACCAATGGTCTATTTCTGTCTCACACTCCCTGGTGCTCCTCAGTCTCCCCACCATCTCTTGGAGTTCTGCCAGAAAGCAGAGAAGTGTCTCTTTCTGGGTGCATCTCCCACAGGTGAGCTCTGAGCTGCCCTCCTGCTCTGGTGCCATGACCTCACACATCCTGCTGGCCGGTGCCTAGGTAGCTGTATGTCTCTCTTGAAGGTTTTTCAGGCTAGAGGCATTAGTCATGGTGAAGGCAGCACATGAAGAGGCCATGGCCTTCTGCCAGCTGGAAACCATTGCCCCTGACTAGAGCAGGTAGAGCAACCAGCATTTGTGTCTTTTTTGCTATGCACCCTTCCCTGTAGACTGCTGCACATGCTAATGGGNGTGATCTGTGTTAGCTAGTTTTGTCCTGCTGCAGCAGAGGGGTTGGACTCGATGATCTCTTGGGTCCCTTCCAACCCCTAACATCCTATGATCCTATGATCCTATGTTCAGCTGTACTGTCCTGGTGGGCAGTGAATGAAGGACATACCCATGTGTGCCCACATTCACCTGCATCCACTCCCATGCTGTGCTTAGAAAGCAATTCCTGTGTATGTGGGAACTGGCCCCTTTCTGTTTTACCATATTTTAATACTCCATGGACATCCTGACAGTGGTGCCAGCACTCACCTCTCAGCCTTGCATATGACTGCACTGAGGCCCTCCTATGTCTGTGTGGAGAGTGTGTATAATCCACAGTTCTTTCTGTAAGGGAAGAACTTCCTGTAAAGGCTCTTTTAGCCTTTGCTACTGTGCTTTCCCTTACTGTGTCCTTGTTTTTGTTAAGAAATCCACTAGTATTTAGTGAGAGTGTAATTTTTGGAAATGGAAGAAAGCAAAAGAGCAGAGAGAGTTTGAGGGAAATGGGTTGGTAAAGTGAAAGGTTGAAGAAGTGAAAGATAACAAGTAGCCGAGAGACATCTTCCTCTCCTGAGGAAAAAGTATAATAATAATAATTATTATTGAAGCATCTGATATCTCATAATTTTCAATATTATTAATGATAGGTTAATGTTTACATTATGGTAATACTGACACATCCCAACTATGCTGTGCTCTATATATAGAGACGCTATGACATTTTTTCTGCAGACTGATCTCCCACTTGCACATGTTACCTCCTCAGGCCTCCCGTTCGTCCTTTTCTCTTTCAATTCCTTTCATAGAATCACAGAATTGCAGAATCATTAGGGATTGGAAGGGACCTCGAAAGATCATCTAGTCCAATCCCACTGACACAGCAGGATCACCCAGAACAAGTCACACAGGAACACATCCAGGTGGGTTTTAAATGTCTCCAGTGNAACTGGTCACAAGACTCCAGGTGTGGTCTCACCAGGACAGAGTAGAGGGGGAGAAGAACCTCTCCTGATTTTCTAACCACCCCACTTCTGATCCACCCCAGGGTGCTGTTAGCCCTCTTGGCCACAAAAGAACACTGCTGGCTCACAGTCATCCTGCTGTCCAGTAGGACCCCCAGATCCCTCTCTTCCACACTACTCTCCAACAGGCCAGTCCCCAGTCTATAGTGGTACCAGGGGTTGTTCTTGTCCACACGCAAGACTCTACACTTACCTTGTTATACTTCATTAAATTTCCCTCTGCTCAGCTCTCCAGCCTGTCCAGATCTCGCTGAATGACAGCACAGTCTGCAGGGGTGTCGGCAACACCACCTAGCTTTGTGTCATCAGCAAACTTGCTGACAGTGCATGCCAATCCCTCATCTAAGTCATCAATGAATAGATTGAACAGGACTGGTCCCAGCACCGATCCCTGGGGCACTCCACTAGATACAGGCCTTATTTAATGAAAAATTTGTCATTTTACCCCTGTCTTAAAGTATTAAAGCTGCAACATCATTGAAAGGCTGGCAGGTACATTTGTTTGTGGAACAGAAGAACAAATTGACAAAAGGTAGAAAAAGGACATGAGACCATATTTCAGTGAAGAAGAAGATGCAGTCTGAAAGGCCAACAAGTTGCTGCCCATGAACTGTATTGGACATGCTGGCAGAAAAACTGTGAAGTCACTCCTTTTCTTTATTGTCAGTAGGTTAGTTTAAAGACTAAAAAATAATTTCTTTTTAATATGGGTAATTTTGATAGAGACTTTCTACATAGAAATTTTTATGTGTTATTATCCAACAGATCTTAGAAAACAGCATCCTTTAGATGCAGCTGTGAGCAGTGACTTCTAAGCAAGCCTTGCTCTGATGAAATTTCATTTTCCACATAGTTTACATTTTAGCATTCTTAGTATTTTGTTGGATAGTTGCAAGCTTAGTGAGGAATAATATACATTCCCACATAATTCTGAATATAATTTAAGGCTAGTGTACTGCATACAGCACAGTGTGGTTTCACTTAAAATACACCTACCAGTTTTGATCTACTTGAGTGATTTTATCACTTTAGAAAGGGATAGAAATATGACATTCTTTAGCGGGCATTTTTTGAGTACACTCCTGCAGTGTTTCCTCAAAAAGGAACTGTTCCACTTACTTCATCATCCTTGTTTCTCTGCGCTAGACATCCTTCAGGAGTTCTGTGTCCTTCCTGAACTGAGGAGCACAGAACTGGACACAATACTCCACATGTAGTCTTACCAAGGAAGACTAGAGGGGAAGAAGAACCTCTCTCCATCTGCTAACCCTCCTCCCTACTGATCCACCCCAGGATGCTGTTGACCCTCTTAGCCACAAGGGTGCATTACTGGCTCATGGTCATCCTGCTGTCCATAGGATCTCCAGGTCCCTTTCTCCTACACTGCTCTCCAACAGCTCAGTCCACAACTTATACTGGCACCTGGGGTTGTTCTTGCTCACATACAAGACTCTACACTTACTCTTGTTATATTTAACAAAATTTCTCTCCGCAAAGCTCTCTAGCCTGTCCAGGTCTAGCTGAATGGCAACACAGTCTGCTGGGCTGCCAGCGACACCACCCATCTTTGTGTTATCAGCAAACTTGCTGACAGCGCACTCTCATACATCATCTAAGTCATTCAACATCTTTGTCGGTGACATGGACAGAGGCATTGAGTGCACCCTCAGCAAGTTTGCTGACGACACCAAGCTGTGAGGTGAAGCAGGCACGCTGGAGGGCAGGGATGCCATCCAAATTGACCCAGACAGGCTGGAGAGCTGGACACCAGCCAACCTCATGGAATTCAACAAGACCAAGTGTAAGATCCTGCATCTGGGTCGAGGAAATCCTAAGCACAAATACAGGCTGGGCAGTGGCTGGCTGGAGAGTAGCCCTGAGGAGAGGGACTTCGGGGTGCTTGTGGACNTTACTCTCCTGTCCTTGATATGCCTGGAGACAGCATCTAGGACAAATCTAGGGCACTTTTCCTGATGATGAAGGTGAGGCTGACTGGTCTACAGTTACCTGGGTCCTCCTTCTTCCCTTTTTGAAGACTGGAGTGACATGTCAAGCACGACTTTCCCTTTGTAAAGCCATGCTGACTGTCTCTAATTACTCTCCTGTCCTTGATATGCCTGGAGACAGCATCTAGGACAAATCTAGGGCACTTTTCCTGATGATGAAGGTGAGGCTGACTGGTCTACAGTTACCTGGGTCCTCCTTCTTCCCTTTTTGAAGACTGGAGTGACATGTCAAGCACGACTTTCCCTTTGTAAAGCCATGCTGACTGTCTCTAATTACTCTCCTGTCCTTGATATGCCTGGAGACAGCATCTAGGACAAATCTAGGGCACTTTTCCTGATGATGAAGGTGAGGCTGACTGGTCTACAGTTACCTGGGTCCTCCTTCTTCCCTTTTTGAAGACTGGAGTGACATGTCAAGCACGACTTTCCCTTTGTAAAGCCATGCTGACTGTCTCTAATTACTCTCCTGTCCTTGATATGCCTGGAGACAGCATCTAGGACAAATCTAGGGCACTTTTCCTGATGATGAAGGTGAGGCTGACTGGTCTACAGTTACCTGGGTCCTCCTTCTTCCCTTTTTGAAGACTGGAGTGACATGTCAAGCACGACTTTCCCTTTGTAAAGCCATGCTGACTGTCTCTAATTACTCTCCTGTCCTTGATATGCCTGGAGACAGCATCTAGGACAAATCTAGGGCACTTTTCCTGATGATGAAGGTGAGGCTGACTGGTCTACAGTTACCTGGGTCCTCCTTCTTCCCTTTTTGAAGACTGGAGTGACATTTGCTATCCTCCAGTCTCTAGGCACCTCTCCTGATTCCTGGGACTTAGCAAAGATGATGGAGAGTGGCTTAGCAATGACTTCGGCTGTCTCCTCTAGCATGTGTGGGATGCATCCCATCTCGGCCCATGGACGTATGTCCATCCATTTAGCTCAACTCCTCATCAAGTAAGGCAAGCTCCAATCTTGTCTCAATTTCCTCTGCAGTCTCAGAAGTCTGGGGCTTGAAATCAGGACAGCTCCCAGAAGGATAGACAGAGGCAAAGAGGTTGTTCAGTATTTCTGCTTTCTCTGTATCCTCTGTCTTTAGTTAACCCACCTTATTCAGCAGGGGCCTACATTGCCTCTAGTTTTAATTTTAACTGCCATGTATTTGAAGAAGCCCTTTTTGTTTCCCTTGACCTCTCTTGCAAAGATTATTTCCAAGGAGGCCTTGGCTTTCCACATTGTGTCCCTACATTCTCTCATCAGAGCCTTATAAATATACAAAGTGGCCATTCCCTTCATCCATGACCTATAGTCTTTCTTCTTATTCTTCAGTTTGCCCAGGATCTCCATGTTAACCACGCAGGTCTTCTTGCTCCCTTCCTTGACTTCCTTCCTGTTGGAATGCTCTTTTCTTGTCTTCAAAGAAGCGGTCTTGGAATGTTAATCTATTATCTTTGGCCTCTTCACCTGCCAGTACTCTGTCCCATGGGATTTCTCTTAGCAATTTCCCCTTAATCTGCACACACAAACCCTCAACTCTCTCTTCATCTGCCACTGGATGGAACTAAATACATTCCAGCTGATTTCTCATGTAAAAAGCAACTCCACCACCCCACCTGTCGATCTGTCCCTTCTAAAAAGGACATAGCCACCCATGACCACATTCCAGTCAAGCAAGCCATCCCACCAGATCTCCATAATTGCCACCATATCATAATCACCTGACTGAACACAGATTTATAACTCCTCCTGCTTATTCTCCATGCTGCATGTATTGGTGTACATGCATTTCAGGGAGTGAGATGAATGCTCCAATTTCACCCTAGGACAGTGAGAGGCTGCCTGGTTTTCATTAAGACCAGAGCTCTGTCCCACTCATGAGCGCTCATCAACCATGCCATGCCCCTTTGAATCTGGTTTAAAGCCCTCCGAATGAGCCCTGCCAATTCCTGCCCCAGAAAGCTCTTTCTCTTCTGAGATAAACCTCTTCCATGTGGACCTGTCAGTTCTGGTGCCTTGTAAAACCAGCCACTATCAAAGAACTCAAAGCCCTGCCTGTAGCGTCAGTCTCACAGCCAGGTATTTATGGTCTGAATCCTTCTATTCCAGCCCATGTCCTCACTTGAAAATGTAAGTAATCAAGAGAATACAATTTGTGCCCCAGACTCTTTTACTGAATGTCTTAAGGTCTTGAAGCCCATCTTCATTCCCATCAGGCTACATAATCCAGCTTCCTCCCCACCTGTCTGCAAGATCAGCAGTGGGTAAAAATCAGCTGATCTCACCAGGTTAGGGAGTGTCCTAATGATATCTCTGATAGCTAATGATATCCAGGTAGACTGCAGACTCTTCTATGATGAGGGTTAGTTCTGCATCTTTGGCCTTCAGTCCCTTTCAGGAGCGAGTCTGCAATATCTAGGACCCTTCTTTTCTTTGTGGAGGAGGTTGTCATATTACTGGAACATTTATCCGATTTATGCAATCATGCTAGGATCTTTGAAATATGTTTCCTATCCTCTGTGTCCTTATTAGGCTGGCTGTATTCCAGGAGGGGCTCATATACAATTCTCAGTGCCAAATGGGGAGGTGAGTCAGGCAAGGGTGGCGCTCACCTTCTGCCACAGCCCTGCACTTGGCTCCACTCACTCCTTCTACTTGGGTTTCTGTCCTCCATTAGAGAGGTATAGCTTACAGGGGCCCTGGCTCTTATTTGGCTGTTGTCCAGACTGGCTCCACTAGTCTACCTCTATCTGAGCCTGTCTAATTCTCATGAGCCTTCATACTTTTGCTTGTAGCTTTTCAACCTCATTTTGCAGCTGTGCCGCTTGGTTAAGCAGATAATCTACCTGCTCGCAGAGGACACAGCCAGGGAAACACAAGAGTGTGCTACATTCCTGGAAGCCTGCGACCTTCACAGACCTATATTGTTGGGACACCTCTGTTTGAGTTCCAACATCTGTATGCAGTGATGGCCGTAGCCTGGTCCTCCTCTGCTGCTGTATTTTGGTGGGGTTTTTCTGTTTGTTTGGTTTTTTGATTCCACCCCCCCCCCCGGAGGCTAAAGCAGTTAGCGCTCTGGCTGCTGTGTGTGATCTGGTGTGACTCCCGGTTTTGCCACCCTTAAAGGCTCTGGGTTTGCACCCTTTGCGATTTCTCCTAGCTTTTCCTGCAAGAGAGTCCAGTCTTCAGTGGCTAACCCCAGCTTCCCTGAGATTTCCCATTCAGGCAATCCACAGATCAGCCAGAAACCTCAATAAATAGTGTTCAGGGACCACAAGTTAGATAATAAAATAATTAATTAAACAGGGATTTTCATCATATCATAAAATAAGATATTCTTCTTTCTGTTAATATATCATATTGTTGGCAGATGTCCTTTACAAAACTCATTAATGTAAATCCCTTGCAAAGTAAAACAGTAAATGCATATGAACAAATAAGTGTTTCTGGAACTTCAGATTATACAAACTGCTGTTATTCCTGATAAAAACTCTGACATTTATATTTCTATTTATACTGCTTGATCAAGACATAGAACTGCAGAACATATATTGAATGATTAATTCCTCTTTAATGAATCTATGCCAAATTGCTAGTGTACAAACAGGAAAATGACACCAGTCCTCACTAATAATAGGTAAGCAATCTAGACTGAGTTGGTGGGGGAAGAATTTGTTTTGGCTTCTTACAAAGAATCACAGAACATTAGAGATTGGAAGGATATGCAAAAGATCATCTAGTCCAATCCCCCTGCCACAGCAGGATCACATAGATCAAGTCTGCACAAGAACATAGCCAGGCTGGTTTTAAATGTCTCCAGAAAAGGAGACATCACAACCACCCTGGGCAGCCCATTCAAGTGCTCCATCACCCTCACTGTGAAGAAGTTCCTTCTCAGAGTGATGTGGAACCTCTTATGTTCCAGCTTACACCCATTGCCCCCTGTCCTGTCTTTAGATGACACTGAGAAGAACCTGGCTCCATCCTCCTGACACCCACTCTTCACATATTTATAAACACTAAAGAGGTCACCCCTCAGTCTCCACTTCTCCAACACAAAGTGACCCACCTTCATCAGCCTTTCCTCATCAGAGAGGTGTTCCACATCCTTGGTCATCCTTGTAGTTCTGTGCTGGACTTTCTCCAGCACCTCCGTGTCCTTCTTGAACTGAGGAGCTCAGAACTGGACACAATAATGCATGTGGTCTTACCAAGGCCGAATAGAGGGGAAGATGAACCTCTCTCAATCTGCTAAGCACCCCGCTTCTGTTCCACCCCAGATGCTGTTGGCCCTCTTAGCCACAAGGGTGCATTACTGGTTCATGGTCATCCTGCTGTCCACCAGGATCCACAGGTCCCTTTCTCCTACACTGCTCTCCAACAGGTCAGTCCCCAACAGGTACCTGGGGTTGCTATTGCCCAAATGCAAGACTCTACAATTGCTGTTGTTAGAGTACATTACATTTCTCCCTGCTCAGCTCTTCAGCCTGTCCAGTTTCCACTGAATGGCAGCACAGTCTACTGGGGTGTCAGCCATTCCTCTCAGCTTTGTGTCATCAGCAAACTTGCTGACAGTGCACTCTAATACCTCATCTAAGTCATTAATGAGTAGATTGAATAGTACTGGTCCCAGTAGCAACCCTTGTGGGACTCCATTAGATACAAGCCTCCAACTATTCTGTCCCATTGACCACTACTCTGTGGCTTCTATCTTGCAGCCAGTTCACGATCCACCTCAGCACTCTATCACCCAGACCACACTGCTTCAGTTTGGCTGCAAGAATGTTGTGTTAGACTGTGTCCTTTGACTTGAACTGGTGTACCAAGTGACTTACTTGGAAAGAACTTGTAATAAAACCAAAAATAGCTTATAACAAAACTATCCACATACCACTGCCCAAGTTTTTGTTTTTAATCTCATTTCAGTGAAAAGAAGTTTTGTTTTGCATTAGCAAAACATCAAATTGGGATGTGCAAATGAAAGAAATTACCTTGTAAGAATAAGACACACTTTTTAAAAATAAGAAAAAATAAATATAAATCCCACACCCTTTTATTTGTGCTCTTGTTTGGGAGGCTAATTCCTAACAGGAGACATGAAATAGCCTACCTTTGGGGTGCTCAGTTTTTTCTGAATGATTTAAAGGCAGTTGAAGTATTACAGTGCTATAACTTTCCCTGTAGACAAGCAGGTTCTTTATGCCGCTGTTTCAGTCCAAGGAGTCAAATAATACCTTTTTTTACTACAGTATTTTTAGACATTAGATACATCTGGAAAAATATTCAAGCAGATAATTAGATTGCATTAGCAATGTGTCTGCTGTGGTTTCCTTGATTCCAAAGAAGGCAGCCTTTTATGAAGGACTTGGCCACAGTCTCCACAAAATCTGCTGTGTAAATTGGCCCCCACTAAAGCATGTGGAAAACATTTTTTGGCTGAAACTTGACACCATTCATGTGGCTTTGAGACAGGGAAGCTCAGCCTGCCAACATCAATAGAACTTTGTAGTACAAACCAAAATGGTCATTTAGACATGTGTACTTTCATGCTTGCAAATGCACTGAGGTCAAATATTTTTTAATTTTGGGAACGTTTTCCTCTTTGTACAGCCTCATATTTCATAGAGAAAATGAGGCTGAGTACAAAAAACACAAATCATTCAGAGTGACAGGACATATTTGGTTCAAAACCCAAGCTTTGATTCTAATTGCTCTCCGAAGGCCTCTGGCTCAGGGTAACTGTTGATTTAGTTCAGCTGTTTCAAATCAACACTGTAAGGTCTTGCTAAGACAAACTGGTTAGACTGTATTACATTTGTGCCACTGCAACCCTCCCGTACAAGAATAACACTGTTAGCATTTTAAAAGATTGCATTTGTCTATACACTGCAGGTGGTAATTATGAACAAGCAAATCTTTGGTGAAAGATGATGTGACCTTTGTTTTCATGAAAAAGTGATGAAGGCTTCTTATGGAGGAAAAAATAATATTTCTATTCACAGTTCAGAGAGCAATCCCACCTTGTCCTAATGCTTGCTTAGCTTGACAGTGTGTATCTCTAAAGTGAGATTACTGTTTCTCTTCTTCTGCAAAAGTATTACACCATCTTCTCAGGCAAAAGTGTTACTAAAGAAAAGCTACTTTATGCCTGCATGAATTAAGCAGTTGACTCTCACTCAATACCATCTATTAGTTTTCTGTATTATTGACTGCTTCTGACACAAACTGTGTCCGACTTTTTCAGCAAGGACAAGCTCTAGTGAAGGTGGTATTTTAAGACAGATTCCTTGGCAATGTGTTTCGCAGCATTGAGTTGTCTGGGACAAAAACAGAACACCTTCATGTCCACTTATAAACTGTTCATTATGTGTGTCCTTAATGGAGATATATAGGCTGAGTGGGAAACTTGCACTGTCAATTTTTTGATGCTTTCATCCACTGCATGAATGTAAAGTTTTCTTCCTTTTGTTCCATGAAACATGTTTCTATTATTTTTTATATTAAATGTAATTCTAGAAAAGGTTCTTTATATTCAATTTCTATGCTAACAGGCAGCATTCATTTTCATTTTCAAAGAAAACCAAAGTTTCTCGGACAGAACTTAACTCTTTCTACTTTAATCACTGTTTTAATCATAAAATCATTCAGGTTAGAAAAGGCTTGAGGTCATCAAGGCCAACCACTAACGCTATACTACCAAGCTCACCACTAAACCATGTGTCATGGTTTAAAATAACCCAATAATGATATTACCCAATTAATTTAGCTAAGGTTCTAATGGGTAGAAACAGAAACAATACAAGAAGAATTTGAAAAAAAAAACAACCCACTTGTGAATTGCAAGTGAAAGAAAAATCTAACTCAATTTAGGGAAAAAACCCAACAATAAATTTTATTTTTTCTATGTAAAAAAACCAAATAAGGAAACATAACAAGGACATAAAGGAGATTAGTCACAAAGTTCTTACATAACTGAGCCAAAACCTCAATGTTGAAACCTTAAAAAGGGAAAAGAGACTTCCAGCCATTCCTGTTTCTGTAGAAACCTGGTGCCGACTAAATTCATCCACACATGACCCTCAGCATCTGCAAGCGTTTTAAAGTCCGGCTCTCTTTTCCATGTACTTCCTCTATTTTCAAAGTACTGATTCCCATGGTTGTGAGCAAGGAGTGAACTCTCTCTATTTCAGCAAACCGTTGAACACAGATGGAGCTAGCTTTCTGCTGGTCCAAACGAACAATGTTCTCTCTCTCTAGTCACCAGTCTTCCAGGGTAAAATTGTTGCTGCATTCTAGCTCATTGCCATGTGTCCTCTCTGAAACTCAGATGAGAAGTGAATTCAATAAGATGGAGTCCAAAGGAAGAAAGGGGAAAACAGGAGAGGGAGAGTGGGGCCAGAAATCCAAAGCCAAAACTCCAAACCGCTTCCTGCTGGAACAGAACCCCTCTGTTCACAGAAAACACATAACTTAAGCTTGCAGTTTTGGTTTGCCATTTTCAACAAGCACCACTACCACCAATTTAAACTGTAACACTATATCACTAAGCACCACATCTAAATTACTTTTAAACAAGTCTAGGGATGGTGACTCAACCACCTAGGGAGGTCAATCTGTTCCAGGGTCTTACCACTCTTTCAGTAAAAAGAGTTTCCTAGTGTCCAACCTAAACTTCCCTTAGTAGAGCTTGGGGCCATTCCCTCTTTTTCTATTGCTAATTACCTCTGAGAAAAGACCAGCACCAACCTCTCTACAATATACTTTTACATAGTTGTAGAGAGTGATAAGGTCTCCCCACAGTGTCTTCTTCCTCAAACTAAATGGTCAAAGCATTCTCAGCCACTTCTCACAAAGCTTGTTGTCTAGGCCCTTCAACAGCTTCACAGCCTTTCTTTGTACCTTCTCTAGCACCTCAGTGTTTTGTTTTTTTTGATTGAAGTGCCCAAATATAAACTCAGTACTCAATGTGTGGCCAGCTGGATAATAAAAAGAGGGTTAGAAGTTAAATGTAGCCAAATACAAATCTATATGACAGAATGGTTAGAATCAATTTAAATCCTTCATAGATACTCTCTGTGCATGCATATTGCCCATTGATAAGGATTTCAATACAATCTACAAATATTAAATAACCTATGGTTATCTAACATGCTATACCAATACCATGAGAAATTTGGGAGTTCTTGTCAGTGCAAACTCATTACTGCCAGACAGTATTACTTTATTGTCTTCCCTGTTCTTAAAAATGTGGAAATTGTTGTGTTTTCTGGCAAAAGTTGACTTCTAACAGTAGTAGCTAGTTTAGCAACAAACTAACACAAACCCAGATGACACAGAGGATGGCTGTAGGTCTTTTAGCCACAGAAATATGGAGTCACAGAATAATTAAGGTTGGACAAGAACTCCAAGTCCAGTTCTCAGTCTAATAACACTATGCCCACTAAACCATGTTTCAAAGTGCAAGGCCTACATGTTATTTTAGTGACTACCCCACCTCCTTGGGCAACCTGTTCCAATAATTGATCACTCTTTCAGTAACTAAATTTTTCCTAATCTCCAATATAAATGTGCCCTGGAACAACTTGAGGTCACTTTGTCTTGTCCTATCACTAGGAGCTTGTGAGAAGACAGTAACTCTTACCTCTCTGTAACTTCCCATCAGGCAGTTGGAAAAAGCAATAAGGTCTCCACTCAGCATTTTTTTTCTTTACACTAAACAGACTCCAGTTCCCTCAGCCACTCTTCCAGGTTGTTCACTAACTTAATTACTCTTCTTTGGAATTGCTCCAGCATCTCAATTTTATTGAGGTGCTGGAAAGGAGGAAACAATATTCAAGGTGAGGCCTCATTAGTGCCAAGTACAGGGAGACAATAACTTCTCTAGTTAGCATTCCTGGCCACCTGGACATTCCAGTGGCTCATGTTCAGTCTGCAGCCAATCAGCAGCCCTAAGGTTTTTTTTTACACCAAACACTTCTGCAGACACTCCTCCCCAAGATTGTGGCATTACATGGGGATATTGTGGCCAAAATGTATGACCTGACATATGGTCTTCAATCAACTGACCTCAGCCCATCCATTCAGCCTGTTCAGGTCCCTGCAGAGCCTTCCTACTCTGAAGCAGATCAACACACTAGCACAATTTGGTGTCATCTACAAACTTGTTGAGGGTGTGCTCAATCTCATCATCCATATCTCTGACAAAGTTGTTAAATAAGATTGACCCCAATGCTGAGCCCTGGGGAATGTCTTTTGTGACTAGCGGCCAAATAAATTTATTTAACTGTGATTCTCTGGGCTTGGCCATACAGCCAGTTTTTCACCAAGAAAAGAGTACACCTGCATGAGTCATGATTTGCCAGTTTCTCTAGCAGAATGATGTGGAAGACTGTGTCAAATGCTTTACCGAAGTCTAGCTAAGCAACATCCACAGACTTCCCTTCATCCATTAGGCAGGTTTCCTGATCACAGAAGGACATAATTTTGTTCAAGCAAGACCTGACCTTTATAAATCCATGCTGGCTGGCTCTGATCTCCTGACTGCCTCACATCTCCTGGCTGCCCCAACCAAGGTCAGGCTGACAGGCTTGTTGTTGCCCAGATCATCTTTGCTCCCCTTTTGGCGGCTGTGCATCACATTAGAAAGTCTGCAATCATCTGAGCCCGCCCCTTTTAGCCAGGAGCTTGGAAAATTTGTCCACCATATCCCTTGGCACTCTCATATGGGTTCCATCTGGTACTCATGAATGTTCAGGTGACTTACCAGGTCATTAGCTGCTTTATCTTGGACTGTGGAAAGAGTATCCTGCTCTTCATCCCTGTCCTCCATCCCAGGAGCCTGAATACCCTGAGGATAACTGAACAGGTGATTAGAGACTGAGGCAGAGAACATGTTAAGTACCCCAGCCTTGTCCATATCCTCAGTGAGAATGTTGCCCTCCATATTGTTTAAGGGGTGGAGAGTCTCCCTGACTTTAATTTTGCTGTTTATGTATTTACAAAAACATTTCTTTTTGTTCTTCATTACAGAGGCCAGATTGATTTTTAACCGCACTTTTGCCATTCTGATTTTCTCCATGATCCCTGTTCTCTTCTTGAGTTACCTGTCTTTTTTCCGAAGATTGTGAACTGTCCTTTTATTACTGTGACCAGCAGAAGCAGTCTGTTCAGCCAGGCCAGTCTTCTTCTTTCCTGGTTCATTTTGCAGAACATTAGGTCACCTAACATTGAAAGCCATCCCACTACCTCTTCCTCCTTGCCCATCCTTTCTGAAGAGATTATAACCATCCATTGCAGCACTCCTGTAATGAAAGTCATCTCCCTCTTGTTTCAGTGATGGCAGCTAGGTCATAGTTATCTTGTTGTGCAGTGACTTCCAGTGACACCTGTTTGTTACCCATGCTGTCTCCATTGATGTTGATGCACTTAGCCTGGGCTATTGATTTAAGCCACAATGATTACATGTGACCTTCAGGATCATGAGACCTGCTGAGACTGGTTTTTTTCCTTTCCTGCTTTAAATATAGTTTAAAGACCTCACAGTGATCCCCACCAACTCACTAGCTAAAATCTTTTCTCTACTTTGAGACAGCTCAACTCCATCAGTCCTCATCAGGCTTTTTAAACCTCCCTGCAATCAAAAAATCCAAAATTCCACCAATGATACCAGTGTCTAAGCCTTGTGTTAATCTGGTGAGTGTTCTTATTCCTTTCAGTGTTCTCTCCTGCCACTGAAGGGATTGAGGAAAACACCATCTGTGCATTATGCAATTGTCTCAGTGTCCTGGGCTTCCTTTTGATTGATTTTATACTTCTCCCTTCAACTTCATTGCTTCCTGTTTCTATGAGCAATACTGACTACTAATCAGATAGCTGTATTATATTAGGGAGTCCTATCATTAGATGACACGAAGAAGAGCCTGGCTTCATCCTCCTGACACCCACCCTTCACATGTTTAGAAACATGAATGAGGTCACCACTCAGTCTCCATTTCTCCAAGCTAAAGAGACCCAGCTCCACTAGCCTTTCCTGATGAGGAAAATGTTCCACTCCATCATCATTGTGGCGCTGTGCTGGACTCTCTCCAACATCTCCATGTCCTTCTTGAACTGAGGGGCCCAGAACTGGACACAATATTTCAGATGTAGTCTCACCAAGGCAGAGTAGACACAGAGGAGAATATCTCTCAGTCACCCCCATTCTGTTCCACCTCTGATCCATCATTGGCCTTTTTGTCACAAGGGCCCATTGCTGGCTCATGATCATTCTGTTGTCCAGCAGGACCCCCTGGTCCCTTTCTTCTATGCCGCTCCCCAACAGGTGAGTTCCCAACCTATACAGGTACCTGAGGTTGTTCTGGCCCAGATTCAAGACTCTACACTTACCTTTGGTATAGTTCATTAAATTTCTTCCCACCCAACTCTCCCTTGGGATCATTGAGTCCAACCATTTACCCTATGCTACAAAGTTCACCCCTAAACCATATGCCCAGACAACACATCTAAACAATATTTAAACATATCCAAGAGTGGTGACTCAATCATCAACCTGGACAGCCTGTTCCAAAGTATGACCACTCTTTCCATGAAAAAAAATTCCTGATGCCCATATTAAATCTGATCTGTTGCAGTTTGAATCTGTTCCCTCTTGTTCTACCTTTAATCACCTGTGAGAAAAGACCAGCACCAATGTCACTACAGTTCTACCTTTCAGGTAGTTGTTAGGAGTGATGAGGTCTTCCCTTTGCTTCCTCTTCTTCAAACTAAACAGCCCCAGCAAATTCAATCACTCTTGATAAGATTTACTCTCCAGTCCCTTCACCAGCTTCCTTGTCATCCTCTGCACTTGTTCCAGCATCTCAATATCTCTCTTGCATTGAGATGCCCAAACATGGACACAATACTCAAAGTGTGACCTCACTATTGCAGAGTATGGGGGGGCAATCACATCTTTGCTCCTGCTGGAGGCATAATTGCCTTCCAAGAAGATGACCTGGGTTCGATTCCTGGTCGATGCACCAATAAATCTGTCTTTATTTTAGAGCCAATGGCAGAGTAGATACATTTTAGTAGGATGATTTTAGAAAGATAAAGATCAGGTGACTGGAATGAAATGCTATAACCTTAATGGAGGAAAATAAAAGAGATAATGAAAGGAGAGAGGGTAGAAGAGGAGAAAGAAGTAATGTACAAAGAAACAACCCAAGCTGCAGTCTAGACAGCTGCCAGGGGGTGGAGAAGTGCCAGAGGAGGTGGGGTGCAGGCAACCAGCACAGTGGGTATGAAGGGGTGCAGCCCCAAAACAAATGGGGCCACCGGGAAGGTTGCAGTCCCAGAGTGGAACTCACGGGAAAACTGAAGGCAACACAGAGTCAAAGCACTTAAGCTGTCAAGGTCGCGAGGGTTAAACACCGAGCCAAAATGGAAACATGCAGACTACGTCAGAAATTGTGTCTGGGCATCCTTTTCTCTCCACCTCCTCCTTCTTCCCAGAACCCCCTCCTTCATGCTCCCACTTCACATATAGCATCTGTCTTCTCTTAAAATCTTCTCTCCAGCAGCCTCTCCACTTGCACACCAGTGCTATTGCCAAGTCAGTCTGGGTGGAAACAAGAGAGGGAAATGGGAGGGAAATACATTGAAATAATATCAGCCTAACACATATTCTTTCTAAGGCAAGTCAGGATGCCATCAGCCTTCTTGACCACCTGACCACACTGCTGGCTCATATTCAGCCACATGTTGATTAGAACCCCAAGACCCTTTCTACCAGACCGCTTTCCAGTCACATTTCCCCAAGCCTGTGGAATTTTATGGAGTTGTTGTGGCTCAAGTGCAGTATCTGGAACTTGTCCTTGTTGAAGCACATGCCATTGACTTTGGTTCATTGATCCAATCTAAGTCTCTCTGCAGAGCCTCTCTACCTTCAAATCAACCCCAGGTTACATCTGCAAATTTATTAATGGTGCACTCTGTTACCTCATGAAGATCACTGATAAATATATTAAACAGAAGTAGTCCTAATACTGAGTCCTGAGAAACACAAATTGTGACTTGCAACCAGCTGGATTTAATATCATTGACCACCACTCTTTGGGACTGTCTGTCCAGCCAGTGCTTTATCCAGCAGAGTGTGTGCTCATCCAAGATATAAGTAGCCAGTTTTTCCATGAGAATTCTGTGGGGAAACAGTATTAAAGGCATTTTGAAATCTATGCAGTCAATATCCTTGTTCAATAGGTGAGTTATCTTGACTTAGAAGGAGATCAGGTTCATCAGGCAAAAACTGTATTATGGTTTGAGACAATGAGTTTCTGGTTTAGTGTTTTTCTGTGGGGAACCATGACTTTCTTCTGCCATCTCTCCTCCATCCCACCCTCACAGGTGTAATGGTAGTGTCTTGTTGGAAGGGTGGAGTTGCAGCAGTGGGTGGAGAAAGCCCCTCTATAAAGCTGAGGGCAACTTCCAGAGGGTTCTCTTTCAGACAACAGCAGTGTTGGTGGGCAGGGAGCAAATCTGCTGCTCTCTTCATCATCTACCCATGGATGGGCATGGTACAAGCATAGCTCCCCATCAGGGGCCGTGCAGACTAAAGTGCTGGTTGGTAGCCATGAGCGAAGTGGAGCTGCTCACCCACATGCCTATGCTGACTGAAGTACTGCCCCCAACCCTGCACAGGAGCTGTGCAGAATGATCATGGCTAGTGGCATGGCGCTCCACCAGAGCGGCCACTGGCTCTGATCAACAGTCTACACTGTGACATGCTGGAATGTGGAGCCAGCAACGGTAGAAGCCAATTGTTTTGCCTGGAGACTTCAGAACTGGTGAGCTACAGCCTCCTGGCCCCCATGGCTGCCATCTTGACCAAGGCCACTGGCACCATCTTGGCTTTGTTCTAGAAGCGGGGTAGAGAATCTATGTCACAGTTGTGACTGAGTAACTGGAAAATGCTTCAGTAAGGGGGGAAAAGAGGCCTGAGGGTTGTTTGATATTTTCCTTTCTTGCTTTGATGAACTATGTATGCTGAAGAAGCTGAAAGGACTTGTCATTCTTAAACATTTGGTGGAATATATAGAGACTCAGAGGTGAAGTGTATGCTGTTGCACCTAAGTGCCCACTGCCACTGTCTGACCCAATGTCATGATGCTCTGAAGATTTCGTTGAAAGTGAGAAGAGAGAGAAAGGGACTATGGATTGTTTAGAGAAGCTCTCCATGTCCGGCAGAGCTGGGAGGGAGCCTCTGTCCCCATTTGTTGCAGTATATGCCCCTTTTCACAGGAGCTTTTGTGTCATGCCAAAGACAGCTACATAATTCTCTCGCAACTTCTCAGAATGTGTATAATGGTGCTTTGACACAACTTTTGTTTGTTTGTTTCACTTGTTTGAGATTCTTCCTTTCTTTCTCCAAAGATAGAGAAATGGATGATCCTTTCTTTTCCCTGAAGTTGCTTCATTGCCTGGTAAATTCTACTCAAGAGCTGGTTGGTGTGCTTAAGAATGTAAACACCAACCAAAAGGGCCTATCAAGGCCACTTTCAGCCAACTACATAAGCCCATGCTGACTGGGTCTGATCCCTTGGTTGCCCTCTGTATGGCTTGCTCCTGTGTGGCTTGACAGAGGTGATCCTGGTTTGGCAGGGGAGTTGGACTAGATGATGCCTTGAGGTCCCTTCCAACCCTTAAGATTCTATGATTCTATAACTATGATGATGTAGAGAGTCTGTAAATCCCTGACGAAAAGTCTGAGGGAAGACACTGCAGTGAGTATATGCAGTGTTGTACACAAACCCTGCTAGAATTTATTTTAATTTCTCTCTATATACATTGTCCTCTAGTTTATGGAAGAGTAGGTTTGCATTCTGTTTATAGAATGAATTACACTGATTGTGATTTGAAAAAACCAGAAAGTTTATTAATGATTATGCTACATCTGTTAATATTGAATATTTTCCAGTTGCTTTGAAGAGTAAATGCCTGACTAATATTCTGCAAATGTTGGGAGATCTTTTACTCAGTTGCTTGCCTTTTAAATGAATCTGTTGATCCATGGTTAAATGCATAAGGTCCTCAGCATTACCCATATATTTATCATGGCCTATAACTCTGTTATTTCAAAGGCTGGTACAAATAAGCATTTATGAAGTAAAATTTTATTTTTCTTTAACAGAATAATAGAATCATAGAATGAAATATCTGTAGTTTGTTTTCAGAAACAGATGCTGAATATTGTGCTGAACTCTGTAGAATAACGGGCAAATAAGTTTGCTACCAGCAAAGTTTTTTTGTACTGGCCAAGTAACGAATTAATATTGATTTAAGTGTCTGGTATTGTAGCAGTCAAATCTGGTGTGATAAGCACTGCTTTCATGCTTTTACCTCTATAACTATGTAAGCAAATAATTAAAAAACAATTAAAGCAGCAGATCTTCTAGACAGTCACATAATTCAGCCAAAATGACACTTCCAAACATTTTGGAAGTGAAAGTTCAAGGCAGAGTTTTGCATTCTTGGCCACTGGATGATAAATAGTGGATAAGCAGGTTGTTTTCATCAGTGTCTTTGAGAGTAGCTGCAACAGTGCAAGTATTGCTGGAAACAGAGTGATTCACCACAGCACCCCTCAAACAGCAATTTATAAAACGAAAGGGACTGGTCTTGAATGTTGTGACTTGTGATGAAAGCAGTCTTCTTACTTGTTTTTACACTTGGTAGATTATTTTCTGCATTTGCTAGTCTGTCTCAGCAGTCTGTCTCCAGTAAAGCAGTATAGGGGAAATGATAAATCTCATACATTTCTCTCTTTTGAAAGGCTATTTATCCTTCTTTTTTAAGATACAGATTTCTGTTATCTTCCTCTTTCTCTTTCAGCAGTTTCTTCTTACTCATGTGAGCCAAGTTTATTTTGACAGTGCTTCTAGGCCTTCTGTGAACATCTTTGTATAGAAAGGCTTTGTGTGAAGCACAGGGCTCTGATTTGCTTGTGGATAGTGAAAAGATGAGACATAAAAAGGAAGGGAAGAGCTTTGGAACTGGAGGAGGTGAGTTAAAATTTCTAGCAAAACCAGACTGTGTCATTCTACATGCTGGAGAAATCATACCTTTTCCGAAGTCAAAGCTTTTTTTACATATCAGTGGATCTGATTATCACCATACCAAAGGTATTACTTTTCTTTAAAACTGCTTTATTTCTAAGATTCCTTATGAAACTGGGCCAATTTAATACTCTTATGTTGCCATGTGGAATCCTGCATTTTTTCTTTTCCCTGAAAGAAAATTAGTGAATAAAATAACTAAAGAGTGCCTGAGCTACTGTGCTGCTTCCTATCTATATAAAAGACCTCACACACCCCTACCTTGGCCACAACAGGATCCTCTTCTCCTTGAGAAGCCATATCTACTATACTAAAATACAAGGCTGACCAACAGCTGACAAAAATTTTGATTAAAATTAAAATTGCCTGCAAAACCTGGTTCTAAAGTCACTGAAGTAAAGGCTTTATGCTCTCAACAGTGTTATGTTTAAAAGAGTTTAAATGTCTACTGACAATCAAATAATTTCTTCTGCCCTCACCTTTAATTTTCTTGTTAACTGTTTAGGGTTATCTGTGAACCACGGGTGTCATTGGTATGATCTTTTAGTCATTGCTTGTGTCTGTAGGTTTTATTTTGTGGATTATAAGATGCTGAACTTGAATGATCAAAGTATTTACCATAATGATTAAAATGTATAAAACAACAGTTGAGTAGCAAGGGTAACGATCACCTGAATAAGAACGAAATTTCTGCAGGTTGCCTGACTATGTAAGGAAAATATAGCACAATAAGATATAATACAAAAATATAGTACAATAAGATAAGAATAATGTTACTGCTTTTGTATGTTTTATAGTGAAACTCACTATTGTATAAACCACTAAACATATGATTAACTATTTTATGCCCAGAGAAAAAGACAATCATAGAATCATATAATCATAGAATCATCATGGCTGGAAAGGATCTCCAGGGTCATCCAGTCCAACCTTTTCTCCTCTTACTTGAAACTATTTTGAAACAAATAATTTTATTTTAATACTGAAGATATATGGGGTGGCAGTGGCAACCTGATTTTACTGTGTTAATCAGTAATGTGTAGTCTAAAGCTCATATTGTTGCCCAACAGATGCAGGAAAGTTCGGATGTGCCTTGGAAAGTGCACATTGAGGACTTGTGCCTTATCTGTGTTACTGAACGAGGATATTGAGACTCCAATTTCATCACTGCAGTGGGTAAAGATTTAACAAGGAACCTAGTGATCCCGTGAATGATCTGAACTCTTCCAGGAGCTGCACACACACCTTCACTGTTGAATGCCTGTACATGTGCATTGTGCTTAGAGGGCCTAAGCACAAAGGATAAGAAAAATTCTCTAAAACTCAGGCTATTCCTCTCCCACTTCTTCCCATTTCCCACTGCCTCTTGCTTCACACCTCCTCGTAGCATGCAAAAAAATGAAACTAAGCCTGTTTATCTTGGCTTTTCAAGAGGAAAAGATTGCCAAATCCTCAGCCTTCACTTAGGTGGTGTTCACTCCAGCTTTGTTGTGTTTTGTCTGCGTAAGAACTAAAACATTTGGCCCAGAGTGAGCACAGATTTGTGGTATAACATATCTTATACAGAATCTGAAATCCAACTTCGTGCTCCATACACCATTGCACAATATATGACAAGTTAAGCTTGTGTCATGATCAGAAATAGTTTCACTTGAGAGAGTTAATACAGGAAGATTTCATAGTCTAGGAAAACAGAACAGCCTTCCTTCCCAGCTTTGTGACTTCAAATGTTTTAAGAAGGCTAAGAAGAAGTGGGGGGTTCTTTCTACATGAAATCTATTTGCTCATTGCAGTCTGGCTTGCCTTCTCATTGGAGATTACTTTGAGTACATTTTCCTTTGACAGATGTTTGTTAGACAGTGAATTAGCAGTGTAAATGTTCTGTCAATTGAGTCACTTAAAAAGAAGCCCTAGATGCTTGCCTGTATGTAGTTGCTATTCCCTGTCATCTGCTGGAATGATAATCAAGCAGATAAGCTAACAGAGTCCTTAGTAACTTGTAGTTTGATTATACAATGTCAGCTTGGAAGAAGTGGAGGGTTCCAGAGTCCTATAGTCATAGAATCATAGAATCATAGAATCATTAC
>VXBP01005359.1:0-83906 GCA_013400115.1 Rhinopomastus cyanomelas | reverse complement strand
CCCCTAACATCCTATGATCCTATGATCCTATCTCATTTTCTGCTAGTTGAGTGCTTGCAACTCTAACTGCAATAACTAATTATTTGATTGTGATTTACGAGTAGGAAGAGTTTGTTTTAAAACTGACCTTGTCCAGAAGCAGTTTTATGTGTTTCCAGCAGCATTTTCTAAGGTGCTATGGAATGGCTAGGAAAAAGCTACAAAATGCCATCCAAATAACCAACATTAGACAAACCTGCAGGGGAATATGCAAACCTACAGAGGTCCAAGCTGCACCTACAAAAAGGATGGAAGTAGGCTGCTTTCCAAAAGTTTATGCTGGCATGCTTGCCATTGTGTTTGGAGAAGCTGTGCATGCTTCTCCATCCTACATGCCAGGCTTCACAAGGTTTTTGGAGAAAGCAGCTTCAGAATGTAAATTCTAAAGGAATCACTGTTTGCAAAGGGACCTTCTTGCCAAATTATTCGCAAAATATCACAAAGTTTGTAAGTAAATCAGTAATTTTAAAGCCTGTGTTTAAATGATGGATAACAGTGAGAAAAGTCAGATATGTTGTTCATCAAGCCACTCCAGTACAAGCAGCACATAAAAGTGCTGTTTCAGCAAACTACCTTTGTGCTACTTCCCTCATGTGTTTTCTCACATAAACGGTTTCAGATCTCAGTTTTGCTTCTGTTGGTTTTAGGCATTTACCAAGTCCACATTTTGAACAGTTCTTGTGCTTCTCCCCAGATCAGCAGAGGCATGAAATGTTTGTCACCCACTTTCCTGCAGATGGGAGGGGTTGTATAGAGATGAAATTGTCTAACATTTGACAGAGCAAGAGTTTCTGTCAGAGCAAGTTCTTGGGATCACCATTCCTAAAGTTTAGGTAAGTTTGGATCACTGTAGTTGCCTTTCTTTCTATGTCTAGGACTTAATCTTCTTGCTTTTGCAGCAAGCAGCAGCAGAACAAGATTCACATGTATGGGCCGCTCTTCCATGTGTGGTTGTAAGGACTGTTGAACAACTTAACACCAGTTATGGTTTGGGTTGAACAAATTTTCTTTAGAGGTGGTTCTCTGGTGATTTTTTTTGTCAGTACAATAAGTGTATTGCTCTGACTGCTCTAACTTCACAGGCAGGTTGGAGCGTTTGTGTCACAATCTGTACTGTGGAAGGCTAGAGAAAAGCAACAGCTTGTGGGTAGAAAGGCTACTAAGCCCCCTGCACACTGGGAAACAGTTTTTTATCCTGAACTTTCCAATCTGGCCTAGAAATAAAAGCAATCCTAATGTAGGTCAGGAGGAAAAGAAGAGGTTTAGGCCTCTTACCCTAAGCTTACACGTTGTAGTACAGATCATTCACATCACTGATGTCAAACACTAGATTTAGATAGTTAAAGCTTTAACTCCTGTAGCAATGATGAGGAATATCCAGGATGTACTTAGACAAGTGTAAGCTTACATTTCTTAAATGCAAATGAAAAGGAAGTATGCCTCAAATTCCTAAGAGCTTGGCTGAATCTGACTCAAGAACTTCAGTGTAGAAGGGTCAAAGTAAAACTTCTTTGACAAATACTTTTCTGAAGATTCATGACTTTCAGACACCGAGTTTATTTCTTTAAAACCTTCAAGTGTATCATATTCCCTCTCAGTGAAAAAAGAAGCAGAAAAGCCCCACAATAAACCCCAAAACCACAGAGCAGGGTCATTGTGAGGATCTCAAATTACACTTGTCTATGATGTAGCTCTGCTCAGGGTCCAGTTTTCACCTTTTCCTGCTGACCTGACAACAGCAATGCATTTCCTGTCTGCCTGAAGATCACTGAAGAAATGCCAATCATAATCTTACCCTTATTGATTCTGGTCAGCAGCTATTGACAGCTTTAAAAAGATTATATTTTAATTGGGGATCAGATAGATGGCATTTTAAGGTATTTAATTTCACTTTGTAACTCACTATAGATTATCTGAGTGGTTTCACAACTCCACGAGGATAAAGATGAATGTGTTGTCCTTTTCTTTAGGTGACCCTGAGTGCAAATGTAGCTCAGCCTAATGTGACTGAAAATCTTTTTCTATCACTAGGCTGAAAAGGTTGAATGTGAATTCATTAGTGTTATCTTTCTTTAAAGCACAATATCTACACCTCACCAAGCTCACATCTTCAGTGGTTGCACTTGCTCTCATCTGGTTTAAGAGAGAAATAGAATGGTGAGATAAATGAAAAAAATCAAGACAAAGAGTTAGAATTCACATTGTCTTGAAACTTGTAAGTGTGCTTGCAGCTCTACAAAGTGGGTGTGCAGAAGCACCATCAAAAATATTGGGTGGAGGACCCTCAATGGATGTCGGTTTCTTCTTCTTGCAAAGGAGGTTTGGGCCAGTTCTGCAAAAATAGGCTCCTAAAATTGTTTTCTGCACATTCAAAGGAATGAAGATGAAGGAATTCAATGAAAAGAACTCCAGAGAGAATCACTCAAAGCCAAATACTGAGTTCGGAGACATATATACCCCCTATGTAGCTTAACCTGAACAGCCAAAGTCCAGTTGTTCCACTTCCAGTACTCAAAAATGGTAGACAATATGAAGATGCCTTCAAGAAATTTAGACCCATCTCACCAGATGCTCAATAAGAAATATTGAAAAGTTCAGAACCTGAACTTTTCTGCTCGTTTCTGAACACAATTCCTGTGTATGCCAGATGCACTAAAGATTATAATTTCAGTTTTACAGGGCTGCAAGTTGGAGGACATTATTCCTAGACATACCTTTTCTTTCTGTCCAGGCTTCATTTGAGGAGTCTGAAAAAATTGATCAGATTTTCCAGCATCCAGCTACATACTGCAGAGAAATTAATCATCACACATATGACAGATCTGTTATGTCTCAGAGGTATCACCTTCAGCACATAATAATACCTAGCACAGTATCGATGATTTCTCTGTTCTCTGTATATGAATATTGAAATTTTAGTTAAGACAAAACGTTGAAAACCCTTCTGTTGCTTAATTACACAGTTCAAGAATACAGTAACTGCTATACCCACTGAAAATTTATAGGAGAAAGTTTGTGCTTCATAATGGTTTTAATACACATTGGTGGCAAGCAGCTATCAAATGGAATTAGTATTCCTGATACATCAGTAGATAAGAGGAGAAATCAGTTTGTATGGTAGGAGGAAGACCTGAAACAATGCTCTTACATGGTGAGATGAATGATTACTATTGTCAATGTTTCATTTTGTGGTGCGACTCCAGACAACTTGGGGACCCAACCATATTCCTTCCCATGGCATACTAGGGGTGTGCGCATCGTGCCTTGGGATTGCTGGCTTTCTGTCTCTCTGCTGGCTGCTTGATTCACTGCACATGTCCAGACCTCATGGCTCCTATGTTTCACTATTCAGGAATTGGGTGGAAAATTTCCCTTCCTCTTCTTTGCTCTGTAACTCTCTTTTTCCTCCCTTGTTTTTGCTTTCTTCTTCTCTCCTAATGCAGTCCTCTAGATGTTGGATCATTTCTTCCCACACTCATCCTTTACTTTTCTTTCCTTGCTCTTGTCTTTATTGTCTCTCTATTATTTTTCTTTCTTTCCTTCTCTGCTTTTGCATGGCTGCCGCTTGCTGTGGGGGAGGGTTAGGCTTCTTCTCCCTTGTTCACTACAGTAGGAGGGGTCCATTGTTCATTTTGGGGGTTTTCATGACACTTGGTTTGATCATTTTGGTTTTGTCTCTTTTTTCTTTCTGTTCTCGTTGTTAATAAAACTCGTTTTTGCTTTTCTATAAAATTTAATTAATCTCTTCTTGCAGAAATGATAGTTTTCATTCAAAAAGTCTGCAGGCTTTCAGAACAGAATCAGATCCTGTTCCTTTGGTCAAAGATGGAAGAGAAGAGCTTGGAGGAGCAGGACAAAAATATGGAGTGAGATGATGGATCACTGGGAACTGATGAAGAGTTCTGATCAGAAAGGTGAGCTGATGTCAGAGAGGGTTCATGTCATCTATCTGGTAGCGGTGCTAACCTGGCCTTCAGAAAGGAGACACAGGGAGAGGGAGGTTGTAGTGATCAGAGGGAGAGTTGAATGAGAGCTGAATGCACTGCACAACTCGAACTACCCACTGTGGGCAGCCGCTCAGAACTACCAAGTAATCGAATGTGCAGCAACAACTCTCAAACAGAGATTTACTGAAATCACCTCCAAGCCTATATTGAGAAAGCAGCTTTAACTGGTTCTGCCAAACTTAAATGTTGAGCAGCAATTTATATTTCATGCACTAACTCTCACGTGGGCCAAGAACCAAAGAAAACAGGCTTTCCTGTGGCTAGAGATGAAGATGGTGCTTTTTCTCTTTACATGAGATATTGCATATCCCAGAGCTATTTCCTTACATTTGAAAATACTTTTATTTGTGACTGAGGTCAGGCTGACAGACTCCAGGGAAACAGCACTGAACTGTCCCCATAAATTTTAATCTCAGAAAGGCTCCATTCTGGGAGGGTCTGCCTTGTGCTTTTATTGTTGTTAATCCATAAAAACAATTGTAAACATCATAATCCAATGATTGAATTTTAGTTATTGCCCACGGTTTCTTTTCTCATAAAATGGCTCAGAGGAGGAATAACTTTTTCTGCTCCGTTCTGAACCAGTTTTTTGACCTGAGCTGAATTGAGGACAGTCCTTTTCATCCTCACGTAGAAGTCAACCTTCTGGTCTTTCCCAGCCTCAGGCTCAGCCTTGGTTATATTAATTTGCGTTTAGTGGTCAGCAAACTCAACAAAAATCTATGCTCAGCTGCTCCCTGCTGTGTAATGGACTGTTTCAACATCAGAGAGGGAGAGGTCTCATACATTTTCACAATTTTATCCTTCTTGCTCCCAATTCACTCATTCAACTCTGCCAGTGATAGGAACTGTTGGACTCCACATATATGGATGCAATCCCAGCAGACACTGATATTTGAAGCACTGTGTTCTATAGACCTGCTTTGAGCAAGGTTAGTCAACTCAGCGCTTAAAAAGCTGGCAGCCATCTGGAGCCCAGCCTACGCCAGAGTTCAAAATTGTTTCCTTCACTGTTGGTAGCAACAATGGGGAGGGGGGTGGTGGGTTGAAAGCTTTCTTAGAAGCAGAGTTGAAGAGAATTCACTGCAGGCTGAAGTCACAAGCTAACCCCAGATCCTAGAGGTTCATGGACACTGTGCCCTGTAGTACAATCTCTGCTTAAAGGCATCATTAAACTCCTGATAATTAGCCAGTCATTAGGTTTTGACTACACTTAAAGGTTAAAAGGAGACTCTTTGGTGACAGATATTTTGGAATTTTCTAACGCATTCTCTTTGTGCTAAGGGATTCTGGTGCTCACCTCTTAGCCACAAGCTGAAATCAGCTCATATTTGAACCATTCTTTGAAAACAACCCAAAAATTGTGTCAGCTTTGTGTAATTGAGGCCGCATTTAAAAAACAGTGGAGTAGGAAGACTTTAACACTGATGGTTTGTGATCAGAGCCCTGAAGATGCAAAGCAAGCCAGAGAGCTGTGATATACCACTGCAACACACTGCAACTGTAAAACTTCAAGATTAATACCTAAGCCTTGAGGAAGTAGTACGGGGCATATAGTTTCCTGTAGTCAATATTTCCTGTAATGTCTCCTTCAGTATGATCTTGTTTGATTAAGTGTTGTTTATTGTCTTCTGTCATGTCCATCTTTCTATCCACAGACCAGGTTAAACTGTCTTGCTGCTTTAGAACAAATCTTAATCAATCAGTTTTGGGCTTAAAGACAAAGTGTGTCATCCACAGTATTCCCAAGGAATTAAGCTAATGTTCCTAAGACTACTTTTGTAACAGCCAAAGTCCTGTAGCAGTGTAGCTGTAAAATTAGAAATTATTTGCAACATATTTTGCACTTTGGGGATAGTCTTGTCCCATAGTGAGCTCTATAAAGCACACACAGACTCTTCTGTCTAGGAAAATTCAGTAACAAATTGCCCTTCAGAGTGTTGAATATATTTTGGTTAATTCCATGCTTGTAGGGCAAAGTGAGGATGAAAAAAAAAAAGAACAAAATGAAACTATACGATGTCCTGTAGTGGAACGAGTGGAGTGGAGGATTGTAAGGGAAGGTCTGTGTGACAGCAGGCTTTCTAGGCCTGCCATGTGAACAGAAGGGCAAATCACCATTGGTTTGTAGTCCTTTTGAACTGCTTTTCCTGATATATTCTACAGCCTCCCTGAAAGCCTTGGCATTTGTGGAACCAGCTCTGTGTCCCATCCACTTGGTGGCCTGTCACGGCTCAGAGGACATCTGAGGGCAACTGAGCATCAGAAAGATATTCTTTACATCCCAGGAGTTATTTCTTTGTGCAATAGCTAGAAGGTGTCAAAGTTGCCCTGGATGGCTGCATGAAAGCTTGACCCCACCTGTGGTTACCAGCAGGTCTTGATAGCAAAGCATCCTAAGAGTGTAATGCCTACAGCTTGTCGTATTAGAGAAATAACATCCTTCTCAGCCCCATGCGAGGGATCTGTGTTTTCTTTTATCCTGCCTAGACCTGGGGTTTTTTATACAATAAAATGTGTAAAGTTGCGATTAAAAACAGAAGCTAAATGCTTAGCTTCCTTTTCTGTTATTTCACTCAGTAATAGAGTTTTTTACCTGCAGATAGCAGCAAACTCCTATGCATTGCAGAGTGAGATCTTAGCCATGGGGAAGTACCTGTGTATTTTTAAATAAAATAATAAAGGCAGTATTTCTCCATCTAATTAAATAATCATGGCACATTTACTTTTTAGGATGTTTTGTTTCATCATACGATACCGCACAACCTGGCACAGTGGCATGCGCTCACTCAAATAGCTGCTTCTACTGTCCTGTGTACAGGTGAAATGCGTAGCAGGAAAGGGCATAACTGTTGTGACTCACGCGTTAACCAAGTCCGAGATAAGAGTCTACAAAAAAAGCAGTTTCCATCTTGTCAGGAAGTATGTGGAAAAAGAAAGAAAAAAAACCCAAAAATTTTTTAAATGGGGACTGTCTGCAGGTTTTGTCCCTTAGGTATCAATAGAGAATAAAATACAGTCCGAGATGCTTTTGTAGCAAGGGGCTATAGAGAGAGCTGAGTGGGATGACAAAACCCCTTGTCTGTTATGGTAACCTCCCTGCATCGCACAGACCCTTTTCTCTTTGCTTGCTGCGTTGTTGCTTTTAATCACATTTCATTAATAATTTTTTACATTCTTAATTTTATTTTTCTGACGTAAAAGTTACTTTGCTAATATCATACAAAGTGGACCTGTTCATGCATATTATGTGTTTACTTTGATCTGACTTACTTGATACTGAAAGAGCTCTGAACCCTTGAAGGAATTTAATGTGAAATGAGGGTGAAGGAAAGAGAGGAACAGTGTAGCCAGGCAGTACTTTGTCCATGAGGTCGAGTCCCTCCAGTGTGGTACATTTACACTACAGACTTTTGGCTGTTGGTGTTTTTGACCTCCAACTGCTTTATAACAATTTGCCTTGGACAGTCATACTGAACATGTTTTATGGCACAGTATAGTATTCTCATTCTTATTTAATGCAAATATTTAGATTGCAGTCACTCCAGAAAATATATAAGCAGGTGTCACACAAAGACATTCCTTCGCTCTCTGACAAGAGCTTGAATTAGGAAAAGCTGGATGATCACAGAAGTGCCTTTGTCTTCCCTGGTGATAGGTCTTTTTAGCATCAGAGGCATGGGGTGTATTTTCAGAGTGGTGCATTCACATGCACAAAGAGGAATTGGGAATCCGGTTTTAGCCTCCATGTATGAAAAGGGAATTTTCAAAGCTGAAGGTGGGCAAGGTTCTGTCTCAAAAACTGTGCTGCCCTCAAGGATTCAGATCGGCAGCAGGTGAAGAAAAGCTTCAGTACAGCTGCACCCTTGAATGAAGTTGGTTTTGGTAACTCTTCTGCTCATTTTTATATCTTATAGTTGCACTTCGTGTGTGAATCCGAAATGTGAGTTCAGTACGAAACATTTCCTGTGTCCTGCTTTTTATAAATTTAAGAGCTTGCCATTGCATTAAGAAAGTATCTTGGAGACAGATCTTCCCTTGGCAATTTCTCGAACTCCAGTGAAGTCAGTGGGGCTGAGGGCCTGCCTGAGTTTGTAATCAAGCAATCAAGTAAGCATTTCCTGCTGTGGATATACTACTCAGTAAACATGGAGGGTTTTACCTTACCAGAAATAGTTTCATCCCTTTTCTTTGAATTTTTCTACTTAATACTATATGGCTAATTAATAAATTACTTGATCAGCTGCCCACCCACACAGACATCTCCTTAATGATTTTTCTAAGTTTGTAACAACCCCTTGGCACCAGATGTGGACGTTCTGGGAACCATCCTAACTGATAGGACTGAAAATGCTGCCTTGATGATAAATGCACTGCTTCTAAGTGAAATGGACTTGGACCAGTGAACATTGTCAGGTCATGCTTTAGAATCTAGCATCAACAAAGGTGCCTCTTTGGCAGATTTTAAACCTTAATCAGTTGTTAATGTTTGAATCCTTCTTTTCAGAGTTGCTGGTTTTAGCATATAAGATGCCTTCTTTGAAGAGGACTTCTTTTAGCTTTTAAAATAGATTATTATATCTATTCCTAGTCAGAAGAGAGTTTGGACTTGTAACCAAAGCATGGCTAGAAGAGATGTTCTCAATCTCTATTACTTTGATGTGTTATTGAAAGATTGCATCCTGTGACAGGAGTATTTAGATTTTTCTACATTCTTCCCTTATTTTTTATCTTCATTTACCATACTACATGTCCTTTTTTAATATTAAGTTCCCCTACTCTAAAAACGAAAAGCTTGCTAGAAGCCTTTATTCTTCCTTTGCAGAAGAAAAACCAGTCTTTTGCAGGTTTTTGGTAATCTGTCTGTCTTTTGCTATCACTTTCCTGAAGACCAGACCCTACTGTGAAAAGTTGTTTCTGTCATTTATTCATTCATGAAATACTCCGAAATTCTCAGCAAGCAACCAACAGGGAAAAACAAACAAACAAAAAGTTCGCAGCAGACTTTTACGGATTCATACATATCTCATTTTAAATTATTTTTCCGAACGGATTTTGTCTCTTTGGGGATGAGTGGTAAAGAAATTTCCTGGTCTATTTATTTTGTTACTTCATTTATGCTTCTGCAAGCTATTTAAGCCTGGTCTGCCTGGTTTCTTTATACATTTCTTTTTTTCATTTTCAGGGCCCTGCACAGCTTCTCTCCAATCCATACCTACTTCTTTCCCTGTTTCATACATCCCTGCTAAGCTGTCCTGGTAGTCACTCGCACTATGAGCAAGCAAATAGTTGACACAATGTCTCCTCTTGCTGTGAGAGTCCAACAACTTCATTGTTGGATCAAGCTTATTGCCTGGTCCACCACTGAGCCTAAACTGTAAACAGCTGTGGATCTTTGTAGTCATTAACAGACTCCTCTTGAGTGGTGCATAAGCCTGAATTCACCCGGGAAATAGACTTGGCAACGTGCCTAATGGTGATACTTGTGAGTTCTAGAATGGGGGATCTGAAAATGGGCCAGCAACCCTGTTAAGCTTAATTTCATTATTTATTTTCTTCTTAATGTTGTGTATTTCCTGGATCATTGAGTGCTGCTGGAAAACCAAAGAATTCCAGGTTGTATCCATCACAATGTACAATGTGAATGTAGGAGGGCTGCTAGCCATAGTGGCCCTACTCGAGCAAGGTGTTTTCCTCCTGTTAACTCCTCAGAGGTCAACGACTGTGTGATGCAGGGAGGCCAATGTGTTTTTACAGAGATGCTTTTGTTGCCAGGCTTGAACTAAAGAATGGTAATCATTTTGATTTTACGCTGTTAGCAGAGATAAGGTGGAAATGGCTTTTGCTTCATGTAAGATGTTGTCAGTCTCACGAATTCAAGACCACTTGAAATTTTCACAGGAAAAGGGGATGTGATGAACAGACAGGTGGTGGTGTAAAAGGTGACTCAGTAATCTGGAATAACCAGTGTGTTCTGGATGAGGCCTTGCACAAGTAAGGATATAAATTTCATTCATTAGTTTGCAAAGCAGCTGACAGCAACCTGTTTGTTAGTCTAGATGTTCTGACTTTTTTTTTTTTTTGTATCTGAAATACCACTCTTCAAGACAGCATCTCAAGAAAATATGTCAGAGTGGATGAACAGACATTTCTTGCAACCAATATTTTTCATCAGAAAATTCCCAAGATGCCTGAGAGTCAGTGAATGTGAGTCTGACCCTGGGTTCCTTAAAGAAGGTATCTGGGATTTAATTTGCTGGAATTTAGAGAGGGAATTTACCCACTAGATGACTCAATCTGTAGCCTTACTCTGCAGGATTAATGGTCACAATGGATTTGGGTTTTGGCTGTCTCTGCGTTAAATTCCCTGCTGTGGGGATAAGTATTCCCTCTTCCACTGTAGCACAGTGCCACTCTTATCAGAAAGCTGTTTACATCATTTCCCAGAATACATCATAAGCAATATAATTCAATTATTTATTAAAAAGAAAGGCCAAACCAACATTAACTGTGGTCTCTCTTTTCTTTCCTTTTTCTTCATTCTCCCTGAAACTTTCTTACACAATGTAAAAAGAAATAAATTATCAATAGACTGTGTTTTTAAAGTCCAGATCTATGAGCACTCTTTCATGGGGTCAAGTTGTCAAAACCCAAAAGATTATTATGTGGCAGCTCCAATATTTTTAATTACATGCTATCTGGTGTTATAGTTTAGCTATTTTCTCCATTAATATGTCACTGTCTCCTCCTGAGCTGTCTGCATGTTGAATTCCATCACTGATTGCATCTGTTTGAAATGATCATGTTTAAAGGGCTAAAAGGTATTTCAATAAAATGCACTGAAATGCACTGAAACTTGAAGACCTTGGTACAATGCAATGCTAATATTCAGTTTAAGTAATATCATCTCCCTTCTGAGATTTTTTTTTTAAACAAAATTGACAGTTTGGACAAGATTTGTGCACTCAGTAGAAGGACTATCAAGTACTTACGGAAAGTTAAAAGTACACTCATTATTTGCACATTTTTCATACCTGCTCCAAGCAGACTAGTATAAAGTCGGGGGGTTTTGATGGAGTTTTTTGGTGTGTTTTTCTTTTAATGTAAATAATGTGATCTTCAGGGGTGTTACTTATCAGATGAAAGATGCTTAGAGGCATCTTGGAATGATGCATTTTGGATCTGAGTGAGCATCAGTTACAAAATTGGAAGGAACATGAGATTCTTTTTCCTGGTTCCGATTTACTGAAACCTACTCTAGTTCCATTCTAGGGTCAGGAGGATCTGCTTTAAGTTATCCTTTTCCAAGGAAATGTCTGTCTTTGCCTATTCTTGTCTTTTGTTCTTTCTGAAAGTCCTTTATTTTTTCAAGCTTCTGAATCCTTGGTTTCCCACAGCAAGAAGTCTCGGAGGCCTGTGCTTGTGCATTTCCAAAGCAGATGCCTGTTGAGCAAGGAATTGCAGCAGGGGATGCCTTTTGTTTCTCCAGCTACTGAAGAAGAAAGAGGGTGCTCAAACGTAGTTTTAATTTTGTGTGTTGGACAGCGACCTGTCCTGCAGGGCACAGAGCCCAACACAACGTTTGGGAGGAGATCATGGAAATTGTTAGCGAGCCAATAGACCTTTTCTTCCTCAAACTGGGCAAGAGCAGTTTGATTTGTTCCAGCTGTGGCAAAAGCACCAAGTGGTTTCAACGGTAAAGCGATCGACGCTTTGAGACAGTTATTTCAAACATAGTGCTTGTGGCATTGTATTAGTACTGGAGGGTTTTACTGTGGTAATATCAGAGCTCTGTGCAAGGAACACGGAGGCTTTGTCTGCACTTCAGCAGACACCGGTCTTTCCTTTTCTTGCTCAGGGAAAGTTTTGACTGTGGTTTTCAAAACAGCATATAGCACCTCTCTGTTTCTGCAAATGGGGACAGAGCTGCTTGCACAGGGAAATAAAATACTGTTCTCTACACCTTTTTCTTGGGAGTATGCAAAAACCCCATGGGTATTTTTTTATGAATTGGACTCTTCTGTTTTATAGCCAGTAGTATTCATGCTTATTACAATGCCATGTTATGGCTTTGGACAGTTTTTATGTCCCTATAACATAGCACCCTAGAGAAAGATGCTTCACTAGGCAAGAACCAGTAAACTTGCTACAGAATCAGCAGAATACTTTTCACAAAAGTGCATAAACTTATGTTCTTAAACATTATCATCCTTCACCTTAACAAGCACAGAGAAAGGTTCCACTGGTTTCTATGCCTTGTTAGGTCTATCATCTTTTTAATTAATAGTGTTTTTACGAAGCCGTCTGAACTGTGTCATTTCCATTATCAGAAAACCACTGCCATTAATGAATAATTTTCATTTCTGATCCTTGATATCATGCTAGTTGATCTCCTGTTTCCATGCCGCCGAATGATAGCATCGTTTTCTGCCCACGATCAAATTTAATTTGGACTCTGATTATATTATGCTGTTGCGACTGAAGTGTCAATTTTTGTCAGGCAATTAGGAGCTATAACCTGTGAAGTTAAGTTTGATAGGCATTGTAATTGGATTGTTACAGTAATAGCTTGGAACATTCCCTTTTTTTCTTGCTTCTTTGATTCTTGATGCATACTTTAGTTGTGAGAACAAAGACATTTTGTTATTATGCAACCATAG
The DNA here is from genome assembly GCA_013400115.1 of Rhinopomastus cyanomelas. NCBI lineage: Eukaryota > Metazoa > Chordata > Aves > Bucerotiformes > Rhinopomastidae > Rhinopomastus > Rhinopomastus cyanomelas. Next base: position 71,200 of record VXBP01005359.1, on the reverse strand, counting down.
GATGTTCAAGACAACAAGATGGAGTTTAGGTTTTTCCACTTTCCCCAGATGGACTTAATTTGGATTTAGTTTTGACCACTAATTATGCCAGGATTTTAGAAGAATTTTGAGAAGGAGGGGAGCAGGGGGTAGCGTGCCAAAGAAATATTGAATAAGAGAACTGTAGAATTAGAGCTGCTAAAATTATGTTATAATGATAGTATATAAAGTAAAATGTTACAAAACAAAAAAAATTCTGAGGCTGGGAATGTGTCAGTATCCAGGCTATTCTCACTCCTTTTAGTGGCCCGTACTTTGCAAGTATTTAGGACTATAATTTAAGGTCATGCTATGGACCAAATTTTCTACAAGTGTAGGTTATTTGTATTCAGATGAATCAGTAGAGATGCTGGCTGTATGAAAAAATAATACTAAAGGGGAACCTTTTCTTTATTTTTAAATTGGATGGTTGCTGTTAGACTGAAAGTTATCTGCTTTTCTGTTTGGAGGGTGTTTTTTTGTTGCTGAGTTTTTTAAAAACTTTTTCCCTCTCTGCAGTTCACAGCCTCAGTCACAGCCTCAGTTTGTCAAAACAGTTTTGTTCTGAATGTCTTTAGGGTGTGCTCAGCCCTTCCCCTAGATTCATCTCCTGGTCATGTCTAATGAAAGTCATCATAAAGATAGCTTATTAAAAGGATAGTGGACACTTTTAGTTGGACACTTGTGCTGCTGTGACACTCAAAAAGTGGAGGAAGAAGAAAACCACTCCAGCTGCTATGGAATGGAAGCGAAAAAGTTTATGTGCGACAAGGTTTATCTGGAGAAAACTGAAAATCCCCACCGAGGCTGTTAAGACAAAGGGAAATTAGACATTTAGAACTGACTGTAGGAGGTTTTAAAAAGATCCATATGCTAGGTATGGGATAGTTGTTTCCTTAGAATTAACAAATACTGACCACCGTTCTTCCCTTCTCATCTAGGAGGCGTGATACCCTCCCACTCCCTGTCATGCATTGTCAGTCCTGCCTTGCTTGTTATATTCTTAGACAAATCTTTGTTCTGATAAATTTGTGATACCCACACTCATTTTATTACATAACTGACCGGGTCTGCTTCTCCCTACCTCAGGCAATTCTCTGATACCCTCAGAGTGTGGTCAGTATTTGGCTGAGGAATGATCTTGCACATGTAAAGCATTTTTCATGAACAACTTGTGTCCAGCAGATCTGTCCCCTGCTCATCTCCCAATACCTGCTCACCTCCTTCTGCCTCTTCCAAAACTGCACTAGAGATTTCCTGCCAAGGCCAATGGATCAAGTGTTCGCACCCCATTGCTTCATTCATGTGTTCCCTCAGCAGCATTTTTCCACCTTGTAAGTCCACTTCTTTGCTAAGGAAATGAAGTTTATTTGGTGTTTCTGCTCCCGTAGCTCTCTGCAAAACTTCACACTGTCTAGTTTTCAGTTTCTGTGGGACTCAGGTGCTCCATGTGTTCTTGTGGCTGCCCTTTCCTTTGAACCCACTTGGGGCACTAGGATGTGAAGGCAGTATAAAACTCAGGAAAGCATCAGTTATTGAACTCTGCATCACCCAGTGGGGCTCTACCAGTGGCACCATTTAATTTTGTTCATACTTGGTACTAGTACTAACATTTCATAGACGCTAAAATCTGGATAGAATTTTTCCAGAATCACTTCTTTTATGTTTTTTTTCCCCTCTTTCTTCTTTTTGTCTTGTCCTTTGAAAGCTGTTTCCAGTGAATATTTCCACTCGTAGCGTATTTTCCTACAAGTCTTATTTATTTGAATATACAAAACACAAAAATGGGGGCTAAGCTTCCTGACAATGTCCCAGTTAGTCTCATGGTATTGAAAACTAATACTGAAAACTTGAAAGGATGCATCAGGGCTGTTATTGAGGGAGTGGATTGCTGATGTGACAGAAACAGCTGCATATGAAAAGGTGATATATGGAATGGAAAGTAAGTTAGATGAATTTGAAGGTATTTGTAATCTATTCTTCAGCTGCATCAGAAGAAATGTCCCGAAATATGATAGAAGATAGTGGAGAGAGGTTGAAGGGTGAATGAAAGCTTTTGTTTCAAAAGGTAATAATAATAACTTATCTCCCTGCTTTGCTATTGCTGCACTTTCCTTTTTTCTTTTGTTTTTCTTCCTCTCTGGGAGATAAGGATGGGCTGCGGTTATGCCTGAAAATAGAGTGAAAGTCATGCAAAATTTTCTGTACTTCTGTTCTGTTTGCAAAAAGGCAGACTCAGAATTTAATGAAAAAGAGCAATAAGGAGACAAATAGGCATGTAAAAATCCACCGCTGGCAGTAAAGATATGTGACTGTCTAGAATCTAATTGTGACAAGAGTGTGTATTAAATTTCTAGTTTTCAGTTGATCTGATACAGGTGTAGCAATTACCACAGACCAGTGTCATTAATTGTAATGTTCTGTAGGAGTAATCAATGAAATCTGTTTCCTGAAAACAGTTTCACCTTTGTGCTATTAGTGCTATAATGAAGAGGGTGCAGTATATACTTACACAAAGAACTTAGAATCTATTAGCACCTGTGCTGAACAGTAAAGCTGCTGATAGTTTGCATGCAAATTGTAGTCATCATCTGAGAAGAAGCAGAGTTCAGAGGTTCAATGTTCTCTCCCTTTCAGTCTCCTACGTCAGCTAGGTCTTAACCAGTTGGGGGCAGAATTACATTCTGGAAATTAGTGAGGAAAAAATAAAGTTTAAAATCTGCTGTTTCTGCACCCAGCCTCACCATTTATATATTACAAGACAACATGAAAAATCCTAGCTAGTATAAATGATGTCTGATTTCCCATTATATTTTTAGAGCGTCAGTGCTCAAGTAAGTTTACATTTGACAGGTGATTTAAATACTTCAAAACATTTCTATAGCCATAAGAAAAAAAATCGTTATCAGGATAAAAACTTGACAAAACTATTCATTTTTGTACTAATGCAAGAAGCATTACTACTCTTTTTTGACATGCAGGTATATGAGGCACATTGTTCATCCTCGTAATTTTTCCAGATATGTCATTGTTCAAGGATGTTTCAACAACCACTCATTTAATTGTTTTTACTATATTTATCTTCTGTATTGATTCTTAAATGCTGCGCTCTGAGTACATACCTGATTGTGACTGGTATAATATAACCATAATGCTGCCATAAACATGTCTGCATTTCTGCAATTCTTCTAACGAGTTTAACTTTGGTAAAAATATGGGGTTTTTTCATCATCCCAATAAACGTTTTTAATGCCTAGAGTGAATATATGCCATCTCACTAGCTCCAAAATCTTTAGCCTTCCTCCAGCAGTAGGTCCGTGATTGTTTATAAACGATGCCATGAGTGCTTCACTTGCTAGATCAGTTTTCATCTCCAGCTGTGCAGACTAACCAGGTGAAAAAGATGGGAAAAAGTACACCCTCAAGAGTACAACGACATATAAAAATGCAGAAATAAACCAGTTAGTACAGTCATGAAACAAGATTAAAATTCTGACTAGATAAAGGTGCAGCTTTTTCCAGTTTCTTTGTTTATGACTATGGACTATCATAAGTAAATATTTGTGAGATCTTCCAAACTATGAGAATCTGGGCTTTTCCCTTAAATCAGTGAGGGTTAGAATGATCCAAATCATGTGCTTTGCTTTAAAATTTTCTCAAAATTGAGGCATTTTTCAAGTACTTCTGAAAATTCACTTTTAATTATATTTAGTTGTGTTTACTTAACAACATGTCTTTCACGCATCTGTGAGAAACATAAAATGAAGGATGCTTCATAGATACAATGGGAGGTTGTGTCAAACGATTTGCTCTTCTTGAGATTTTCAAATCAAAGACAGACAACAGTGCTGTGACGGAACCCCAGGATTTTTTTGAACATCAGAATAGATTGACTTTACCATATGAGGAAGGTTGTCCTGTCAAGATATTACTCTCGGGAATAAGCAAGCAATTATCACTCTAGGCTCTGATTTTCAAAATTGCACTCAATGTTGACCTGACTCTGCCTCTGTCTGTTGAAGTAGACAATGATGAGCACTTCTGGATAGTTCATTATCCACCAGCTATTATCACTGCATTCAGCTAAAAGAAAAGTCAAAATAATACAGGGTGTATTAATAATGAAATAAATGGAAAATCTTATTAATCCATTTTTATTATAGCTGTAGCCATGTGATTTCTACATGCCTGTGCTCCAAAACTGCAACAAAGGCGAAGTTTACCTGCACTGACCCAGGAGAAGACAGTGATCTGAAGCAGACCTTTGTTAAGCCAGCAAATTGTCCATTTATTTCTCTGTGCAAGGAAACGGAGCCCACGAAATCTAAAGCAGCTAACGTGTTCTACGGCTCAGGCATTACAAATGGTAATCTCACACCAAGTTTTCACTTCTTCTGTAACTTTCTCTGTTTGCTTTTAGAAGAATCTAGGACAGTGATTTAAGTCTTTCTCTCTTATCTCATCAGCTGTCTTCATGAACCCATGTAGTAGGACTACAATTCTGGAGATTTTTAGCCCTCAAGTTCCAATTGGCTAATGGTTCAGTCTTTTGCTGAAAGGGAAGTAGAGAAAAGAAAGATGGAGAGACAGACAAAACAGTTACATAAAGCTAATTTCCATAGGAAGCCAAGTTAAACTGTCTTTATCTGTAGGAATTGTAAGGCCTGGTTATGTAACTCTTCAGCTTATTTGAAGAGGTGATTAACTGTTCCTAATTAGGCATTCAGCTACAGTCCCATTATAAGACTTTTCCCCTCTCCAGCAGTTTAATAATAAATAAAAAAAATGAAAATGCTAAAACCCCCACTAACAAACCCATAAAAATCCCTGTGCATTCACGTTTTCAGGGTTAATACTTACTGACAACTAGAGTACTTTATGAAAATTGTGACTAATTGAGCAAGTACTTTTTAAGATTGAAAGACTTGAAATAGCTTATTTTAAAAGTATTTGCAACATCTATTGTTCCTTTGTGTCTGTCTCTCTGTCCAACAAAATCACATAATACCACAGAGTTTGAAACATAAGCAGATTTCAGTACTGACTGTGCAGTAGTCAGTTGTAGGGGCAACAACAGTAAAACATTTAAGAAACATCTCTACTTGCAAAAAGTAACTGATTTCTCTGCCTGTGACAATGGCAAGTAAGGAGGAGAAGTCCCAGAAAACAAAATAGTCTCATTACCAAGCTCTGAACTGCAGTGGGGTGTTTCTGAAATATCTCCCTAAAGCTCCCACCTGTCTTTAAAGTTCCCTGTAGAAAGACATTTTCCATGCAGAAACCAGAGGAAGTAGAGGGCAGCGAATTCCTGACGAGGTGGCAGAGCCGGGGAGGGAACCCAAATCTGTGTGTCCTTCTCACTTGGCTGGTTTTTTTGGCAGCAGCTAAGGAAGCTGAACTACCCACGTGATTCTCTGCAGACTGCACGCGCTGTGATAGCCAAAACTCATGAATGCTCTTACTTTCCAGTGATTCATTGTGCTTTGTAAAAGCTGTGGTGAGTCGGTACCTCATTAATACTAAGCGACCCTGGGTTTTGTTTTGCAGCAGTCATCAGCTGTGACTTCCACCTAGGTAAGATGTAGATTTCCATGTGGTACTGCGCTGCTGTGATTTGTTAGCTATCACCTTACTAGTGGGAAAATTAAGCCCTTATGTTTTTCACATGGTATTTGCTTCTGTTCACATTATGCCTTTTGCACTACCTCAATTTAATTTACCTTGACTTACATTAAGGTTTTCTTCCAAAAGCCCTCTCCTATAGACTAAAACAATGAATTCAGTGTGACGAAGGCTAGACATCCTACTTTCACTCAGAGAAACACATAACAGAGAGGAAGCCTTTAAAATGTTTCTATCCATCTCCTTACCTGACTAGTATATAAAGAACACAGTACAAGAACAGGGGCTAAAGTGTTAATCTCTTACCGTAATCTCCCCCATTACATTATATTAAGTAACCTCATCCTCAAATGATGATACAATCAGCACTACTAGTAAAATAAATTTCACATCAGGATTTTGTAAGTATTATAGCCCTTGAGTAATTTTCTTTCTTTAACCCTGTGCCAAACGTGCATCCCAAACACCACGCAGACATCTGCACTGAAACTCCATCAAACTGTAGCTCTCTTTACAGCCATAACATTGAAAAAAATAATTCCTCGGTTTTTCCTCATTGTGCAAAATTATGAGTTTTGAGCTCAAATACTTAGAATTACAGTGTTCTGAAAAGACGTCCTAAATATATATGTTTCCCAGTTTGACTGTGACTTCAACCAACTTCTCTTGTCTGAGGTGGCAAAGTAAAACCAAATTAGTGCGAGTTATAATAAGGCAAGTTACAGTGTTTAGATACAATAACCAAAAATAAAGTCAATTTAATCTTCCAAAGTAGGACAGCTTTTCAGTGTATTCGTCACTATGGAGATTTAACAGTTGATTCCAACTTGCATTTTAATAGCAAACTTACATAATTGTGAGTCCTGGTGTGGTACTGCTGAGTGCATTCAGGCTGGAATTACTAGTTAGACAGATCCTGCTTAGCCTTGTAGTTAAAACATGCTAATAGTTTACACATGTGCATGACAGTTGTTAATAATCTTCTTTATAATCACCCTTGGATTTCTCTTTTCTTCTTTCCTCAACACTGTCTAAAAGAAAAAAAACCGTATTAGCGGTCAAGGTTGGGGATTATAAACCAAGATTCTTGGTGGGTTTTTTTATAATTTAGCTGGTGTTGACAATGAAGATGAGCAGATAATTTTGCAACATGTATTTTAAATAGATGCTTTTTATGCATTTGTTTGCCTTTTTATTTCTCTGTAGACAATGTATTTTCCTGGATGTGTTCAAAGATGATCATGAGGTTAAAAATGGCATTATTTAAGATTCTATTTTTAGAGTAGTGCTCAAAGCTGGGAAGGTATGCAGGACATTTTTTGTCTGGATTGAAAAATATTTTCGTTTTGATAGTATTTTTAGCCCCTGTCCTCTTTATTCTCACATCCTTGCTTTGTAACCAATACTAATCATTACATCATTTGAGGCAAATGTTTATATTTAAATCATAAATATGTGAGGGGTGGGTGTCAGGAGGATGGAGCCAGGCTCTTCTCAGTGTCATCTAGTGATAGGACAAGGGCCAAAGGGTGTAAGCTGGAACATAGGAGAGTCCACATCAATATGAGAAGGAACTTTTTCACAGTGAGGGTGACAGAGCACTGGAACAAGCTGCCCAGGGGAATTGTGGAGTCTCCTTCTTTGGAGATGTTTAAAACCTGCCTGCATATGTTACTGTGTGACTTGGTCTAGGTGATCCTGCTGTGCCAGGGGGATTGGATTAGATGATCTTTCGAGGTCTCTTCCAATCCCTAATAATTCTATGATTCTATGATCTGTGCTTTAGTTTCTCCAGTTGGGGAATGATTGAGAAAATTATCTCTCTCCCAGGGTGTTGGGAGGCTTAATTGTTTATAAAATACTCTAAGATTTTTGCAAGAAATGTATTACATGCATGCAATATTTTTATGAATGTATATAGCAAATTATTTTTTTATCTCTGAAAATTTTCCATTACTTTGCAAAATTAGTCTAATATAAAGTATTGGCCAAAACCACAGAATTGCTACAATTCCTTTAGTAAAAATTCAGTGATGGAGTCGTGTTGACTTTTATCTTCAACAATCTTCACTTGGTCGCTCCCAGAGACACAGAACTTAAGTCGTGCTTCTAATTGTTGGCTTTAGGCTAAAACTTTTGATCACTTTATTTCTGCTACTTTCTGTTAAGCTTGCTGAATGAAAAGGCTTGATAACATTTTATACTGTTTAATACATTATTTTGTGGCATATGAAAGATGAATATGACCTTCTGAATTTTTACTCTAAAGTTTGGTAACATGAAGCATCCTCATTCTTGTTTTCATCCATATTAATACTGCATTTATATCTTTTGCCCTGTGAAAAGCTATTAATATTGTTCTATTAACCTCTTTCTAAGTTATAATGACCTTTCCCCTGAAAATGCAATTATTGGGCTTTTTTCCCATAATAAATCTCATTTATTACAAAGTTTGGCCTTGTGCACTTTGTTCTCTGCCATTTCCTTTAAAAAAGCCCATGCTTTATTTTCAAATCAGTACATTATTTTTATTCAGAAATAAAGTCTACAATGCATGCACTTGGCCATAATCTGAGAGGAGGTGATGTCTGCTTGGTTCAGCTGTGTCTCTTCCTTTGCAAAGAAAAAGGCTGTAGTGACAGTGCATTACGCTACCTCACTGCTGGACTTTGACTGGCTCATTCCAGTTGTAGCATCCTCCATTTTGCAAAGAATTGCCAACATTCAAGTTTTGAGCTGTTGCCTAAACACCACTCTCTACTTTGCCATTAGTTCCAGAGAGGAGGAAGGAGAAATGCTCGACACTTCCTGTTGTGTGTGGCCATGTGAACTTCTGTGGAGAGAGAAGGGAGGTAGGGGAAAAGCTGTTACTGCACTCCGGCTCTTCGAGCTGCTGGTTTTGTCAGAGCAGCTGATGAAGAAACTTTCCTGCATTGTACAGAATACAAAGGTAATGAAAGTATCTGTAACCTTTCACATACTTGAAGAAGCAGTAACTTTAGAGAAAGACTTTTCTTCACCACCATGCTAAAAATGCTACACAATTCTTAATTGCTGTGTGGAAGAACAGCATTATTTTCCTGGTTCTTCTCCACTCCCCATCGTTCCCTTCTTGGAAAACTTTGCAGTTTCTTGAAGTCAGAAAGAGAAGGAAGGTTGTGCTAACTCCCCTTCCCTGAATTTTTCTTTCCTATTTATAAAGAATCCCTAAAGAAGAAATAGAAAAACCCATACAGGTTTCCCTTTCTATGTAGATAGGAGAAACATCTATAACAGTGTGTAGTAGAAGAATAGTTTTGTGATTATAGCTCTAATCTGGAAAAGGGAAGAGGTGCATTTGGTTTTGCTCTTAAGCACAGACAAAAAATATGTTTATGCATTTTTACTGGACCTATGAAGTTAGAATATAAGTTTCTTAAAACATAGCCTGAAATAAAGTCAGCAGTTACAGACTGTATATTTGAAACTAGAAAGTGAGGGTCAGCTATTTGAGAATTCGTGTAACATGGGTGACGTGTAACATGGACAGAGAGAATGTCTTTCCATGTATTCTCTCCACCCATCTCCCAAATTAATCAGACATGCTACCAGGAATGTTAGCACAAATAATTTCAAGCAACAGAAAAAAGACCTTGTACCACACAGGTAGGTAGATGTGAGCTATATACCATAAACAATTTCAAGATAAAAAAGTAGATTTTTAAACTTTGTTTTCCTAACACTTGTTTGAACTGCAGTTTTCAGAAAACTGCATCTTTTTTACATTTCCTGGCTCTGTGACTCATCAAAACGAGCTGTGTTAGTCACATCAAATGATGTGTTTCATAGTATAAGACAAGAAAAGCGGCACACTGAGTCATGGTCACAGGGAGGATGGCTGCCAAGCCACTATCAGACAGCATAGGGAAAAGCAAGCATATTAAGTGACCGGGGTCACAGAAACATAGCCCTGTGACAGGAAATAATTTACAATCAAGTGAATGTCAGCCTCTTCATTTTTAGTCTGTTTTTTAAGGAAATGAGATGTGCTATTATGATATTTACCTATCTGTCAGTTGCTATCCTCTGGTAACCTTATAAACCATTGATCACTCTCAAACAGAGTTTTGAAGATGTCTCAGAAATACAATGTTATTAAAGTACTCCCTCAAAGTTGTTGCTTTTACCAAGCAGAGGCAAGCGTCCTCGCTCAGCTCGCACTTGCTCTGTGCTCCCTGCTGAACCAGCCATTCTCACGCCCACATTGGCTGGCCTGGCAGTGCGTGTGCGGCTCTCAGCTCAGCACAACACATCCCGCTCCTTGCTCTCCAGTCACAGAAGGATCTAGGGGTGTTATACAGCTGGCTTACGCTTACAGATTTGTGAGAGGAATTGAAGAATGAGGTGACAGTGGACGTGACATGCTATGACACAAGACCTAGTGATCCTGTACACGGTTGGAAGGAGGTGTGGAAATAGGGAATTGCAATATAACAGTACTGCAAGCCAGGATACTCTTAATGGAGTAATTTGTTTGTAAAACAAAACTGTAGTTTAACTTACAACCTAACTCTGAGTGCTCAGGTTCTGCTCCTTGCTAGACACACTTCAGTTCCTGCTTTAGCTGCTTTAGGAATGAAGGTCGATGCAACTGTACTATGCACCTGCCTTGTGCAAAGTCAACTGAAAACAAGGCTCAGTTTTGACAAACTTGACTGAGGAATGGAAGTCCCTATTTAAACTCCTGTAACTTTAATGAAAATGAGTAAGCGGCTAGAAAAAATAGTTTATGCTAATTATCACTCAGCAAGCCAATTAGTAGACATGTACTGGCTAGCCAAACAGCCTGATTGTGATTCCAGGCTAACTGCAGCAAGAATTACCTTTTTCTTGCTGGGGGAGTTACATTGCTTGGGGAGAGAAGAGGGCTGATAAATGAACTGGGGGTTTTCTGACAGGGGAAATGAAGGGTACAAGATAAACATTTTAAGACATTAGCATTTCATTTGTCTTACTTCTGGTGAGATAACCTGAATGTTTTCTTCAAAGCTTTGACAATATTTTTCCTGAACACTTTGTAACTTGTAAGTGGGAAGAAATGTGGCAAAAAAAATCGTAAAATTCCCTTTCCCCACCTGCCACCCCCACTGATTCATCTTGAATATTTGCTAACTGTCCATAATCTCTGAATTAATTTTTAGGCTGGTAATTTCCACAGAAACTGCCCAGTTTCTTATTATGTCAAACACAAATATACTTCACCTGCTTCTCCTTGGTTATTTTCATTTTTACCAAACTCAAGAACAACAAGTTAAATCTGGCAATTCCATCATGTTAACATATTGAGGTGAATTCAATTTTCTTCTCTTTACTCTAAATTTTCACATCAGTGCAGTTGAGGAGAAACAAAGGCACAGGAGCACATAAACACCATAAAAACCTGGACTAAAAAACCCATAGAAATGTGAGTTGACATGCTGATAAAACACTGTTGGTGTATGAGTCGGTTACAAAATCAAATTGATAGTCCTCTTTTTTTCCCCACCGACTAATTCTTATCTTTAATTTATTTGGCAGGGATTTTTCTATGCTTTTGCTTTGCTTTATACATTGTTGCTCAGACAGACTAGAATTATCATCTTGAGAGTGTGCCACGTCGGCTTACATTGGTGGGCTATGTTTCTTGCATACTGCTGTCTATTATTGTAATCTGTCGTCGCGTAGCATCCCATTCATTACACTGATCATATTTCTAAATTTGACCTGTGACTAAGATTTGCCAAATTGCTTCCTTAATATTAAATTGGAGAAGATTATTTTACTGGTGCTTTGCTACCAAACTTCTGTATTCATGAGGGAATACTCATATTTCATGTTTTCTAGGTAATACTTATCAAGGAGATGTATTCCAAAGGTCTGTAGGAGATGAAAACGATTGTTGCATGTTCAGGTCCAATTTGTACTCACTGTTCTTTACCTGGTTTCTATTGTAAGGTTCACATAATAGGTAGCTTCTACCTCCCTACACTGAGTTCTGATGTTTAGGGCTACTAGGACAGATGGTCTCTGACTTCAACTTTCTTTGCAGGCTGGTTTATGTTACCTGAAGGGTGGAGCCTACCTTATAAGCCTTGATGAGAAAGGGTTAGCTCTCACCTTCTTGATGAATCTAAGAGGAAATACAGATTACAAAATCCTTAAAAATTCTGTAGCAGCATTTAAGGAAAGGGGGGAAGCAATTAGTCCATATAGTCCTTGAAGGAAGGAAGGACCTCTCCACATTGCTGTTTGTGTGCTCATACAAGGATTGCAAGGACTCTGGCTATCCGAGTGTGAAGGTGGCAAGAAGATAGTACTGGCATCTGAGACATCACTTATAATTCGAAAGTGATTTTCCCTAACTTAGCTGGGGGCTGCTAGGTACCCTGAATTCCTGGGGGAGAAAACACTGACATCCTTTATCTTATTCTAGTGTGCTTCTATCATAATTCATTTATTTTTAAAAAAATGACTGAAACTTTAGCACATGGAACAAAACTCTTGTGACTCTCAGAGCCAGTCTTGGTTGGGCATTGTCTTATTTATTTTGTGGGGTATTTTCTTTTTTTTTTTTTTTAAACATGGCAAAGAAGAAGAGACTATTAATTTGTACTTTATGAAGTTAGCAGTATTTGTGTTTGAGTTCTGTCCTTGCCTTTTCTACCAATACTGGTATTTGTTGGTGGAATTAGCAAGGCAATATTTGTGCAGTGACATTTTTCTGAACATTTTCTTTTGGTACATCCAGCTGCTTTTTCTCATGGAGCTAATTTCAATTGAGGTTTTGGTTGTGGTTGGTTTTGAAAAGCAAACTTGTGACTCTAGGAATGATCTGCTTTTTCGGTAATTTTCAAGAGAGCAGGCTTGATTGGGTTTGATACTGCCCCTTTCTGACACATGCACATATCTGCACTGTTGATTTCAAAAAGCTTCCCAAACTACTCACTGTGTCCCCTCTGGATTTTGCTGTAAAATTCATACCAAAATAAGTAACAACGACACAATGTGATTCCTTTGCAACTCTTGCTTTGAGTGGATGTGCAGTTGCTTCAGTAGTGCCATTTAATAACTGCTTCTCCTCCCCATAGATTTCTGACTGTAATAATCTATTGAGCAAGTCCACACAGCACTATTTGTGATCATCTACCTGAACTATATTTATTTTATTCCCAGCAGAGCTGGTCTGCAGCCCTTCTTTCATATGGCACTTCCTGGCACAATTACTGTCCTTGGCAAAGACTATTTCAATACCTGTGAATACATGCAGTACAACAGACTTGCTTCTGCCCATATCAAAAACTGAACTTGGAATATTTCTCTAGGAATGTCAAATGCAGAGAGTTATCACATTCTGGTCTTCCCGCATCATGTTCTGGTTTTCTCCCACATCACATTCTGGTCTTCCCACATCACATTCTGGTCTCCAAGTTGGTGGAACATGACTTTGATGGGTGGACCACTAGATGGCTTGATGGCCACACCCAAAGAGTGGTTGTTGATGGATCCATGTCAAAGTGGAGGCCAGTGACAAGTGGAGTCCCTCAGGGATCAGTCCTGGGACCAGTCTTGTTCAACATCTTTAAAGGTGACATGGGCAGAGGCATGGAGTGCACCCTCAGCACGTTTGCTGATGACACCAAGCTGTGTGGTGCAGCAGACATGCTGGAGGGCAAGGATGCCATCCAGAGGGACCTGGACAGGCTGGAGAAGTGGGCACANCGTCCAGTTCTGGAGCCCTTATTACAAGAAAGATGTGGACGTAGTGGAGTGTGTGCAGAGAGGGCCACAAGGATGATCAGAGGGCTGGAGCACCTCTCCTGTGAGGCCAGACTGAGAGAGTTGGGGCTATTCAGTCTGGAGAAGAGGAGGCTCCCAGATGACCTTATTGTGGCCTTCCAGTATCTCATGGGGGCCTACAAAAAGGCTGAGGAGAGACTTTTTAGGATGTCAGGTAGCAACAGAACTAGTGGGAATGGAGCAAAGCTGGAGCTGGGTAGATTTAGAGTGATGTCAGGAGGAAATTCTTCACTGTGAGAGTGATGAGAGCCTGGCATGGGTTGCCCAGGGAGGTGGTTGAGGCCCTGTCCTTGGAGGTGTTTAAGGCCAGGCTGGATGAGGCTCTGGCCAGCCTGATCTCGGGTAGGGTGTCCCTGCCCAGGATAGGGGAGTTGGAACTGGATGATCCTGCGGTCCCTTCTAACCCAGACTGACTGTGTGACTTGGTCTAGGTGATCCTGCTGTGGCAGTGCGATTGGACTAGATGATCTTTTGAGGTCCCTTCCAATCCCTAATGATTCTATGATTAGAGAGGGTCTTCCTGCCCCTGGAATTAAAAAGGAGTTGACTGAGGCAAAGCCACTGTTTTAGGCTGAGAATCACCTCTATATGGCTTGGAAGTGTGAGAAATGAAACCAAAGACTCCTCCAGCATATCTTGTTCTAACTCTCTTCTTTATTTCTAGTGCCAAACTGTATTGTCTTAATCTGGGAGTGTGATTTATTTGTGAAATATCTAGTAGGTGGCAGAGGTGGAGAGCAAAGCAGCACAAAGCTCTCCAGAGCTGCTGACCAAGGTAAATAGTGTGTCATAACACATTTATCAAATCATAATGGAAACCATATAAAACAGACAGGAGAGGGAGGAGGAAAACCCATTCCCCTCTGGGAAGTTACTGAATATTTCAACCAGTTTAGTACAAGTATGTATATGTGTGTTTGGAAAGGGGGAGATTTTACTAGCTTCACCTCTGCAAATAAATCATTGGCCTGGGATGTCTGAGCAGACAAGTGAAATAGATGAGCACATTACAGATCAAGGAGGTGGTATTCCCACCTTGGCTAGTTTGAGAGACCACCCAAGCACCGTGAGACCAAGACGAGACTAAGTTGTGCCTGTAGAGTTCTGAAGAGCTCAGGCTGCAGCCACTGACATGGTAGGGAGATGTAGAATAAAACAAAATTGTTCGTATTTCTCAAACAGCAGGCATGACTAGTCATTTCTCTGAACTGGCTTTGTTGTTTATATTTTTTCTGTTTCTGCCATTGGCTGGGTTGCCAGCATAGATAAGATTAAAATAAGACAAGAAAATATGGCCTCGATTTAATAGTTATGACTAGTTTGGAAGTAAATTGAAGTTTAGATGCAATTAAAAAAAGAAAAATTATGTATTGTGTATATTTTTTCACTCTTTGACACTAGTGACTTTCAGAATGAACAGCTGAAGTCTGATGTTCTCACTGATGTTGAGAAGAATCTTGCATCACACCTATCCAAATCAGTCTAAATTACTTAAGGAAACAGGCTCCATATGAATAATGCCAAGCTCAAAGATAGAGCTTCAGAATTATTACAAGGGAGAAGGAGATCTGGGGTTTGGAATTTCCATCTTTCACAGGAAAACCTCTTAGAGTGCAATTGATCACCTTTTTTTATATAACTATTGCAATAGTGATTGAAAGCTTATCAGTCTTCACACAGCAATGAATTACAGGAATACGAGGCTGTAAAGAAAGCCAAGAGGAATCAAAAGACAAAATATGACAGGTGTCTCTATAGAAAAATATCCTTACATTTGTTTAAAAGAAAAAAGCAGTCTTGAGTTTTCTATTATATTCTAACACTTTATAACTTTAAAAAATGTTAATTGCAGAAATGTTGAAACTTTTCCTTTACCAAAATTTGTTTTCTCTTACAGCTGACAATGTTAAATTGTCAGCTATAATACATGCTTTCACCAAAATGCTTTGCTTTCTACACAGGGTGCGATTTTCGTGCTTCTTTCGTCATTTCTAAAACCAAACCGACAGCATTCGATCTAACAGCAATCCAGCGACATTCACAGTCTGATGCAGATCCCAGCTGTGCAAGGTACATCATTGATTCAGGTGAGGGACTGGGACAGAAGTTGGAATGTGAAGCCTTGGGGCAGCTTGCCTTTAGCACCCGTCTGGGAATCCCATGAGTGCACAGGGGTGATTCTGACCAATGACTGTCACTCTTCCTCCTGTGACCAATGTCCAGGTGTTGTGTGAGCTGTGTTCCTGGCAGTGGTATCCTGGGGGTGATGTAGGAGGCTGAGATGCTGAGCACACACCATCACTTGAGTTCTTGTATTACCCTTGTCAGGAACGGAGATGCTAACTCCCCATGCTCAGACAAGATTTCACCTTCAGCATTCATATTGTGCCTTCCTAAATCTCCTCTGAAGTTTTGATCCATTTGATGCCTTAAACGGTACAGTGTAATGCTGCTGCCTGCACTGTTGAACATCTGCTGTGCTTCAAATGTTGCTGTGTTTTGCCTGGGAGAGAAGAAATTATTTGCTGGTTTTTTCAGTTATAAGGGGAACTAACTAAAATGGAGATCCAAGTCTCACTGGGCAGGGGCTGGACAATTCATATTCGTGCTGGAAAACAAGGCTGAAAGAGACTGGAAAGAATCTTTCCCCACCTAAAGGCTTAAGGCACCTGAGCAACTGATCTACAGCTTGTGCTATAATCTGTGGACTATAGTCACAGCTGTGATCTCTGCATGAGATTTGCAACCCGTGGTTCTACCCCTGCTGTGTTCTTAGCTTACTTAAAGCAACTTGTATGTTCCCAGCATGTCCCTACAGAAAGTGTTGCACATCAGGCTGGGGGCTATCTGGAGACTCCTCCTTGGCCTTATCAATTCCGGTGGACTACTCACAGCCTGAGCACTGATGGAAAGGCTCAAGTCCATTCTTGGAAGTAAATGTGTTATATAGGATGGTCAGCTACGGTACTGATTGATGCTCTAGATGTTAATAAAGAGCTAAATAAATGCCAGATACTGCTGAAGTACAAGGAGAATTTCTTGTGTATGAAAAAAATTTATACAGGATTTTATTATTACTGAAACTGAATGTTAACCATAAGGATTCTCCTGCTGATACCTGTACATTGGGTCTAATTATGTCCAGCCCTCTAAAAGCTCATCAGTGTAGCAACTGTAAAATGAGAGAGGGGACGGCAGAGAGCTGCCCTGAATGGCAGCCTGCAAAGCAGCTGAGTTGAGAGGGTGCAGATCTGCAGTTCTATGAGTCCTCTTAACCTCTCTGTTCCCTCACGTAGAAGTGGCTTCAGCAAAGGGTCCTTTGTAGAGGATCCTTTTTGCTATTTCTGCTGGTACACTTCCTTTGCATTTACTCCACTCTCTATGTTGTTGTAATGCAACCTCAAGGTATGAAGCATGTGCCTGTTAATTCTGCAGTTAAATTAATATGTAAGAAATGTAGTATTAAAAAAAAAAGTCCAGAAAAGACTGATTTGTTGTTGAAAGAATTGTCTAATGCCTATCGTTGAAAGCATTCCTGTATGCAGAGAAGACGACAGGTTTCCTTGACACAAAGAATAGGCCTTGATCCCATAATTATTTTGGCAGGTGCTTAATTCCCAAAGTGTGAGTTATCCTATGAAATTCAATGCACACAGTGAAACAAAGGGGTGGGAAGGGAGGAGGAAGGGATTACAGATGTTGAGAGAAAAGCTAGAGGGGCTCTCTGAACAAATGGGACTGAAAGATGGATTGAAGGAAGAGAGGAGAGGAAGGGCGATTGGCGGATGAGAATGGGAAAGTGATTCAGACTTGAAGTCGAATCAGCATTTGCTGACATGAATGTGACATTAATGGAAAGGATTTGGGAAAAGAATAGTTATAAGCTAGTAGATTTGTCCTCTTCAAAACATTCCGTGTGCGGGTAATAACATGTAGACTTTGTTTGTAATAACTTAAAGTGACATCTTTTGGTTTCAAAGAGAATTCATGGTCAGAAACAAGGAATGCCACACTCACATGGTTTTCTTTTTCCTCTTCTTCCTTCTTGAAATTTATTTCTGGAAGACATTAAAATTCAGATCCCATCATTTGAAACAAACAATGTGAAGTGTTGGGTACAGTATGTGGAGTGTATGTTTGTTAAAATGAAGGAAGAGACTCTTCCAACACTTTGGGATTTTATGAATGATTTACATCTGGTGCTAAAGTTCATAAATGAAACGTGGGAGAACCAGATGCTTCATTTCTTGACTACATCGTGTCTGCACATACTGATGGTGAATTGAAAACAGGAATGTCTCATAAATCAAGAAAATCTATTTTTGTACTCTTGATTTCTATTCTGAACATCCATATAACACCCAAACAAATGTGGTAAAATTGGTTCCCTGAGAAACCCTTTATGTTCAGTAACAGTGTGGACATGTTAATAAAAAAATATAAAAACCCCACAAAAACAAGGAGAGAAAAAAATAAATCTAGTCCTCAGAATAAAAAATGCTCAGAATGAGCAACTGTTCCTGGAGATCAGCACTGAAGGCACTTTGTTTAACAAGTGAAAGACTGAATGGAACCACTAGGCAAACCCTGGCAGTTGTACAGAGAGCTGAGGTGTGCAGTAAGGTGAGATTTCACAAGTTTTGGCATTATGGGGAAAAGAAATGAAAACCCAAATTCTTACTCCAGCAACTGATGTAATAACTGAAGGCAGACTCTGGCCCACGATTTGAAGAGGGAGATTGAGGCTCACGAGCTTTCACATGCAGAGAGATGAGTGACACTCAGGTTTTGTTTCATTTTTATTATCAAAGCTTTTTAATGAAGTTCTGCCCACTCTCTTTTCTTGCTGACATCTCCTATTGGCCTAAAAACTGTAAGTGATGCTTTTCATTGTGTTCAGGTGTCACTAAAACATTTGCAAACACATTTTTAATAATTTATCGATCTATCATTAAAGAATAAGCACAAGTCTTCCTGTATTCAGGTTTGGGGTTTTTTGATAGAATAAACACAGTCAAGTTACCTTCTTTTATTCTTCCCACTGCTTTGATTTCATAGTATGTCTTCTTTTTCCACACGTTTTAAATTAATATATTACAATTACCAACTACTTATAAAAAATGGTGATAATTGTGATAATTCTTTTAGCCCACCATGGAGGTGTGAGGTCAGCTAGACTCACCTTGCATTTGCTGTGGGATGAGTATGCATCCAGGCAGTTCTTGCAGCATTGCATAGATTTGTTATTTTGTGGTATCTTGTTTACGTAGGTAAGCCTTGAATGCCTTGCTAGTTCTGTTAACAATTGAAAACAAATGTTTACTTAATCTTATTTACACATCCCACACACAGATTGAGAGTAGGTGTGATGGCAGAAGGGAGATTTTAGGAGGAATTTCATAAAGGTGAGGGAAATGCCTTAGCAGCTAGGCTTCAAATGTTAGAAGCAACATGAGACCATGGAGGCATTTGTGATGGTATGGAGGTAGGCACTGCTGGCAGAGCAGGTGGAGTTTGTGGGTGAGCTGAACTTGCTTTCAAAGGTAGGCAGGCAGATTGTATGAACACAGCATTACCTTATGTATATGCTTCTGTGATGTTTCTCTCCTGGAAGCCAGTGGAGGATTTGCCTTTTATATCAATGTTGACAAGTGTCAAGCTTTTCTAGGGTTAATGTTCCCCCATTACATGCTGGGCATTGCACCCACTTTCAGACTGGGGTGGAGTTATTAAAAGTGACTGAAGTGCTCTGTTCTTCTCCTAGTTACCTTACTGCTTAAAATATGTCCCTAACTAATAGAATTTGCTATATGTCATAAAACACAAGTGAAGGAACTTTTTATGCCAAATATCAGAAAAATGCTCTCTTCTCAACAGCGCAGAAGTAGATGTGTTCATTTGAAATTCTATTCATGTAGGCCCTAATAAAAGCTATTATAAAATACAATTGTGTGGAGACAAAAAGAGAGATAATATCACTATAGCTCAATATAAAATTTAAGTAATTAAGACATGAAAACTATTACACAATTTACAATGAATGCAATGTGAATAATAAAATGTTTAACCATTTCACTTCTGGTTTTTTTATTTTTAATAGTGCCTTTTAAAAATGTTTGAGGTTGAAATATTGCTTAAGATCTAAATTCCATGTATCTTCAGAAGATGAACAGGACTGAAAAGTAAGATAGCTGTGTTTTCCTGTTGTCTCGTATACATTTTTAGATGTTGATGTAAATATGGCACTCTGCCACATAATGGATTCTACATGAAAAATGTCACTTTCAGGTGGCTTTGATGGTGGCTGTAAATAAAACAGGACATACTGAGTGAACTGTGGAAGTATTTCAGCAGTGCAAGCTAAACAGCTGCACAATAGTTATGAAATTTTGTAAACAGACTGATGAATCCCTAGATTAAAACAACAAAAAAAGCAGCCATAAAGGTACTGGAAGGAAAAGTATTTTTACACAGGAGTTGCTTAAATTTCTTTGCACTTTTCTTTCAGATGGTTCAGCATTTTGTCCCCTTCATTGGTGGGCTTCAGCAGCCCTATTTGTACATGGCTGAGAGAAAAGCTCAGTCTAGCCTGTCTCTAGCCGAATGACTAGCATTACTCCGTATCTTTACTATGGGCATTAATTTCGTACGCACTGACGTACGTATGCGTGACAGGCACTGGTGTGTACGGGCACTGCCTAGTAACACTTAGCAACGTCAGCTTTAAGATCAGCCCTATCTTTTTACTTCATTCCAACGTGATTGTGTATGTTTGTTTCTAGCTCAACTTTCTGGCACTGTGCTCGAAGAGAGTGCCCAGGCTCTCCACGGAACCACAACCCCCTGAGCTGCAGGAACGGCTGGCTGGCGCCGGTGCTTCAGTAGGTGGCACTCTTCCCCTTGGATCGGTCCGAGACCGCGAACCTGAAGCGGCGCTTGTGCAGGAAGCGAAGGACACACCCTCAGTTTGCGCTGCTGCCGTGCCAGGAGCGGCATGTGCCAGTGCCCAGTCTGGAGACCCTCTTCCACTGAGTGCAGTCTGTGTGCTTTGGGGAACGTGCTTGCCTAGTCTGCCACTGGGACATCATTGTACCTGCCCTGTGCAGAGGACAGAAGCAAGGCCTATGGTGGACCGTCTCTCACATTTGGGCAGCGTTTACACTTGGGATCCAGTTTGTCCCCAAAAAAACCTACATAGAGGATGGAAATGAAGCTTAGAGGTCAGTAAGACACAAATCTGATGTCCAGCATGTTGTTTAGGGCTTACACTTTCAAAAAAAAAGCTGTTCTTGCTTGGTAAATTTGACAAGGGCTTTTTTGCTAGCCCTTCAAAAGCCAGTGATCTGCAGTTCAACCACAGTAACTGCATGTCTGAGACCTTTATCAACCAGGACCAGATGCCTCCAACTGGATGCCTCTATTTAGACGTTATTAGCCCTCACTATGCCTTAATGTCTTGGCTGTAAAATGGAACTGCCAAGACTTGTGGCTTACAGGCACGTGGTAAGACATCAAAATGTTAGTGATGTGCTTTGCAAAAAAAATCAACTTGAGCATTCTGCTTGTATTTGTTGTTATGTGATGAATTTAAGAAGTTTATCTCCTAGACCTTTGGGTTTGCTCTCTTTTTCTGTTGTCCTGGCTTGTTTTGAATTGTGGTTGCTGAATACTCCCTGAAGCCCCAGACACGTGTAAATAGTAAGGGCAAATATGCACGTGTATGTGCATCTGTGTTTGTATGTGTATCACAGCATCAATGAATAGTTTTGGTTGGAAGAGACCTTTAATATTATGGGAGCCTGGAATGGATTACCCAGGAAGGTGGTGGAGGCCCCATCCTTGGAGGTGTTTAAAGCCAGGCTGGATAAGGCTCTGGCCAGCTTGATCTAGGATAGGGTGTCCCTGCCCATGGTAGGGGAGTTGGAACTGGATGATCCTGCGGTCCCTTCTAACCCAGACTGACTGTGTGACTTGGTCTAGATGATCCTGCTGTGGCAGTGCGATTGGACTAGATGATCTTTTGAGGTCCCTTCCAATCCCTAATGATTCTATGATTCTATGATTCTATTCTATGTAGTCAAACCTTCAGCCCAGCACTGCTAGGTCAACACTAAACCATGTCCCTCAGCCCTAGATCCACAAATTATTAAAATACCTACAGGGACAGTGACTCCACCACTGCCCTGAAGACCCTGTTCCAGTAACCAACAACACTTTAAGTGAATCAATTCTTCCTAACGTCCAGTCTAAACATCCCCTGGCACAGCTTGCAGCCATTTCCTCTAGTACTATCACTTGCCACAAGAGAAAAGATGCTGTCCCCCTTCTCACTCCAACCTACTTTCAAGTAGTTGTGGAGACTATATGTAGCGTGTTATGGTCATTGAAAAAAACAAAAAGTAAGTAGACCAAAATGGAGGGTCAAAGCCATCACACTCTATACACAAAATAGTGATAAATATCAGGCCTATGAGATTTTGGTGTATGAGATCTTTATTTCTGTTTAGTTTAGTACATCAGCATTTTTTCTTAAAATTGCTAAACACTTTTCTCTAATAACTTTTCAGAAATCACTGATCTATGTACATGCTTTAAGATCAATCATTAAAACCAAGTAGCTGTTACAGTTCAAAGCTTAGTGCAGACTTTTTTGGAGAGCAAGAGTTGCAAGTTTATGATTCCTTACTCTTCCCGGTAACTCATCCTATACATAGTTTAGTATTTGAGGTATAAATTATTCATGAATAGTTTTTAGCAATCAGTGAATTAGCCACTTGCAATTAAAAAAATTTGACCTCCTCTTCTTGAATTTAATCTGACTAAAGTCAGTGTCACTGCTGTGTGATTGGGACCCATCTATTTTTATCTGCTGTAGGAGCTGTTTTGAGAGAAATCTGACAAAACCACTCTAGAAATCTGAAAAAAGAGAGAAAGTGTATATATGTGTATTTATTTATATGTGTGTGTGTGTGTGTGTGTGTGTCTGCATACATATGTGATAAGACTACGAGTCAGCCCATTGTGTGAACTACACTATTTTCACTCTGTCTATTGTAGTTAAGAAATAAACCTGACCCTTCACTGATGACAAACTTTTTAGAGAACTCCACATCAAAAGACAATGCAAGTCATCCAAAAGAAAAGCAATCCTTTTGCAAAGTCACCAGAAATGTCTAGAAAGCCAGATCATACTGATCAAATATTCTGACACCTCTTTTGGAAAAGCAGTGTCATTTTACAGTAGATTGCCCTTATGCTCCTTTACGGAGTAGGGTCTGAAAGAAAAGGTTTACTTTTAGCATTTGACTTGAAGGGATTTTGAAAATATTCTTTGAAGATGTTTATAATACATTGACAATGGATCCTACCAAATAGCGTGTTCTTCATTTTGCAAAGGCAGCTTTACTTCACTGCCTCCCTGGGTTGTTTTTTTTTCAACCGGCCCAAACTGCTGACAGAATGTCACTCTGGCAGAAGAAGACATCATTTGGAACAATTATTAATATAAAAAAAGTCAATGTTAGAAAAGGGTTAGCCATCTAAATGGCCAAGTTCAACAAGCACTGTTAGGGTTGCATTATCTCCCTCTTTAGGGCACATGTGAGAATTTATGAAGCTTAGAAAGGGGATACTTTAGCTTTATGTGTACCTTTATTCACTTGGTCATTCAAAGAGTTAAGTTTTCTCTTTCCTTTTTTTTTAAGCAGCTGTAACATCTTATCTGCCATAGCTTTCATTTACTCCTGTTTTCATAGCTACTACATAGTAAGTACTTATTTATTAATATGACATTGTGAAAAAGCTGTTA
This sequence comes from Rhinopomastus cyanomelas, assembly GCA_013400115.1. NCBI lineage: Eukaryota > Metazoa > Chordata > Aves > Bucerotiformes > Rhinopomastidae > Rhinopomastus > Rhinopomastus cyanomelas. The sequence goes on along the minus strand of VXBP01005359.1, from coordinate 47,937 downwards.
GTTGCAAAAAGCTCTGTATTACCTTCTGTATTAGACGGAGGTGGGAAGTCACCCCGGACAGCAGTGCATAGAGAGAGGAGTGTGCACTGAGAGAAACATCTCAGGCATTGTTTAGAGATGATAGAGAAGAATGAGAATTTTCAGTAACAACATCTGTTGAGGACAGAATTTCATAAAGAATAGCTGTTTATGCACAAAGCTGTTGAGATGTTTCAGGTTGATGTAAGAAGATTCAGATCCTGAATTTTGATTAGGAGAAGAGCAGAGCAGCCTTTAAGAGAGTTTCAGTACAGTACAGATTGAAAATCTGATTGAACAAGTTCAAGAAGTAGTCAAGAAGTTAATTCAGCAAGAAATTGTAGATTATGTGGACAGATAGAAATCCTATAGCCTTGAGAAGAAGGGGGAGGGCAAGCTGGATCGTAATGGCAGAACTATATAGGGCAAAGCATAGTTAAGAGACTTTTAGGTGCATATTTCACACAGTTACTATAAAAAAAGCATGAGGAATTCTAGTAATAGCTGATTATGCTCCTGTCAGAAGGTCTCATTTTGGAATTTGTTTCTGCTCTGGGTTCTCTTTTTAAAATTCTCTTCTGGAGAAGCCGTAACAAACTTTGTCTTCATTTTCTATTAAGTTTATTGACAATAAAGGCTTGACTTTTAACTTGAATCCAGGAATTTATGCCTTCTGTTTTTAAGATTGTGGGTCACCATTCAAGACACAAATTCATATTATGCATTCCACAATGTGTTGTGTCAGTGCTAAGAGTCCCGAGTTAGTGCATCTTCCATTATATTATATTATATTATATTATATTATATTATAATATAATATAATATTATCTTGGGTTTGTGCAAAATGAGACCTGTTCAGCCAATCCCCTCTGTGCTTACTTTGCTCAGTCTTGTAAGTGACACTATCATCTTTGCTTTCAGAGGTTTTCCTCTGCTGTTTCTTATTGGTCTGTCTTTGTTCGTTGTCTCTAAGATGATATATTCAAAGCAGAGATGAAGAATGTGAAGATTATTCACTTCCAAAGTCTCTTCTCAAAGGACAGACTCATATAGCATCTGCTAATGAATGACAGCTTGTTCATTCTCCTTACAGTAATGTATGAATCTACTGGCTGTGACTAGGGAAACTGGGAGCTTGTTTGTCCTGTAAACTTTCTCAAGTGCCTGCTGGAGGCACAGTGTTTCCCCAGTCAGTGTGCTCTGGACAATGCAAAACAGACAATCCTAAAGCTTGTAGAGTATAATGGGAAGGAAGGACATGTTTTAATGTACATTGACTTAAAACTTCTCAAACTGGATTGCCTGGAGTGGTTAGGAATTAGTTGATGATGTATAATAGCTGCTCAGTCCTTTTCTTTCTTCTTGGTGCAGACAGAATTGATTGGCTGGGCTGATTATAGCCCTGAATGTCAAAAAGGTGCTAGTTGTTCTTAACAGTAGAAAATTGGCTTTTGCATGAACAGGTTTAGTGCATAATAATCTATATGTTGTAGACATAAATGTCATGTGCTTGAAGTTGAAGTGAGCGTTGCTTGTATGATGTATCCATGTAGATACAGCCAATAGATATGAAAGTCTGTTGCAGCTTATATTTATTGATTGTAGCTAAAGTAGAAATCAGTGCCATACAATTTTATTCAATTCAGGGAAAAAAACCCTAATTGTTCATCTGCCAGAGTTTAAGTGCTACATTTTTTCATTAGACTTTAACAAACGTTCATCTTAAAATAGAATGACAATGGGTCAAACTGTTCCACTTTATCTGTTATGAACTCAAAATTTATCAAAGCTAGTACTCGCTCTTCCAAGAGCGATTTGTATTTTCTCTCCTGGATTTAACTCTTAAATTATCCTTGGAAACTACTGTTTCATAGCCTTGATATCCCAAAATATTTTAAAAAGATCACTGCCAAAGTCTTACACTTTCACCTGCTGCACACATGTTGTATAGATGCTTTGAGGCATTATTGTTGTTTTAAAATCTTCATCGCTAATGCAAGAGAATTGTAGTCTTTTATTTCTTGAAGAAATAGCTGCCATCTTGTCTGGGAACTAATGTACCTCTTTACTGTGGCCAGCAAAGACCATTCCATAAACATGTATGAATCAAAGTCAGTTTGGAGTGTAAGCTAAATCTTCCTTCTCCCTTTAGATTTATATTCCACTTCATCGCTTGCAGGCCCTCATCTTGAATAGAAACCCTTCTTGCTGTCATAGTATAACTAATCATCATACTTGAGGAGGTAGGTGTGATCCAGTATGAGAAAGGGTATCTTAATCTTGCCCTCTCATGGTAAGCATATTAAATCCAGGATTTAAAAAGTAGACTAAGCATTGATGGGATTAAACCTATTACATATATTTAAGGAAGGCACACTTATTCTTTAGTGTTTAGTGCTAAGTCCCATGTCGAACTAAATCCAAAAATAAGATGTAGATTCTGTCATATCTAAAAATGTTGAAGCGGATCTTTTGGTCCTTGCTTTGATGTGGCAATATTCTTTTAGTGCCTGAACAACATCTTGGGCTGAGGTGAAAATGTAACTCAGAGCCTTTTAATTTCATTGTGTTATTTATAATAATTATCCAAGTCAAATTAGAAATAAATGGCTACTAATCTTTGTGTGTATGTCTGTGCGTGCCCAACAATTCCTAAATGCCACTAGGAAATTAGAGTAATTTTGATATTAAAATGATTACTACCACTTTTGTAATAAACTGATGCGACTTTAGAAGTCTGTCCCTGATATCTTGCATGATTTAAACATCACACAAGCTATAATTGTGCTATTAAAGGAAAGAGAGCTAATCTTTTTGCATTTGAAGTAAGCCCTCATCATCAGACCCGACAAAGCCAGACAGATCAAAAAAGAGTAAAAAAGAGCATTTAAGGAAATTAGTACAAGTGTCATTTAAAAGGTAAAAATTAATGCACTTATTATTGAAATACAGTTGAAACCTACATTCTTTTCATTCCTTTGATATTGCTAAAGCATAAAACATTCAATTAACTTTCCATTGTGTTTGGGGGGTAGTGAGGAAAGGCAAAGCATTGTCACTGAAATGTTAGGTGCGTGGGTGGTGTGTGCAAGGGGAAAATTATTTGATATGAGCAGAGGGTACAGCAAAGGCTTTCACTTTGCAGGTGACAAAGCCAGGCAACTCCTTTAGTGTGTTCTGGGACAACATTCTTGCATGTGTACTGCTTTTCCTAAAGATACATTAGTGAGCCTCCGAGAAGGTAGCATGCATTCATTTCATCCCCACCAGGGAGCATTTCTTTTCCTGATTTTTATTATCTAAGTCATTGAAACCTGCATGGTTGTGCACCTCTTTTCTAATAAAAAGTGAATACAGATAAATTGTTAATATTTTGGACCACTGAATAATAGTGCTTTGCCACGTAAGTGAAATAGGTAAGTTTAATTTGTACTTACCCTCCGCTATAAATATGAATTCCCATGGCTATATTCTTTTATTCTTTGAAAGCTGTTATTAAGAGTGCAGACTTATAAAAACTGATTTAGGATATTTCAGAATATGTCCTTGATTTGTAACTGTTATCTGTTGGCAACAGCGAAGCTGCAAATAATTTGTAGTAGTGCAGTAGTTTTTCCCATCCTTACGCTCTTTAAAGGGAAAGCAGCTCTCTTAATTTATTTTTTTTTTTAATAAGAGCACTGTAATGATGCAAAATTTACAGAGGGAAAATTTTTAAATTCCCACAAAACAAGAATCCCTCAGAACCCATTCAGCTGGCTTATTAAGTAAACCTTTCTAATATATTGATGAAGATGTTTTCTTTCGACTTCCACTGTCCTACATTTTATTTGAATTTCAGTAATACTAAGATGATGCCACAATGTTCAGCATGTTTAATTAAAAGAAGTATTTGCTAATTGGCATAAAATATCTGTGTGATTATTTTTCCATATATTTACAATTTTGCAATAAGAGAACAGCTGCTAAATATTTTCTTACATGCTGATTCCACTTAATCAACATTCTTCTTAATGGAGGCAACAAAGGTTAGAAATTGTGTTTCACAAATGTGTTTCATGAAAACATCAGCATGATGACAAAGTCATGCCCTTTGGGGTACAAATGAGCAGGTTTACCGCAAAACACTTCCATATAGATAGGAGATAAATCTTAGTTTAGACCCTTGCAATATTGAGCACCTTCCAAGCCAAGCATGTACTAACACTTAAAGAAAATATTACCAGTTTTAACACCCAAATCCACTCGATGTTTTGATTATTATTCCCATTAATATGTACGTGATAGAAGTTAATGCCATACTGACAGATTTAATGCTTTGTAAATGTGCTGAATTAAACTGGAAAGGTAAAAGCAACCATTACCCCCAGACCTAAAACAGAGGCACTAATCAGCTGGGTTTTTTCTTTCTATCCTTTTTATAGATGGCTAGGAATACAGGTTTTATTTAAAATGCAAGGCTGGAAAAAGCTTAGCCAAAGGAAAAAGAAAAGGTCTTGACCCTTAAGTATTGATTCCATTGTATTGATTACAAGAGATGGGGGTGGAGAGACTTTAAAAAAATGTAATCCTAAAAAAAATGCACAATGCAGATGTGAGTAAAATCAGCGTGTGCTTTGTTATTTACAGGTCTAGAGTTTCAGATTAAAAGGCAAAGTGGAAGGAGATCAGGGCACACATGAACTTCAGAGCTGATGTTCAGTGCTCACAGAAACCTAAAGTCCTCACAGCTCCTGGCAGGAGTGCCGTGTTAGTAGAATATGCTGTCTGTGGAAGCCAGAATATCCAGCAAGGTCAGGATCCACATTTGCTGATAAAGTCTCTACTGTGGGCAAAGCACACACTGCCAAATCTTCCTTTCTCTTCAGCCATGCCAAACAATAGAGCAAGAAGAAAAAGAATCTAGCAGTCACTGACAAATCCGGAGTAAAGATAGCAAGAATTATAACCTTGTGTTCCGAACAGCTTTTATTGAAGGCCCTCAAAATCCTAGGGTGATCGCGCCTGTGCAGCATACCTTCTCTGAAAAGCGTTACATCTACTCAAGTCCCGAAGTGCCTGATTTACTTGCCTAAAAGGCTCTGTAATTCATATTGTCAAAGAACTGAATCAATTCTGCGCGTTAGTGGGAGGAAGAACTGCTCCCTTGCAATGTCCCAAAGCCATTGGGACAAATGGAAACATGAAGCAAGCACAGAAAAATGTGCAATCCAAGGCAGTAATATACGTTTTAACCTAAACAATTGATACACTCTCAGCGTGTCTACTTGGCTTTTCCACACTGCGTAACTCAGGCTGCTGACAGGACTTTCCCCATTCTTATGCCAAGAAATCATAAAATATGCTAATTGTTTCTTTGCATAAGTTTGTTATAAACCTGTGAAATTCTACAGAGAAGTCCTTTTAAAGACATTAAGATTATACAGCAATTGTTGAAGGACTTCTAATCAACAAGTTCTGATTTGCAATTTGGGCAGATGATCTAGGACTCAGAGACCTGATGTTCTCCTCTGATGCATATTATTTTACCATTATAGAATCACAGAATCATGAAGGTTGGAACAGACCTCCAAGTTCATCAACCCAACACCACCATACCCATTAAACCATATGTTCAAGCGCCAAAGCTACACTTTGTTTTGAACACCTTCATGGACAGCAATTCCACCGCTTCCCTGGACATCCTGTTCCAATACCTGACCACTCTTTCCTCATTCAATCGCCTCACCCAGATCATTAAACAAGAATCCAGATATTAAACAAGACTGGCCCAAATACTGAGCCCTGGGGAACGCTGCTTGTGACCGGCTGCCAACTCGGCACCAACTTACAATTTTTCAGTATGTTTCTTTCCAAGTATATTCTTGCTGCACAAAGAAGTCTTGTCAAGGCTACAACTACAACGGAGTTATGCATCAGTGATCCGGGACAGCATGGTGCTTTGCATGGAGTGCAGAAGTCCTGCTAAAAAAACGGGGTAAATTATTCTGCGTAGGATAACACAATGTAACAGTAGTGCTGCAGTGACCAGCTGTCTTACATTTCTCTACATGTTATTTCAACATGCCATCTAGAAAAATACCCTAAACTAGTCTGTTCTCATTTTGATGTGCCTTCACCAGTGCTCTTACTACATTTATGCTGTCCAAAAACAACTCTGGGTTGTACGTTCTCAAAAAAGTATTTGCTTAAGAATGGTCTATGGATTTTAAAAACAACATTTCTTTCCAAATTATTTTCTTCTACTGTTTTTATTAGTTGCAGTGTCATCAGCTAACTCTGCAATCAGTGATTTGCTTCACAGTGCAGCCAAGAAACATGAAAAAGTCTTGGTGTAGAATCAAAGAGGAAATAAATTAATTTGGTTATTCAATTTTTTTTTTCACCACTGTATACCTCTGCCTGGTTTCTCTCCCTTCAAAAGAAGTTTTAGAAGACTGATAATTTCCCTTGTATAACAACTCAAAAATAATGTGTGTGCCTACTAAATTATAACATCTAGGACAGCTGATTTCATTAATATTAAACTCCATTTGCAGCGGTTAGTGACAAAAAATGTTTCTCAAGGGAAGTAAATATTTGTTTACATATTTATAAACTTTTTCCTTTTTACGAAACTCTTCAGCAGCTCATGCAAAATAAAATGGTATGTTAGAAAACATACTATATAATAAGGGATACTAACTGTTTTACGTCTACAAAAATTAAGATAAGTGTAGAAGTCATAATGCAAATTTAAGAGCTCCAGAACTCCCAACTTGTTGAGTTTTGGCTGCTGTTGTCTTATCCACATGCGCTCTGGTTTCTTGAAAGTTGGTTGAGATGTAAAACACTCCGGTCAGAAGCTTGGAAGAAACTCCTGCCCTGAGGCTTGGAGTGGTTGAGACTGGGTCTAGTAACAAACATGGTCTGTGAAGAAACAGCATGGGCAAGGTACTGTCTGGGGCTTAGAGACTTGGGCTGTGCCTTAGAGAGTTCCCACTCTGACCCCCTGCCCACAGCTGCCACCAGGCTGGAACGAGATTGCTTTCTAGTTTCAGAAGGACATCACAAAGGGAAAATACAATAGAGACATCAAGGCACTTAGACTTTGCAGCTTTGGAGGAGGAACGTGGGATCATTTAAGCATCCTAGGAAAAGAAGTCAATTAATACAGGCATAGCTCCACTTTCTTCGAACAAACGTAAAAGGGGAAAAGCACCTTATCCTTCAAAAGAGACAGGAGTGTAAGGTGAGTAAATGAAAGGCTGCTATCATGGTGGCAAAGGCTGGCATGGTATTATTATAAAAGTGATGACTAGGAATTAGAGGAGGCTCTACAGCCTAATTGTATATTGCAAACAAGAGTGGCGTTTCTAATGAAAGTTTTTTAATCTCCAGAGACAATTCATGGTCTTCCTGCTGAAGGACCTCCAAGCATTCTTTCCCCATAATCTCTCCTGAAGCTTGGCCTTGGCCATGCTGGTCTCCTTGCAGCTGTGCAGCATCAAGTACAGGTGGCAGCGCTGGGGCTCACATGCAGTGGCTGTTTGGACCTCCACCCATGTCAGCCCTTCAGATCTCCCTGTGTCTTTCGGTTGCCCATGGGACTGGCTTCTGCACAGGAGGGAAGTCAGACATGTGCCCGAGCTTACCATGGTGTGGCGTGGCCCCTTTGTCCACAAACTTTCTCAAAACCCAGCGGGCCTCAACTGGTGTTTCTGGGAAAGCACCATTCCCACACAAAGGAGAGTCTTTTGTTTTAGTATATTGTTGATATTCAGACGAAGGTGGTCCCTCAGCCAGGATACTGGTCCTCTCCTTGGAGGCCTTGGTAATCTGTGATATGCACAGAGTTCCAGACCTTCACTTCAACAAGGTCTTAGTGCAGGCATCTGGGCTTCTTTGAGTAAACACTGGAAGATAGAATCTGCATTTAAAAATCAGTAAACTGATGCCTGAAAGAGTTCTGTAGAAATCTGTAAACAATAATAACAATAGAAAGCTATTAGTTTAGTCATACAGCCTCCCTTACTGCTCTGCCACCATTACGCTAATAATGATGAGTGGAGTGGCAAGAAAAATGGAGCCATTTTTCTTACTGATGCGCACTGAAGGAGTCGTGCTTCTGAAGGAATGGAAAGAAAGTTGGTGTCTTATTCCTGGAAAAAAACAAGGGACAGGGAGTGAAGCTGCCATTTACTGTATAAAAACGTCCTTCTAGTGCAGTCCATTACTTTGTGTTTAGGAGGCAGTTAAAGAAGTTATTTTTGGAATGAAGACCAGTTAGTTGGATATATTTTTTCACCTGTGAAGAGGGGTCGGTTGACTGCTTTAATGTCAACTCAAATTCTCCTTTTTTTTTTTTTTTTGCCTTAAAAGAACCCAAGACTTCTAAAGTGAAGAAATGTTTATATTAAATATTTTAAAACAATTTTTAGCAGATAGAAAAGAAGGCAGAGAAAGAAAGGAGAAACAGAACAGAAAGGAAGGGAAGTTATTTCACAGGAAAGGCAAAACAAGGTGCAAGGAGGGTAAGTTCTGGAAATGGACTGGGTGTTTTGGAGTCCATTTCTTTCCAAGTGATTTCAGTGAAGTGCAGGCAACAATAAAGAGGTACGTAACTGTCATGAGGGTACCCACAATACAGCCAGCTGTAGCTACCCAAAATGCAGATTTATTCTGATCAAACTTTACTGTGGACCAGAGTAAATGACAGCTTCTGACTTCAGGCAGGAATATAACACTACACAGCTAATTCCTAAGTTTTGTGAATATTCTTTTCTAAAAAGATGGCCCAAAATGTGCACACACTGATTCACAAAAGGGAAAACCTCCCACTCAAGCATATCCAAAAAAGTGTGGCCACAAGTATTCACCCATCAATATGGAAGAGTGAGATCTCTCTCGGTCCTGGGAAGTTTCCCACCCTGATTTAAGGGAAGAATCTGACTCAAATCAGCTCTCCAGCAGGGCTCCATTCACAGTCTAGTAGGGTGTGGCCATTCTGAGAAGCCAGGAGCAAGCACAGGACAAAGACAAGGTAAGGACTGAAGCAAAATTATCAGGTTTTCATGTCTGTGAAGCCCCAGTCTTCTTCAGGTCTTTGGCAAGTTCCTGGAATCATCAGGTGTTTGTCAGGGCAGGTGCATCTGCCACAACAACTCAACAGACAGGTCTCTACTAAAAACCCAACCAGTTGTTCAGTCTTGCAGTGCCGATAGGATCTCTGCCTTTTGTTGGTGGGGGTGTTGATTGAGAATACAGTCCTACAATTTCATAAAGTAGCCTTGGGCCTTGAAGTTCATGTTTCAGATATCCGTGTGTTTATGGGCATGCAGCTGGATCTGTGCTGTTCTGAAATCATTATGCCCTACCCATGTACAAGGGTTGTGCTTTCATGTGTCTTGTTACAAATTCAGGATTACAGGATGTGTGTTTTCAATATTTAAGTGTCACCCAGAGGCTGCTCCGTGTTGTCTGCTCACCCATCCTGCCCGTCCTTACAGACACAGTAATTTATGTCCTGATCCATGCTCTGGGAATTAGTGTCATGGCACTGAATAAGATTGTAAAGAAGTAAATTTTTTTTTTTTTAACCTCTGTACGTTGAAGGTACTTATCTTGTTGCATGAATATGGATGATAGTTTCCTATGAATATGGAAAAGACTGGGGAGGGATGGGTCAGTGTTTAACTGCTCTTAACCTTTCTACCAAGTCGACCTCACCACAATATGATGCATAGGAGAGGTCAGGCTTAGCTGATTTTCTCTAGAACGCCATTAGTAATTTTTTGCCACGTATGTTTGCCCTAAAGCCTTGTTTGCCACCTATATAATTATTAGAAGACTCTTATAATTGTATTTGAAATTCTAAGTTGACACTGATGTCACAGTAGCATGGCACAGTATTATGTTTAATTTCTCTTTTGTTCGTCTCATTTCATGTAGTGAAGAATTATACTCAAAAGAAGATCCCACACACTTCTTTCCCTTAACCATTACCAGTTACATGTTCCTCCCCTACCTGCTAGAACCATCAATTTAATTTAAAAAGAAAAGAAGAGGAAAAGCATGCACAGGTTTGCACTCAAAATATAAAGTGGGTAAACACCTGATTGCAGACATTGTTTTCTGAAGGTTAAGTAGTAAGACTAAGATAGGTAGAATTACAGTAGTACAGGATGATGATGCTAAACTAATCGTGACTTTTATACATTGCACAACTGGAGCTGTTTTGCCCAAATTTTGTTCATCTGATCCTTCTGCAGAGACGATTGTGTTTCCATTAACTTCCTCTTCCACTCTGGCAGCCCTGTTTGGGTATCTGCTGGAGTGGTCTCTTTCATCCCAGTACCCATATGAAAGGTATCATGGAATGATAGAATCATTCAGGTTGGAAAAGACTCTTGGGATCATCGAGTCCAATCATCAATCCTACTCTACAAGTTCACCCCCAAACCAGATCCCCCAATACTACATCTAAGCATCTTTTGAACTCGTCCAGAGATGGTGATTCAACCACCACCATGGGCAGCCCATTGTAGTGCCTGACCACTCTCCCCATGAAGAATTTTTTCCTGATGTCCAATCTAAACCTACTCTGTTGGAGCTTGAAGCCCTTCCCTCTGGTTCTGTCACACCTGTGAGAAGAGAACAGCACCAACATCTCTACAATGTCCTTTCAGATAATTATAGAGAGCAATGAGGTCTCCTCTTGCCTCCTCTTCCTCAAACTAAACAGCCCCAACTCTCTCAATCTCTCCTCATAAGATTTATTCTCCAGGCCCTTCACTGGCTTCATTGCCCTCCTTTACACTTACTCCAGCTCCTCAATGTCTCCCCTGTACCGAGGTCCCCAAAACTGGACACAGTACGCAAGGTGCGGCCTCACCAGTGCTGAGTACATGGGCACAATCACTTCTCTACTCCTGCTGGACACACAGTTTCTAATACAAGCCAGGATGCCATTGGTCTTCTTGGCCACCTGGGCACCCTGCTGCTCGTATTCAGCCATCAGTCAACTAGAACCCCCAGGTCCTTTTCTGCCAGACTGGTTTCCTGCCTCAAGCCTGTGGCGTTGCATGGGATTGCTGTGACCAAAATACAGGACCCGACACTTAGTACTATTGAAACCCAGACAATTATCCTCAGCAGGCTTATGAGGGAGGTGTTAAATAGCAGGTGACAAACAGGCTGCATATTTATTCTCTCTGGGCCTACCTTGGAATGGAAACTCGTGGTACAGCCACAAAGTCTTTATCTATGAATGGTTATAATAGGGCTACACCGTGTGGAAATTGGATTAGATGAGCATTTGGGCTTCTTAAGTGATGATGTTGTTAGGTCTCCCTGCCTAACAAAATCCTGGTAGTACCTGATCTCTTGTGTAATCTTGGAAGTTCATAATGGATTTCCTTGCCGGGGGGAGCGTGATCAGGATTGATTGTTCTAGAGTGCAAGAGCATCCTTGGATTTAACATAGAAAGAATGTTGAAGTAGCTTTTTGGCTTAGTTATTTTAAAAATTCATCTCTTGTTCCCTACACATTTAAGTTTTGCAACAAATTTGTCAAACAATAGATACTTTACATTTTATCAGTCATCAAAAACTGATGTACCAGGAACATAAGCTCCTTTTCCAGAGACGATGAGTAAGCACAGAAAGGTCTTATTGGTTTGTTTGACTCATGTGGTTAAGGTGTGCCAATTTTGGTAGCCAAGAGGAGAAGTTAACAACAGATATGTCTCTCTGATTTCTACCTAATAAATGAGTTGTATTAAAGTAGTAGAATTTTACAAAAGTCTGGATGGGAAAGATTGAGATCCAGAGTAGGGCTTTTTTGCCTTTGAGCAACTATAAATGCATTGGACATAAGTGGATGCTTTTGTGTAGCAGTATCTTTGAAGTCAAGGCCACATCCTAGGACAGTTGGCTCTTGTGCAGGTTAAGCATCAATCCAGTGGTATTATATAATTTACTGTTGCACTAGTAACAAGGTACTTAGCTCGGGATTGTTATTTTTGTTTATGCTATGCACTTCCAAGATAATTAAATTATTTTTTTTTTTTCATTGTGTTAATTGCTGTGGACACATATTGCATAATGCAGAACACTTTCTGAGTAAATTAGCTCCTTTCCTGTTTCACTTAAAGGTTATCAGTTCCTACACGGTATGCAGACACATCCGCAGACACTGTACTGCAGAGTTTGTAGTTCAAACACGCAAAACGGGAGAAGAGTTTCCCATGATCTGAAGTCAGGGGTGATGTACACTGCCTGCAGGATCTTGTCACTGCTCCATCCATATTGCTGTCCCTTTGGATGAGCGGTCTAGCATAGATTGAGATACTCACACTTGCACAAAAGGGTTTGGGTTTTTTAATTATTATTATTATTGTAAAGTAAATGTCAGCTATTCCATCTGCCCCTCAACATAACCATAATTAATTGGCTGATTTCTTTTAGACATTGCAGCAGAGGTGGATTTGTAAGGATAGATTTCAAGGAAACAGGACAATTGCCTGACAGCTCAGTTCAGGGAGGGCACTTCATGTGTGAGGGGCAGGGTGGAGCTGTGTGTGAGAGAAGCTGACAGACAGCAGAGAAGATTGTTATTGTTGGTGGATTAGAAGAAAGTGTGTGCATTTGTGTGTGTGCGTGTGTGAACGAGGGAAAGAGAAATGTTATTAGAGAGGAGAACAGACAAATAAAGAAGGGAGGAGTTTTGAAAAGCTTTGAAGCTGAGGACATGAAGCATGAACTTGCTGTTGTGAAACCAAAAGGGATTTAAAGTGGAGGGGTGGCTGATGTGGTCAGAACAGACAAGAATATATACCTCAAGTATAAGAAAAAAAAACCCCAAAACCGATGTGCTGTCTCTGTGCTCAGAAGCAACAAATTGGCAGAACAACCTCTGCTTCCAAAACCTTTTAGAAACTGAACAAATTTTGAGGAAGAAAAAAGAGAGATGACATCCAAAATAGCACATTTTAAAAAAATAAAATCTGAGCAAGGGCATTTGCAGTGCTAAAGCAGAATGTTAATTGAAATCCTACTGTGCCAACAGGAACATTGGAAAGAGACCAGTCAGGATTAGACTAATTAAGATGTCTTTAAAAGAAAGCAGAAAAAAAAAAAAACAACCTACTGTAAAACTGAACAGGTTGGATTGTCTTAAAGAGGAACTTACCAAATACACAGAGAATTATTAAAGAATTTGTAATGTGTGTCCATCTCACAAAGTGTGAATTGAAGTGGACTGGAATGCTGACACAGTTAAAGTTGCCTTCTGAGTGTCTTTGGGAGCTGACGTCTGGGAATGTGTTACATAGCAGCTCTTTGTACTCTACAATTTTATTTCCGGGAAAGATGCTAATTGCTGCTTTAAGTAAGTAGATGGCTTCTGGATAACCCGTTGTAGAGGGTTTCTCTGACATGAAATACTTAAGGCCCCCTTCCTTGTCTTTGCCTACTCTCATTAAGCTTTGTGTGCCTCACTGTGGAAAGGCACAAAGGGAGGCTCATTCTTAGGCTGGTGAATGGCATTTATTTTATTGCAGTAAGGATATTGTCTAAGGTGGTCTTGTCACAACCGTGATAGGGTGGAGCTCCCTTTCACCACACAGTGCCCTTGGGCACCACAAAAGTGCTGGTGTGACACCAGATCAGGAACAGTAAAGGTGGAAATAGTGTTTCAGCTTGCCTTTGTTAGGGCTAGTGTGATGTGGGACACACAGATTTGAGCCTATGATCATTGGTACAAGCAGTGTTTGCCAGACAGCTTTCACAACTGGAGCTGATGACCCACATCCAAGTCTCCTACAGCTCTGGGGAAGAAGATAACCATTGCTTCTGACATTACAGAGCGGTAATGGCATTTGACAGAAGAAACCATGAATATTTTAATCCTTTAAAAGGAGTAAGGAGTATGTCTAGCATTGAGTCAAGCTGTTTGAATTATTCAGTGTGAATAAGTGAGCCAATTTATTGGACCTTTTCCTTGTTCACAGATCACTCGCAACCTCATCCTTCTTTCCATGACCAGAGTTGCTTTTCTCAAGTGTTCTGCAAATAGTTTATACAAATGTCAGCCAATGGAAATTGTGATCTCTTTCCATCAACCATTATTAGCTGTTAGCTTGTATAATTTTCCAAATTATTGCTTTTCTATAGTTGGATGGCAGGATTATTAAAGTGGGGAAAAAAGGAAAGAGTGAATCTTGAATAAATATACTGCCAAATACTACTTCATACAAAATTTCAAATATGTCTGTTTGTGTCTTTATTTTTCTGTTATAGTTGTCTATATAATCATAAGAACAAATAAACTTTTAGCTGACAGGTGGATTATAGTCAGGCTTGAATTGTGTAATAGTTCAACAGGATCATTCTCACGAATGAGGGTCTCATGTTGGCCAGATCCACTTATGCTTGGCCCTGAAAATGCCTTGGCTATTCAGAAAAGCACAACATATCATACACATTTACTGTGTTCAATAGTTTAAAAACCTGTGTGCTTTATTTGAGCCAAACAATTGAAAATTAAACAGAGTGAATATGAAAGGTATTAATATGGTTAAATCAAACAGAACTCTAGGGAATATTTCAGAGCTTTGATTTTACACTATTTTACTTCCTTGGGATTTGCATTGGTGTGTATTTATTTACTAAAGCCAGGGCCTTTCTACAAAAGTACTCTCTGTAGTGACTTTCTGAGGAGGTCTGCAGCTCATCTCACGTTTGTACATGTATGAAGTCAACTGAAGCAAGTAAGCCTGCCAGTGTAAAATCCTCGTGTTGATATAGTGCTTTTCTTAACATCTGATGTGAAACTATATGCAATAGTAAAGGCAGAGTCTTTCTAGAAAATAGCAGAGACGGTAAATCCCATTCTAAGCCATTTATCTAAGCAAAATGGAGTGTACAAGGTACTAAACTAGCCTGACAACCTGTATTTAGTGTAATGATTTATTTGCTCTTTGGCAAGCTCTAACCATTTACTATTAACTATTGCAGAGGAAAGGTAAGGTTATTATTACCTCATAAAGTAAATAGTGATACTTAACAAAACATAACATCTGCCCTCCTTATTAAAATATTTTGACAGATTTAAACCAGTTAACATTTAATCTCATTTGTTAATTATGGGAAGCAATAGTATGTGTTCTGAAGACATAAAAATAAATATTTTTGTGATTAGAAAACTTGTTACACTCCAACAATAATTTTTTTCTCAGGGTTCTTTTCTTAATCTGAAAATAATATAGACATTACTTTGGCAATGCTGTAAATACTGAGGCTACTTGGAACTAAGCCTACTAGTTCTAGATGGCTTAAAAACCCAACCCTTATTTATCTTACTGGCATATAAAAAGGGAAATACAAAACCAATTTTCTGAGCTTAGCAAATCAGTTTGATACGTAGGAATCTAAGGGGATGGGTCACAATGTTCCTATTTTGAGCATACCGTGAATGGTGAATGCCTGACTACTGGATATTACGTTTTATTTTTTTATGAAAGCCTGAAAATGTCCTATTTATATGTTTTAAGAGCTGACAATAAAAACTGAAAGCTAGCCCTGTAAAAGAGTATCATTAATTCTTAGGGAGATCTGTCATTTAGTCCCCTTCATGGCTACATGACCACAAGCAGGATGCCCCCAGAGGGTAGGCATGAACACGCAGACAAGAACAGCCAGACCTTCCAGGGTAGTGGCTGTGGGTTCATACCTTATTGAAAAGATTCTGTAACTGTAGCTTGAGGTGGGGATTCCAGAATCTTGATCTAGACTGTGTGCTTGCACCGTCAGAGGATGTCCTTCTTTGGCAAGTAACTCACTGCTTTACACTTTTTCTGCCTTTCTTCCCCCACAATAAATGTGGTTGGTTTTTTCCTTGTTAATGTAGAAATATCTTAGCCATAGAGCTTTTTCTCTTTGTACATTTACACAGTGTCCAGCATAGCAAGGTTTTATTATCAGCTGAAGGCTATCAGTGTGGAACACAGAATCAAAAATTTGGATGTGTCTTTGCGTAACTGGAACGAATCTGCTTTGCAACAGCTTCATTGTTAGATGCAGTAGAATGTCCGAAATCTCTGTGCTCATCAACTTTGTTTTATATAGCGCTTTGTCTACAATATGTCAAAAGCGTTTTAAAGAACAATAGCTGCTGAGTTGAATAATCAATTATAGATAATAATACATTACAGTACGGATAGCACAAAGTGTATAATTATAGTATTTGATTTGGTTCTATTAGAAGTCAGCAGCAATTTAATGTTCACGTCATTGGTGGAAGCAGGAAGCCCACTGCAGATAAATGCTCAGCATAGAGTAAGTTCTGAACTCTGTATCAGCTATTCACAAATGTCCCATAACACTTCAGCTTAAGCCGAATCTTTCTGTCTTGAGTCCTGCTTCAAAGATGACCTAGAACAGTTAAAGGTAATACTAGTGTATTCTTTTTCAGTTGAAGTATTTAGTGGGCTATATCTCTATTTAGTTATCTAAGGTCTGTCATTAAAACCTGGAGTATAATCTACTCACTGGACTTCACCATTTCCTTTATAGTCTCAAACAAAGTGTATTTTTCTCAACATTTATTTTGTTTTTAGAAATTCATAAAGGTAGCTTTCCCTGATCAGTCCTTCCCACCCTTTGCCTTTAACCTGAAACTTATAACTAAGCCCTAATATACAGAAATGTAAAACATATTATTTGTGACTGATTGTGTGTCTTTCATAGCCTTGTTTGTACTTCATCTGAATAAGTGGAAGCTTTCTACTGTGCTTTCTGCTGCAAGGATTCTGCAAAGAGGGTTTTGCTGTCTCTGAACATTTGAGCTAATAAATCTTGAATGACTACTGTCAGAAGAGGACTGGAGAGTGTTTACATCTTGTTTTAAATTAGTATTTATATGTTTTTATTCATTTTTTGCTCCACACAATGAATGAGTTTCCAGAGCATAATCTGAGAGTCTTTCACTCTCTGTCCTCTTTGTGCTGTTCTGTATTTTAGGGTCGATTTTTGTATTCCATGTATATTTTTCATAGTCTAACTTGATTCTCCTCTGTGGTGGTTTGACTCTGTTCTATCACTCCTCCTCCTTGGAGGGACAGGAGAGAGAAAAAATATAAGTTAAAAGCTAGCAGGTGAAGACAACATCAGTTTAATAAAGCAGGAGGCAAATCTTGTGCACAGAAGCAAAGATTTATTCATTGATAAAGATGATACTCTACTTCCCATCAGCAAGAGATGTTTAATTGCCCTCCTAGGCAGCAGGGCCAATATGCATAGTGGTTGCTCCAGAGGACAAAACATCATCAATGAATACCTCCCTACCTTCCTTCTTTCCCATTGCCTTTATGTATGGGTTGATGTCAGATGGTCTGGAATATGCCTGTGGTCAGTTTGAGTTAGCCGGTCTGGCCCAGTCCTCAGCTGGAGAGAGTGTTAGGAAAGAAAAAACCGATGCCCAGCCTTGGTTCCGTGCAGTCACTGCTCAGCAACATTCAAGACACAGAGACACGGCATGGGGAGGATCAACTCCATCCCAGCTAAACCAATGTATGCTCATCCATCCATCCTCTCTCTGTGTCTCGATTTTGTGACTCACAGTGGTAGGTCCAACAGTAATGAACAGGATTGGACCCAAGAATTTTACATATTCCATCCAGTTTCTCTGAGTCGTGATCTGATCTTTGCATGAATGAGGTTTTGGGGAAATCTTTGTTTTAGCCTGAAGCGCTTGTGACACTCAGGGCCTCAAAATTATTTCTATGTATTCCACACCCAGGTTTGTGGGTTTTTTTAAGATCTGGGCCTAGCATAACTATTGAAGCATAGTCTTGTGAGCCTGTTACCTTCGTTGCTTTCATTTCATCATTTCTTCACTTCTACATAAGTTAAAGCTTTTTTCTCTGCATGCATTTTTGAAACTGCTCTAAACATCTGTCAAAGACATATGTCCTTTGCATCAAGTGTGTAGGTCTTATAATCAAGTTTAAAGAGAGAGATAAGTTAAGCCATCAGCCGTGGGGGAAGTAGTAAAAGAACCAAAGCTGGCCGCTTAGTACAGCAGTTACTATGTGCCTTGTAAGCTTCAGATCTAGCCTTACAGATAATAAAAACTTCAAAATATTAACCCTTCCAATGTTCAGTGTTCATAGACTGTTACTCAATCTTTTATCTTTTTTAAAAAAATATTTTTTCCTCCCACACTCTGGTTTTTATAAAAAAATAGACATTCCCTTCATGAGTAATTACAACCTTTCTTTTACTGCCTTAAAGCTCCATAAGATGAGCTATTGTGCTACATAATTAGCACATGCCATTCAGAATATTATAAGAATTATATGCAACATCAAGCAGGAACTATACACTCATGCATGACCATGTTTTCCATGAAGCTGCACTAAACAGAAATTAGGTGTTATCAACAGGTGCATTTGAAAAAGTTATTAATTGTTGAGGGGGGAAAAAAAAATGGAACAGTGTCATGTTCAGCCATTAACACACTAAAGCATTTGCAAGTTTGCAATGATTTGAACCATGACCTCTTTGAACATATCCTTTGTTCATTTCCATACACAAATATTAATCCTGTGCTTGAACACAAAAATGCATTTAAATAAAACCACATTGTGATTTATAATTTATTAAGTAATTTTGGCTCAGATGTTATTTGAAATAAAGAAAACAGCTATATTTAAATGCCACACTCTAAAGGAATGCAATATATACCAACTTCTTCATAACGAAGAAGAAATCCTTTTTCATAGCATGCCACTAATTAATAGAGATTTTCTTTTTTATATATTTATTTTTTCATAGAATTTTTTGCTTTTAGATGAGCTATACTAGAATATACTGGAGACCTTGGAGAATATATTCTCGGCTTAAATAGTTGGTGAAAATTGTCATAAAATATATCCTTGTGTTGCCCAGCTAACATGCTCAGTCAAGCCTATTAGAAGGTTTCTGCAGAGTGGACCTTACTTGAGCATCCCAGTTGAAGATGGGCTCTGAGCCATGCAGATTGAAATCATTTTGGCATTTGAAAACTGAGACTTCAATGCACTAAGGGAAGCTAAGCTGAATGGAAAGGTGTCTCGTGAACTCAGGCAGTAGATTAGGAGGGAGATTTTACATTTCAGTTTTGGGATGAAATGCCTAAAGCACCAGTTTGATGGCATTTGAAATTGTAATAGAGATATTTTTAATGAAATTAAATCCTTTGTATATGTCCAGATCATCTAGCCATTCATGCGTGTACAGAGTTTAGGACTTGGCTGAGATAGTTTCAGCTCTACTCTGGAATCTCTAGAACATCCCTGTAGCAGAAATCCACCTCTTGCTTTTCCTTGGTGTTCCATGCACAAGTTATTACTGGGATGTGAGGCATGGCTTCAGAATGTCTCAAGGAAAGACCCCAAGCCTTATTTACTTGAAACTTACTCCTTGTGTTCTACTTCCTCAGCAGCCTTCAGTCTCAAGTTTTATCTAATGCAGGGTTATTTCATAGTTTCTCTCTTGCTCTTCCAGTAGATTTGTTCAATCTGTGTTTGACACTTCAGTATTTGAACTGAAGGCTGCAATGCATGCATTGCATGGAGAGCACAGGAAGCAGAAGGGCAGCTTTGTGTTCAGTGACACTTCAAAGCTTTTGAATTCTGTGGGCAAAACTTAAGGGGATAAGGAACTACAGTCTCAACTGGTCTTTCAGTTTGTCGGGAGTAACTATAAAAGAGTAGAGGTGGGAGGAGAACTCAGGATGGTCATGCTTGCTGCTGCTGAATGGGAGAACCCTGTAATGGCATGTTGATCTCAGTAGCAGCCTTATACTAGTGGTCTATACTACCACTGCCCTATACTAGTGGTCCTGACCTTGGACAAATTTTGAGGCAATCTTCAGAGGCAACTGACCTAGATTCCAGGGATCTGGCTAAAACAGAAAAAGGCAGACATATGTCTCCATCAACATTCTTTGTGTTTATAACTGTTTCTTGCAGTCACTTGTAAAGACAACCTTGATCCTAGGGTTGAAATGACCTTTAAACATTATGTGATCTAAATATTTAGGGAGCTTCTGAACTCTGGAGCGGTCTCTATTGAGTATGTACAAAATGTAATTGTATTCAAGGCTTAGTAAGTGACCCAGTGTAGGATTTCCACAGTAGTACCATAAGATGCAACAGTAACAAAAGAAAGACCCTGCTCCAAATAATTCACTGTGTAAAGCCGATGTCAAATAGAAACTACTTCAACCAAATGAATAAATTTTGTCAAGATTTTATAACTGTCTTTGTGTAATGTCTCTTCTTGACTCACCAGCCTCGCCTCTAATTATGGGTATAGGTTGTCTCTGAACTTGGCACTTTGTGTATGTCACAGGCTGTGGATTGGGTCAGGATTTGCATCCTCAACAGCAAACTGTAAGCACAGAAGTTCAGTGGTGGATCAAACACATTATTCTTTAAATTATCCAGCTGAACTATTAAGCTAGAAATGAAATTTAAAAAGTTCTAGGTGATTGGTTAACTGAATATTCACTGATTATTTTTTTTATGACACCTTTCTAGACCTTCTAGAAAGCTGAAATTTGTTGGATTATTAAAAGTTCATTTTAGGCATATATGTCTTCTAAATTTCTTTGGGGGTTAGGAGGAGACTGTGTAGAAGGCAAATAACACAAAATTGTAATTTGTGGTTTGCTGCTCTTACAACATCTCAAGCTCATGAAGTTTCAGAAGGATTTATTGATACTTTGAAAAATATGTAAAAATAAATAATCAGCTGTCACTCTCCATATATGTGCTCTGTTTTCTTTAACATTCTAATGTCAGATTCTATAAACTCCAGTGAGAGTCTCTGTATGCGATGCACAGCTTGGCAGCTTTAAGGACACGCATTAAGACTTCTGGCAAAAAATGTTTTGAAAGACTCAATATTACAAATCCTTTAGATTTTTTGGAATAAAGTGTTTCAAGGTGGGAAATTCCATGGAAAACATGTGTTCAGGGCTGGGCAAGCTGCTGCAAGCCAGCCTGCTTCTGCTCTACTCAATGGTGAAAACATCTTTCAATAGTAAAGAAGTTTAATAGAGTAAATCAATTTACACTGCATATACAGTCATAGGATTTCACAGCAGTAGTTTTAAATGAATTTTTAATACAGACTTACTATTTTCTCATTTTATTTTCTCCCCATCTCTTTGTCTTTAAACTCCAAAAGGAGAAAATTGAGAGTCTGACCATGGTTGTGCTTGTGTGAGATTATATAAATTACTTTTCTGGACCATTGCATGAATGTTTGAAATCAGAGATGGACTTGTTAGTTGCATAGTATTAAGGATGTTGAAGAAGACATGTATATTGAAAGAAATAATGTTTACAGACAAGTCTTGTCTTTGCTTCTTTTTACTACCAGGTGAAGCGTGGATCTGTGCTGAAGGACAATGGTTTGATAATTCTAGGGAAAATTTGTAGTTGCGATTCATCCTTATGAGATCCGTTTTGCTTGCTTCCATGTTTTTAAATTTCTTTTTAAGTCATAGAAGAGAATAATATTTTAAATTTTTTCTTTAATGTTGAATTAATATTAGCTATGCTTATTGTCTGGAAAAAATTTGCTGGGGCATGTATTCTAGAAAAATCTTTGAATAATTTGTGAGACCTGAAAGCATAAAAATACTTTTAAAGATGTGTCAAAATCTGACAAAATTTTGTAAGAGATTGTCTATAATATATGTACCTGGCCTGATATTCAAATCGGTTTTTTTTATTCTACCAATGTTCTTTGTCTTAAATGAGGTTGGTCTTCAGCATCTTGTTCTGAACAGAGCTGAGGTCTCTGGAGAGTACCTCTCTCTTTTCTCCATCTCTTTGCCATAGCTTCCACAACAGAAGTCAGCACCGCTTCACTCTGTTGCATTGAGTTGTGTGTGTGTGTGTTTCTCCCTAACCTACATGAGATAAAATCATCTGGGTTTGAAAAACCCTACTCCCTGTCATTTTGAGCAGAATTAGAGAAAAGCTACATGTGCAGTAGGGCTGGCAACTCTAAGGGAGTGCTAATCTCTTGTAGCTCAGCTGCAGTGATGCAGCCATAACTGTAAAACTACTGGGCTAGATACTATTGCCAAGACCAAGCACTGGCAAATATCAGGAGTTTGACTCAAAATTCCTGAAATTCGAAAAACCAAAATGTTTGTCTTAAACTCTTTCTGTTTGCCTCCTGCATTTGGGAAAAGGCAGAGTTCACATTTCTAAACTTTCTTTAGTGATTCTGAGGGGTAGGAATGAGTTAACTTTTAAAATAAGCTGAGTTAATAGTGCAGTAGTTAATGATTTGATTCCTAATGCTGTGGGTCAAACAAAAACATCACCCAAGTCTGATAACCAACATTAAATCACTCAGATGTGGAGCACAGGAGGCAAACTTTTCCAAGCAAAACTCTGAGATTTCTCTGTAAAAACATCTAGAACTGTTTTTATGATGTCCTAAAACTGCCATTTCTTTGGGAAGGTGGTGGTCTTTCCATAGGAGTCATTATAGAATGAGGACTTCTGAGGATGTCTTTGCAAGCCAGATGTTACCAAGGACAGAAAGAGCCCAGTGAGGGCAACAGTGGCTTATGCAGTGCTTTGATGGTTTAGCAGATCATAGTACAGCCTTGAGCTGCTGAAGTGGTGCCTCTAAGGTGGTGTAGGTTAGTCTGTGGTTCAGCAGTATCTTACTTCAGGTTAACCAGATTCCTTCTGAGCTCTGATTTCCTCAGTCTCTCTGCTGGCTGTGTGCTACTTTAGCAGAGTGCAAAAAGGAAATTTAGAAGTGAGACAGAAAGGCAGCTCTGTTTTTCAAGGTGAGCATCTCTTTATGTATGCATATGCAGTTATTCTCCTGTTCTGAGAGATAAGTATGACAGGAAATTTCCTTCAGATGAAGAAAAGAAAGCATGGACAGCGCCATGGAACGAATAGGTGGTTCTAAGTGACAGCAACACACACTGTGCTAAAATTGTGATTCTTCTCAGAGCTCCAGCAAAAGTCTGGTCTCAAATCATGCTCTGAAGCCAAACTGCAACTCACACAAATGTGTTTGGCTTTGTTTGTAAACTGCCCTGCTCCGATGCACTAAGAACATTCTTAGTTGAGGCTGCCGATCAAAACGAAAGGAAATGTTCCTAACCAGGACGTGTTTAACTTCTCTTCTCAAGGGTTGGACCAGCTTTGCTGGGACAGCACTGTTTGAAGAGTGAGAATCAATGTAATATATTTGGAACGAACATGTGCCTCTGCTGGCCAGTAGAAATAGACCACAGACCACCTACTTGGATACTTTGCTAGTAGCTTGCAGCTGCACAGCCCTGCTTTTGGACTGGTACAGGATGAGGAGCTAAACTAAGATGGGCCAGAATTTAGAAGAAACCAAACACATGGAGGTACCTGAGGTTTAAATATGTGGGCCTCAGACAAAATTAAGCTAAGAAAAATATTACAGATTCTGGCCTTTTTAAAACTTTTGTGACTGCTGTTTTGCTAGGGATACACGAATGAAAGAATTTTCTCTGTGATTCCATTTTGCAAAGATTTTTTCTGTTATGTAAAAATGTGTAAAGTTGCAAGTCCCTAAGTATAGCTGAGTTCCTTTATTGGTATACACTGCAGTTTATAGGAGAAGAATTAGGAGGTAGATCTACACTTGTGCCTAGATAATACAGAACGACTGACAGAGATAACAACTGCATTGATACACTCCCAGCAATGGGTGCTCCTGTAACCAATGACCAGTAACAAAATTCAGCCTCTTTTCACTTATTACTTAGGCAGCTTACTTCCCTCTTTAAAGAGATTGATGCATTTGGTAGTAAAAGAAAGGATGAAACATTAATGACTAGTTGTATTACCTGCCTACTAATGACTGTAGGCAGGTAAAAATGAACAACTTAGCCAAGACAGTACCTGTTTAAGACTTACCTAGCTGTCATCAAGCTTGTAGTGACCATATAGGTTGTAATACTTTAAAAAAATGCTTTGATCAGCACCTTCTTTAAAAAAAGCTGTTTAGTAAGAGGAACGATTCTTCATAATGTGAACTGTATTATTTTGTTTGTTAAATGCAGATTTTTGGTTTATGTCTCACAGCCCCCATGAGAATCCTTGTAGGAATTGGAGGAGTTCAGAGGGTCTGAGTAGACGTCCGAAGTGTCAGACTACATATGGATATGGTCATCTCATTTTAAGTACAGAAATGTCTGAGATATTATGAATGTTATTCTGAAAATTTTGGTTCCCTGTTTAAGTAATATGTGTGGGCCAGCTGGACCTACATCTTTATCGAACAGTTATCCTTCTGCCGAAACTTTGTAGTGGAAGAGGCAAATTTTACACTGTAATTATAAACATCAGAAAACAATGTTTGTGAGAGAAATGATGACAGATTCTGCTACCATGTCACTACCAGAAACTGTGTAGTACAGGCGTTTAATTGGATAGTTAATAAATATTGCCCTTTTTTTCAAGACGCTCTGAAGTCATACACCCAGTGAAGTGACTTTGAACAAGAAAAGATGTAAGGGATGAATAGGGAGTTTTTATTATCCACTGAAAATGCGGCGAATGAAGAGAGAAGGGCATTAATAATTCTGTTTGTGTATGTGATATATGAATGATAAGAATGAATGCAATCATAAATATATATTTACCGTACACATTTTTTTCTCTGAAGTGTTAGTCAATATGTACAGAGTGGGTTGGTGCATTTCGTAATAAATTCATGGCTGAAGTTAATTGTGTTGTATTTATAGCCCATAGAGGTGGTTCCCATTTTAGATCAGGAATTTCCTTGGTAATGTACTAATAACCACAGGTTCCACGAGGCTAAACTGAGACAAATACAGAAGAATTCAGAACAAAACGTGCAGGGGTTCTACATAAAAGTCACTGAATGGAACAGATATACTCCTTAAGATAGAAGAGAAGCACACACATGTAGAAAGCAAGGATTACACTTCTTTTTGGCTATTTTTACTTTGCTTTTCCACTTTGGAATCTTATATTCTGGTGTTCTAAATTTGCCTTAATGTATATGTGTACATATATGTATTATTAGACCCTAATTCATGGTCCATTTGAACTACAGGTGAGGCAGGCAAATTGTCAAAGAACTTATTTTCTCTTTGCCAAGAAACATACTTTATTGTTGGAGTTAGTTGGTAACAGGAAGTTAGATGCAGGCACTTGAACTCAGGGTATATCTGTTTTCTACATCTTGTTTTAAATTTAATGGCTTCCCCAAATATATTAAAACAGGACTCAGAAAGACATATGCCCTTGCTTGCAGAGCTGACTCTGCCTTGGGCTTCTGCTTTGATTGCCTCCCACAATGTGGGTCTTGGTCAGTTCTGAAGAAATGCAATGGATGTGGCCCGACTGGAAGAAATCCAGTAGCTGCATGTGTTCCGGGCAGCCCTATTCTGTCATCTAGAGTACAGTTTTGCCTGTGGTCTGTGGGGAAATATTGCAATAAACTGATACAGTCTTGTGTCAGAATTCCTATCGTGTTACTCATTTTATTCAGGCAAGATGCCAGTTTACTTGAGTGGGAATTATGCCTGAGTGGAACAGAGTGGAAGGACTTTAAGGTTTTGTGTTTGGAGAGTAGAACGAGGCATGAAACCATAGAGAAATATTTTGCAGTTCGTTAAAGAAGGTTTTTTAATTTTATTTTTTTCCTGTGAAATTTCTCCACTATTCAAAAGGGAACATAAGTAAATGAATATTTTTTCATCATTAATGATAGTTTCCATGAATTATGATGGAAAGGAAGATCTCTCAGGGAATGACAAAATAAAACCTGAATTGGAGAAAATCCCACTGTCAATGTTGATATTGTCTTTAAAAAAGTTTACTTTTCTTCAGCAATTCTGATTTTAAATTTATCCCTGTGAGGAAACCCTCATATCTAAGTTACATGCTGTTTAATTCTGTTTTATACAAGCATAGTATGCTTTAGACTTTTTAATTTAAATGTTTCAAAGAACCAATTTATGGCAGAGGTGTTACTTTCCTTCTTAAGTACATATTATGCATTTTTTATTACAATTTTACTACAGCCAAATGTCTTAAAAGCCTGATTCACAAACCACTTCACTGCTCTTCAAGAATGAAAAACAGAGTGTATGCTCGGAACGTGACATACCTTTTGAAATATTGTAAAGCCTTAGAAATTAGAGTAATTTAGACCTGGGTCTTATTTTTAGGTTTCAGAATATTTTGGCATTTAGTTTATTTGGTTTTATGATTACCATTTGATGTAGCTATGGTTATTTAAAACTGCTGTCTCCATGACAGCCTTGTAAATGAACCTTTTGACTCATCTACCACTCTTTCTTTTAAAAATAAATCTTATTCACTGAAAAAGCTTGCAAGTGAAAATATGTACAATTTATTTTATTGTGGGGAATATGATGTGGCTTAACCCATGGTTACTGTTGAGTCAAAGTGATTCTGACACTGTGTATTTCCATGTGATTTAGGGAGAAAATTGATCCATTAAGAGATGTCATCCAAAACTGACACACCTTAGGAAATAGAAATGTTTTGTGGAAGAACTGTGAAGGTTCAGAGTAACGTCCCAAACTTGTCTGGTAACATAAAGAGTGTGATTTGCTATTTGCAACTGAGCACTCACAGTTAGTTCTCCTGGAAAACTAATGCTGCGTGGGACTGGCTTGAATCTTGAATTTCAGCTAAGCAGCTCTCTTCTCACTCAGGATGCCAGGCTGAGTATTTCTAAATCTCGGTGGTCCAACATTCTATTTCTAACTGGTAGCAGCTGCATCAATGGAGACTATAAGGAACTCCAAAAATCACAGAATCACAGAATATTAGGGATTGGAAGGGACCTCGAAAGATCATCCAGTCCGATCCCCCTGCCACAGCAGGATCGCCTAGACCAAGTCGCACAAGAATATGTGCAGGCAGGTTTTAAATGTCTCCAGAGAAGCAGAATCCGCAACCTCCCTGGGCAGCCTGTTCCAGTGCTCTGCCACCCTCACTGGGAAGAAGTTCCTTCTCATATTTATGTGGGACCTCCTATGTTCCAGCTTATGCCCGTTGCCCCTTGTCCTATCACTAGATGATATTGAGAAGAGCCTGGTCAGGTCTTGTGGAGACAGCAACATAAATTTTGTGTTTCGAAAACCGGAAACCTAAGTTGAGCTTTGCCTTCAGGGCATGTTAAACTAGTCATGTGCTTGTCTCCGCCAACATGTATAATCTACTAATTGGCTCATGTTAACTGAGGCATACTAACACTATGCTTTAGACGAGACCTTCCAGTTGAGTTATACCCAGCAGCCTAATGAAGAATAACGATTGTTTTAATTGGGTAGTGAACACTTATCTGATATTTAGCGTATTTCTCTCCACATAAATTTAGAATCACTTGATTTTAATGCTGCCAAACTCTTGGTTTCAGGGGGAAGAGTTGGGTTTTTTCCTCTGGTATGGAGTTGGGTTCATCAGTTTAAAATTTGTTTTCATTTATTTACATTGGTCTTCCTTTTGTTTTTATGTTATGACAGAATAATTTGAACCTGTACAGATATATTTATTTGAAAATGTAGCGTTACAATGGAAGGAAGAGAATTCCTATTCTGCCATATACATGGCTGTGTAGTAGTTACCCTTCATGTCCAAGCCTAAATTATTTGCAGTTTTTAACTAGATGTATGTTGAAAGAAATTGTAGGTTGGTTGAACTGTTTTTAAATCTCAACACTGTGCAACATCAGTGGTGAATGCTTCATATTAACCAAGTGTTGTTAATTGAGATATCTCATTAGGCCTAAAAATAAATTAAAAATTTGCAACAACAAAACCATTTGACCCTTCCATATTATCAGGTTACCAATTATTAATCAGACCAGATGTTCATAAGGTTGCAGAAAGTGTCAATAAACATTAATATTTACAGTGCAATTGCAGGTAACGACCTTAAGCAAAACTACAGCCTCCTAAAGCTAGGTGTTGATTAGGTATATACGGTTAAGTCATTCTGTGCCTCAAGAATTTACAACATTATTTGACTAGGACAGCAAACTTTGAAGCAATGATATATTCCCAAGGCCATGTTTTTGGACAACAGTAAAAAAGAGGAACTTACATTCTTGCAGTACCAGCATTGGTTCATTCTTAATCAGAGATCTGCTATAATCTTTTAAACACTGCATCCAGTACCAGTGCAGCCAGTTACTGCTCCCTGTAGGTATCTGCACTTCTTTTTTTCATCCTTGTACAGAGCAGTTAGGACTCTTCTCTTTCTGTTTTCAGACCATTCTTCTAATTCACTGAGTTTGTTTTGAATTCTTAGTTCCTTCCTGACATTCTTTCCAGATTTTATACATTTGTTCTTTATTGTATCTTCCAAGCTGTAATGAAAATTTTTAATATTGCTGAATTTGGAAAAAGCTCCTTAGGGACAGTAACCCAAGTATTGAATTAAGAGTCTTTTAGTCTGTTGTTTCCTTTTCTGTAGTAGTTTATTTTGGTCATATTTCCACTGAATTTTAGCCACCATTTGTCCAAGGTTTACCGTCTCTTCTTTTGTGAATTCCATTCTTCTAGTAATACTCTCTGGGTTTTTCTTTTAGGTTTTTTTTCACGCAAGTTTCAAATTTCTTTGCACGTTCAGATTTTCAATCTGACTGAACTAATCCAAATGAAATCTGAAACCGCTTTCTCCTTAGTTACTGTCTCCATCTAAGTGTAGGGTCCTGTGTTCCATGGAGATACTGGACTTTTTTTGTCCTACAGCACTGCTAATCCAATATTCTTGTTGCCATTTGGTCCTGAGCTCTCCACTTTAATAGCCTGTCAAAAAGTGTCTCATCTTCCTTTTCTGTATTTGACAGTTAGAATTAATAATGCCGGGATACTTTGTTGTGTTATTGATTAATCAGATTTATCAGTCTATCAGCTCTCACCAAACCTAAATTATCATTGCAATCTTTCCCACTCCATGTCTAAATGATTGGTGAGTCGGCTCATCTTGATGCAAGAAGCCAAGAAGAAGATAACCAGAGTATATTTTAGATGCCATACTTCCCTTAGGACTGCCTACTTTGTATTTGCCACTTACTGTTTTAAAAGTACAGGCAGATGGAAAGAACTGTGCAGAAGAATTTTGAGAAGCGTATGTATTTGCTTCTGAAGGGCAGCTGCAGGCAAATATTCTCTGGTATGAAACAAGACTGATGTTCAAGAAATACTTAGTAAGCAGATGCTTGAGATCTGCCAGACACTGGACCATTTTGTCACTGTTGAGGTACCGTTGTCCTTCTTTAGGATGGTGTACCTGACAGCCTCCACAAAGAAGACTCAAAAAGCATAATTAAAGAAGTTATAATGGAATGAGCAAAGCTGATGTAAACTGAGCCCTGGTTTTGGGTGACCTTTAAGACACATTCTTAAATCTCTGTATTATCGCGGAAGTAAGATGAAGAAAGAACTGAAAATACTCTACTGGCTAAAATTGCTGAATCTAGACTTCAGCAAGATCAATTTCCCTCAAGGAGATCCACTATTAGACACTTGGGAGCAAAAAACTCAAGCCCACTTTAAATTCTAAAACACATTCTCACCACCAGAACTATCCAATCTATTTGTCTTGAAGAGTTTGCAAGCAAAGCAGCATTATTAGTGCTCGGACGACTGCAAGTGAAGTTTGTTATACACACGTTCTGAACGAAAGTGGACTTAAAAATTTGTTTTCATTCCCCATAAAAATAAACCACAAAACCAAAACCTGACTGAATGTCTTCACTATCCCTTGTTTAATCTTTTTAAAATTTTACATTAATGGTTACCTAAGTAGTCCTATAAGTTTAATATTGTACTGTAACTATTGTAACAGGAATCTCGACCATTAGGCAACAACTTCTTAGATGACTCTATTATTTAAAACTAATTGCATACTTCTAGTCATTTAGATATCAGCTGTCTTTCTAGAACAAGTTCATCTCTTTGCACCTAACACCATTGTTGTTTAGTAACAATGCTACTTTGAATCGAACTGGAAAAAAGAATTCCCTAAACTTCTTCCTATTAAAGAATAATGTTAATTGGTTAGTGTATATAGAAGAAGGTTATATGGCCCATTGACTTTATATAGATTGAAATGCTAAGCAGGGCTAAGTAGAAGCATCAGTAGGGAATAGAGGGTAAGGACTCATCAGTTTTATGTTCTCTTTCCTATTTACTGCTTACCCCTTACAGTGTTTTACAACTGGATAAACAAAGTTTTCTTGGTTGCTTCATAAATAAAAATATATTTTTGCTTTTGTTGACTAGGCTGCTGGATCAGAGATAAGACGGTAAGAGGAAAGGGTTTTGCTAAGAATCACCTGAGAGCATCCAAGCTAAGAAAGGGCATTGTTGTTCAAGACCTTTTTGAGTGTGAGAAAGAACCATTTGCCATTCATTGGCAAATCTATTGTAAACATTTGTGATGGAGACAGCATCTCAGGATATTTGCTAAATGTGTCAGCTCCACCAGAGGAAGATGATGCTTAAATTGAGGGTAAAATCAAGTGGCAGAAGAGGTCTGATTTACTGAAGAGTAAATGAAAAATGAAAAATCAGTGTTTTTGTGTGTGTGTTTAAATGAGTTAAGGAATTACTGGAGTTAAGGAGTTACTGGTTGTCCATGAAGTGGCATATTAAAAAAACCCCAAACCCTTTTCATTTGCAGTTGCGATAGCTGGGTGTACACATATGATGGGTTACCAGAACTGAGCTGGAGGATGGTAATATTTGGAACCATGGTAACTTAGACTATATGCTTTCACACAAGTTTCCACTGGAATAATTTCTTATATACTTGAGAACAGAATCAGAAGTAAGCTTTCTTATCTGTACTTGAAGGACACTAAGGATAGTCTAGGGACCGATTCTTGCTCACATTGATGTTTTCTCCCACCTACAGAAGGGTAATAAAGCTTTCAGCTGAATGTATATCTCATCCAGTGTGGAATGCGGTTATCTGAGTACAGGAGATTTTTTTCTGTTTCCTACTAGGCACGTTGTGCAAAGCATTCTCAGAACTTCCTAACAATGTTCTAATGAGATCTCCTATGATATGTGTGGAGGTCTGAGACTGTCTGCAACTAAAGAATCTCAGCCTTTGGGAAATGCCTAAAAATAAGGCCTAGTTCTGGTCTTAGTGGGAGTCAGAGGTGAAATTATAATGGCAAATGAAAATGGATTCTAAAATTTTGAACTCTATTAAAATAGAAAGCCATAATTTGAAATCTCTCTTGATATCAGAATAAAAGCTTCTAATGTTTATTTCTGAGAGTTGGGGAGGATGCAGCAATTCTAGCAACCCTAAATTCTGATAGATTTTCTCATTCTGCAGTCAGTCCCTCAAGAAGATGGGTTTTATTCAAGCTTAATATAAGGAAGCTTTCTCGCAGAGAGCTGGCATTGGAAGTTGTGAAGGACCTGACACGTTACAGTAATTTGCTTTCTCTAAAATGAAGGATACAACTGAGTTTGACCAATATTTGCCTTTTCCCTGCAATCACTAGAGAGCGATTGTGTGGTATACACACAGCTGGTACTAATGGCAGATTCCTTTCTCAATGCTCTGCTGGGAATCCAGCATAGATGAATCCCCTGGAATTACGTGATTTGCTGGTACAGCATTTTCTTTGCATCTAAGGAAACATTTCCTGAATGCACAAGCACAGATTGAGGGGTGCTGAAGTTTCTAAGAAGTCATGATCAAAGAGGAAGAACAAATAGAAGTAACTTTCCTAAAATTAGTTGTCTTGTTTTAATATCTGCTTATATTTTTTTTCTTCTGTCTCTATCCTTGCAGAAAGACTTCCATCCTTCTTGTAACTCTGCAGAGCTAAGTTCAGAAAACAGTCACTTCCTCCCCTAATATTTTGTAAGAATTTTTCCCCTATTCCTGAGGGGGTGGTTTTGGGCCATCACACCCTCTGGAGTATTAAGGTGCATAAAGAGGAGAAATCAAGATGAGATGTAATTGATGTTCTTAATAAACTCCTATTCTCCTTATTATTAGTGAGAAATTATTTTTTATTATTATTATAATGTATGTCAAATATATAACATGTCATACCTTGGTGTGTAATTGTTGTTTAATTGGTGTTTTATTCCTTCCATTAAAAATGATGTCAGGAATAAAATGTCAATATTCCTTTTGTAATTGACAGCTCATTTCTGTCATGTATTAAGGAGGATTAAAACATCAATTTAATGATGATAGTGTGACATTTTAGATATTTGACCCAAGCTTCAAATGACAGAACAACTCGTGGGTGGAGGAACTATTCCTCTTATTAGAAATGATGTTAATTAGTTGCAATATTTGTATGAAAATAGGAATAAAAGAGAGAAGGGGAATTGCCCTGTCAAAATGTTTGCTATTTAATGTCAGTGTTTGGCAACTGACTATTAAAAATGGCACAAAGAAAAGTTTGCAGTAGTGGGAATCCTTGGATGAACCTTGTAGCAGGTGGTATCTGGAAATTATTGCATTTTTTCCACCAATCCTCTGTTGAGTCCTCTACTCTTCCAGGTGACAGAGTTATTAGCTTTTAACTCTTCCTTTCTTCTCAGATGGAGGAGGTTATGGTAGATACGACAAAGCAGACTACATCTTCTAATGCCTGCACTAGGGATTTCATTACCTACTTCGATGCAAAGCACTCATGGACTTACAGTGAACCACCATTTGTGTAGCTGAACCTTCCTGTCCAGAAAAACGTCTATAAATCATATTGTGTGTTAGTTTATCTTTCAAAATGTTTGGCTAGGAATTTTTGGCTTTAAAATGGCTGAAGTTAGCCAGTGGATCATTTCCTGTTTAGTTTCAGTTCTTGACCAGTGTGAGGGCAGATAAAGAGTAAAGGTCATAGTAGATATCTCATAGAAGATCTGTAGATTAGACTGCTCTGTTGGATCTGTGAATCACAGCCAAAATACATGTGCTTCTCTCCAAAGTCCAGACCTGATGGAAGCTAGTGCTGAGGTACTGTTTTCCATTTGCTGTATTTGGAAAACCTGTTAAAACACTAAAAGACTGAAGTTCCGTCCTTTATTATGATAGCTTCCCAACTCCTTGTTGTCACATTAAACTATTAAATACAAAATATTTTGCAAGTTCTTGCTAATGATACTTAGGTGCCCCTCATACTGTTAGTGTTTTATCTGCCTTTATACGTGAGTTGTTCTCTCACAGGTACCACTACAAATCATCAGTCCATAGAGGGAAAATAGACAGAAAGAGAATTACGTGTTACATGTTTGTATGAGGTAAACTGTACTTGCCCATGGAAAGAGCTCTACAGATTTGAGCAGAAAAGAGCAGCTGTGTAGAACCCTGTTCTCCCTTAACATGCAGTATACCAACAGCCTGAACCAGAGCTCACTGGAAACATTAGGACTCTGCGCTGACATTAATTCTGTTTTAGACATGAAGAAATAAAGGGCATTCAGAACTCTTAGTGTTACTGATACAACCAGTCTGATTGCCCATCAGAATCTAATTTGTAGACAAATGCAAACCATAGGTATTTCTTGGCATCATACTCAAATCTTCCATTTTTTCCTTAATTGCAATTCTTGTCTCTACTGAATGATGTGTTTTAAAAACCTGTTTCAAAGAGTTTACTATCACTGAGGGCAGTATTTCTATTACCTAAATCCTAGGCTGTAAAGGTCTTGGGGTTCAAAACCAAGCAAGAACAGAAGTCTCAGGACTGCCTACAATCACCATACACAGGTGGTCAGATTAGCTTGTTGCACAGACCCTGCAGATCTCGTACTCCTGAGAATCATACTCTGCTGTATTACAAGTGACATCTTTGTAAAAGAGTTATAATTTCTCCCCTTGTGTAACTTATATTCTGAAGAAAGCTTGTCAAAACATGATTGTAATTACGTAGCACAATATTTTGTAGATTTAAAGATGTTTTAAAACTCATTATATTTCTGAAGCTTTCAGATTTGAAACTATTGAAATGTGTAACTACATTGCTTTTGTCTTTTGAATTCTCAAGGCAATTGTTTAACCTGTTCAGCTTCACACCAACGTTTATTCTGATTCTCCTCATTTTACTACTTCTCAATGAACTCTCATGCTTTAGCGAAGAGTTGTCACTCTAGATATAGCCTCATAAACCCCACTACTAATGCATAGACTATATCACCCCAGTGTTTAAGAATGACTAGTTACATACCTTGCCTCTCCTGTATGTCTCCTGAAATGCAGCAGTGACAAGGCAATAGGAGGCAACAATAACTAAAAAGAAGAGACACATATCTCTGGTCCAAACGAAACAGTGTGTTTTAATTGAAATAGCATTCAGTAAAACTGAACATCAAAACATTTAACTTTTTCAAAGTTTCCAACATTAAAGAATTAAGATGAAACACAATTAGGAAACAGAAAACTGCAACATTGTAGAGGATGGTCACTTTTTGTATGTCATGTGGCTTTAAAAACAAGTCAGATAAATGATGATGCCATTAAAACTGAACTAATTAAAGAAAGCTTCTTTTAAGAACTCATTAACTGCAACCTCATTTGCATAATGATGCATATTAATTAAGTTTTAATGAATCTGAATTTGCACCAAGCCTATTCATGTTGGCTTTGAAACAAATTGAACAAATTAGTTAAAAGCTTTTTGGAATCTACTTTTCACACCAAACAGGATATGAATGCAATCATCTCCACAAAAAAGAAATATTTTTCTTTTAATTTAATTCAAAGGTATGCAGACCCATCTATTAATTATTTTTAAATGCAATAATTCCCACCTTTTCTTTGCAAAATCAACAGTATTACTCATTCTTGAGCGGCACATATTATAAATGTATGTTGTGGGATAAAATCATTACAGCCAATTTATTGAATATAAGGTGGAAACATTTGACTTCGGGGTGCATTTAGTTTACTTAATACATGGATTTCAATTTTGTTGGTAACCTTTAGGCATTTTGGCTGTCTGCAGAACAACCACTAAAACTGTATTTTTTATGTTGCTATCAATTTTTCAAGATATATATAAAATGCTAAATTGCCTTTATAATACCCATTTCCTAATGTAAGATTTCACAACATCGTAAGTCTTACAAGTATTATAGTGGGGGAAATATTTTCCAAGCTCTTAAAAGCTGCATGTTCTTGCTTTGGTTTTGTTGGATTTTAGTCTTTTTTTTCCTTTGTACACACAGACACACGCATACAAGAAGCAGAATCCAATTTTAACAAGTTTGCTTTCAGCTCATAATAAAAACAAGAATTACAGCAGAAACACTATTGATTTCCTCATACTCCATTGTGTCTTCATCAAGAATGAGGAGATTTATGTAATTACTGCTCCATCTTTTGTTGTTAGAAAGCACTTTTTTGTAAGTCAGCAGATACAAAGGCTGGAACACTTTCATTGTTGAGATTAAAAGATTTTATTTTTTTTCTCCTTGTGTTAAACTGGTTTGGTTTGGGTTTGGTTGGGGTTTTTTTAATTGGGTTGGTTTTTTTGTTTGTTTTGTTATGGGTTCTTCAGGGAGGTTGACAACTAGGAAGATACTTTACATTGAAACCCCACAGTTTTTATCACTTTTCCAACACTTCATCTTGTCGTCTTCTTTTCATATTAAAAAGGCAAAGAAAATATGTTGAATACCACCTCCCCCCTCCAAAAAACCTCAACCAACCCCAAACAACTCCTTTCGTTAATTCCTTTTTGTTTCATTGTCAGTGGTGGATTCCACTGACACTAAGCTGATACCGGTGCAGACTATGAATCCTTTTACACTTACTGGTACAAAATGGCAAGATGTTCTGTGGTCATATTGATTTTACTTTTTGTTTTTCCTTCCCTTACCATCAACAAATTATATTTCCCCTTAATTAATGAAGTTAGATTTGAGCATTTTTTATCTGACAGTTTTGAGAAGTACATTCTAGAACTGTGATTTCAGCAGGATTATAGAGGTAAAAAGGTGTCCCATTACATAAGGATTATTTGTCTCCCTTGTAATGAATTAGCTGTGGAAAAAAACCTTTGTTGTGGAAAAATAAATATGAGGTCGATCATGGTGGTGAAAATGGGAGATACTCAGTCTGATTTTCTTTACATTTATTATCACAAATTCTACAAAATCACCCTCTTCCTCTACAGTTGCATGGTATTGT
Organism: Rhinopomastus cyanomelas; assembly: GCA_013400115.1. Taxonomy (NCBI): domain Eukaryota; kingdom Metazoa; phylum Chordata; class Aves; order Bucerotiformes; family Rhinopomastidae; genus Rhinopomastus; species Rhinopomastus cyanomelas. The sequence goes on along the minus strand of VXBP01005359.1, from coordinate 11,698 downwards.
CCAGGGTAAGAATGTCATCAAGGCTATGAGAAGTGTAAACTTCTCTCTGATTTTCAGGGCAATGATTATGTTCTGCAGTCGCTTTAAGAGCAGACATGTCCCCATTTTTAACCATTTTTAATTCTTGCACTTTTACAGTGTACCTTACTTGAAAACAAAATGAAACTATTAAATATTTTAAGTGCCAGCTGATTTCCAAATACGAATAATTTTTTATGAGATCGCAACCTGGAATAAAGAAAAGGGATTGCTGTAAGTTATAGAGTCATAATTCTTTCAAATTTTAGGATTCTGGATGAACCAGTGAACATTAACACCTTTATAATAACCTATAATTAAAACAATAATAAAGGCAGTTGAGACCTTCCATTATGGTCTCTATTTCAGTGGACAGGTATCATTACAGATAATAGTTCTATATTTGCAGTTACCCTAACCTATAGGCTGTTACTGTAACCTGTCGGGTAACCCATTGCTTTGTATATTACACTTGAATATTCCTGTTTCTGGGCTTAAAGATTCTCAGCTTCTTCATAAAGCACAACATGTAAGAGATGTTTGCTTTTGTTCAAAACGACTGTAGATTTTATTTGCAAGAAGCTTTAGCCTGAGAAGGGCTTTGTGGGTTTGTTTTCCTTTTTTTTTTTGAAATACAAATTCAGTGTGTAGAGCTGCTTTCTTTTGGGGGAATTTTGACAGAAAGTGTCTTCCTTGGGGGAGGTCAAGAGTCATTGGTATTAAACTAGACAAGCTGGTAGTGCAGTGTTAATGGAAATGGAAAGCAGATGTTTGGTAATTAGGGGAGATGTGAATGACAAGGCTTGAGAGGTACGGTACACGCGCTAGCTGGCACAAAGCAGCTGTTGTTACCGATTTCACTGTCAGAAACGTACACAAGTCAAACCATCCCCTGCGAGTTTGCCATAGCAGTGACAATTAGAAAAAACTGTATTTGATTAAAATAAGTAATATATCATACAAAATAATTTTTGTAACATTTAGAAGTGGCCTGGGTTAAATCCCACAAAATTAAACTAGGTGCAAGAGAAGCTTGCTGAATTGACAGCACTTAAAAGTAGTAAAAGTCAAAATGAGTATTGTAATGGCTTCTAAGGGTTTCTAGCCTGACAGGGAGAAAATAAAATTATTCGAGCTTCTACAGGGTAGAAAAGAATATATTTGATACTTGAAAATTAGGAAATAAATTCAATTTTCTAACAACTTTATTTTTAGCAAAGAATGTACTTTTTTAATGTACTGGTGCTGATTTTTTTTTAACAAATTTTTCATTAATCTTTAACTCATTTTCTATTAGCAGAATGTTTATCCATCTATTTGTTGTGAATTATTTACTGTAAATTGTGCGGAACAACTTTTTTTATTGTTTTGCTGTCAAAAATCAGTTGAGACGGACTACCTAAACTGTGATAATAATTTACTTGTTATAGCTGATCCTAAGCACTGTCTGCTATTCATTTAAATGAGAATTATACCTCCAGTTTGTGTTACGTAGCTTCAAAAACTTCTGTGGTAGGTGCTGTGCAAATGCAAAAAAAATAATCTCTCCCTGTTTTTACTCATCTTTTATGCTGTTTAAAAGCATGAGAGTAAAACCTGACTTTACTGTTCAGTGCTGTTGCTTCTGTAATGCCTATACATGCATCAAAACAGCTGGAAACGTGTTCCGTTTGGATGGGGTTTGGCATACCTACACCTGCTCTTACCTCGGCCATCAAAAAAGGCTGGACTGGTCTCTAGTTCAATACAGTTTTCATTCTTCTTCCATTAGCCGCTAGCAGTGTCGCAGGCTGTGTTAAAGCGTTACTAAGGGTCCAGCCTTTCAGACGTTAAGTTATGCTCCATTCAGCACAACAGTGGTGGCTGCCTTAAATGAAGGAAGATTCCATGTTGTTCGGTAGTACTGTGAGGAAAACTTCTTTCCTCTTGGTGCCATTTTCCATTTATCACTAAAATGAATCATAATTTTTTAAAAGCTAAACACTGGCAACTTAATTTCCAATGTCCACATATGCCTAAAATACTGGTTTCTAAAACACTTGGAGAACGGTGGATGTGAGAATGTACATATCTTTATGAATATCTGATATTTCAAGATTTCATTTGATAATTTCCCTTGTGTTAAAGAAATGCAACGGGACAAAAAATATTAGAGATGATTTCCTAATGTGTTGTTTTTAACTTGGTATTTGCATAAGGGATATCTGAATTAGCTTTCTTTGTATGCTTGCAATTACATTTAATTATGTCTGAGTAAGTGTCTTAATTCATCTATTCATTTGTGAATGAAAATTTCTTCCCATCCTTAGTAAAAACTATTAAAAGTATTAGCTTTCATAAATGCATTTGAAAGATTTTAGAGCTTTTTTAATTTGCTTGAGAAAATAATTCCCTCAGCCTGACACAAACACACATGCACCCACATACACGCACACATACTTTCCATATAACAATTTTAACATTTTATTTCAGAGCTCTCAGGGGAAATAACAAAAAAAAAAATTCAATATAAAGAAACAATCTATTTTCTTTGAGGAAAGGCTCAATTCTGAACTTTGTTATAAAATATGAGTTTAAGTGACAACTAGAATATGTTCCCTGAGTAGAAAATAATCACTTTTCTTTGGGCAAATCAAGGCATATAATGGCTTTGCAATGGTAGACATTGAAATTCTGATAGAAATTGCAAGCTTTACTTTTAAATTATTTAATTCCTTATTTTAGTTTATCACCCTTTTCTGCTATACAATTTTATGTTATCACTTGGGGACAAATTCTGCCCTGTAGCTTCCATCATCTTGAATGGTGTATTGTATCCTAAATCACAGTCAAATTTTGGCTAATAATGTGTAACCTTTTTTATTTGACATCTTCAGTAAAATACAATATTAACAGATGATAAAAAAATAAGTGTTTGCGATACAAATGAGTGAAGAACACATAGTTTTGGGCTTTTGGGTCATAAATAAAAGATCAAAAACTTGGTAACTATCTTATGACTATTTCTTGTTCAGGCAATGAGAATTTTCCCTGAGAAAGTCTTCACTGCTGGACTGTATATGACTGCTGTCATACTTTGTTAAGCCAATTGAACAGTAGAATCACAGAGATTACATCTAGCATGGATGTTAGATCATCTAATCTTCAGTGTGTCCTATAATCCCTTTTTAAATATATCTACAGATGGAGTTTTAACACCTTTTCTTAGTGCTGGTTTAGCTGTTGGATTGTTTTTACTGCTGACTGAGCTTATTTCCTTTAAATTCTTAGGTGTTTACTTAAAGAATTATTGGTCAATTTGAAATGAATCTTAAATAAGAATGAAATTAAAGTTAGAATATGGCAAACTGGAGCCAAATCCTTCCTCCTTAGTCAAGAGAACAGAAAGACAAATCAGGTCTTCATGCAGTGTAAGTCGCGGTAGTTGCAAAGATGCTGTTCTGTGCTGACAGAACTGGAGAGACTGATTCCATAAAACCAGCACAGCTCTTTACATCTGGGGCCTCAATGACAAAGCTTGGTGATCCTCTGTGTGTTCACAACGTCTGCTTCAGGACTAAAGATGGGGATTAGATAGGACAGCATCAGGAAGGTGGGTCCAGTACTGTGCATCTCTCCCTAGAGTTGGGCGTTGCTTATGGGTGCTACTTTTGCTGGTAACTTTTAATATTAGCTACCCTCATCCGCTGTAGCTTCCATTATGAAAAAAGCATCTCAATTGTTTAATTCTTTAGAAAAATTCTTTGTGATCAAGGCTAGTGACTGTGAATTGAGGCTAGGCCAGCCACTAGATGAATGACAGATGCTCTATTAACCCCTTTCCCTTCCCGATTGGGGGAAAAGAGGGAATAAAGGAGAAAGGGCTATGGATTTAGTAAGAATAAAACAGTAAAATGGAATAGACACAAACCAATACAAAACCAATATTGAACACATCCTCCCAAAGGCAATTACAACCCTATCACTACTGACGCTGTGGGCAGGTGTCAGGGCAATCCCAGTTTGGACTCAGTGTCAGATGGAAACTGGATTCAGGAACTAGTTTCTGGAATTGGATTCGTGAATGTTTGGATTTGGATTGAAGTCAGAATGGACAGAGTCCTCCATGGATGCTGACCATTGAAGAAAAGAACTTGATCATTGTGGTGCCTTAGTTTTTTGCTAAATATGACTTATATAGAATAGAAAACCCTGTTGGTCGGTAGTGGCCTTTAATTTGCTGCACCTCTAAAATGACACACAAGATTTATCAGTGACCTTGGTCTCATAGGAGCACGTCTAAGTAAGAGCCTTTCTGCATATGAGTCCTTGGTAGTAACTGTAAACATTATGTGTTACCTTTTGTAGAAGCAGCCACTCTCTGTACAAATAGGATGTTGACTTCAGAAAGTACAGTTATTCAGATGAGGATGAGCTGAAAAGCAAAATCACTGATCAGAAAAAATTCTGTTCACCAGGACATACTGTTGGGAAGATGCAGGGGATGTTTTGTTTTGGCATCAGTACATAATGTGTCTTTTGGTTATTTAGGCTATTTTTGTTACTGTGACAATGGGCCATGACACAGGAGTTAAAACAGATGTTTCATCACTGATTTTGTTAATTTTTAATAATCTCTCAAACTAAGCAGTTAGCTTCTGTACATGATGTTGTTTCACTGCATCTGTTTAATACAAAAACAACCTGAACTTGTTCAGAAATGTAGCTGACACAATTTCTAGAGGAGCTGTAAAACCAAAGGAACCAATAACTTCTGCATTTAAGTCAATTCTGTAACTAAAGGTTCAGTTGGTAAAAAATTAATTTCAAACTCATTGAATGCAGATCCATTCCTTTACATTTATTATTAATTATATTTATATAATTATATATAATTATTCATATTCATATAATTATATATAATTATTCCTTTATATTTATTATTATGCTTACATTTATAAGGGTCAAGGCACTGGGTTTACCTATAAACCTGGAGACATGTATTAAGATCTTTAGTGCTGTGGTTTGGAGAGACAGAAGTGATGAAAAGGATTCACAGGGAGACAGATGTCTGGACTCCCTCTATCACACATTGAAAAGGTCAATAAAGAACCCTGAAATTCATTATAGGTCATTTTGTTTAAAGGATTTGGGTGAGAAAGGGTAAGAGAAGAGTGAGAAGTGCCTTACTTTTGAGAACTGGACTCTGACTCGTTTGTATTGTTTGAGTTGCAAAAAGCCAAGATTGATATACTGAATTTTGACAACAGTCACTCTGGTCAACTGTAATAATTGAGAGCTTACTTTAGTGCATCATCTTTAAAATTTAGCAATATTTGTTTTAATTGTTTCTTTGAATCCATTCTAGCTACTTTTAACAATATGTTGATTCAGCTTTTATTGGAACCAAACACATATATATTGCTCGTATTTTGGCTTAGTATTTTGCTACCCAGTGGGAACAGAAAAAAAACCCTAATGTATTTAAATGTGATATGTAAAAAGGAAAACATAAAGAAATGATTCTGAGTTGGCTCCTATTGCCACATAAATACAGTGTAGTTACTTGAATTCCATAAGAATTAAGCTCAGGTCCTTTAAAATGCATGCAAATTCTAGCAGAATATATATGAAAAAGTCACTATAACTGTGGAGGCACTTCTGCTCCATTGATAAATGGGACTTCTAGACCACACTTTATTGACTCTCTGATTTTTAATAATTTGAATCCTGCAAGATTTAATTCTGCATAATTCTGGCTGAAATCAGCTTTTGATTGAGTTGTAATGGCTGTGTTATTGTAAATATCTCTGCATGCTAATGTTGTGCTGAAATTCAATAATATTTAGATGAAATTTCTAGCCTCAAGCAGTGTGGAAGCTGGATTTAGAAAGCCTGAAAGTTTGTGTCAAAAAGTCATTTATTTTTGGGAACCCATAATATGCAGTGTAATAAATGGTCATCCCAAGGTCCAATTTAAATATATACAGTGGAATAGAAAAAGAGTTGATACAGTGTATTTTTTACACCCCTGAGCTGCTGGACTGAATAGTATTGATTTAGCAGGGTTTTGTAGCCTTAAATGATTTTGTACTGTAATCATCCACAGTGAGGATAGAGTTGGTGACACCAGATGAGCAGGAATAAATCATGCTATGAGAACAGGCAGCCCATAGCATACTGTGTTGTACTTGATGCTACAGCAAAAATAACCTGTCTCCAAAAAGCTTATTCCACATGGGGCTTTTCAATCATATTTTTTGCTTCTCAGACTGGAAAACACTGCATACATGAAGGGTAAATTTTTGTACTAATATGTTTTCTTTCGCTGCAAGGATGCCTTAGCATTTGCGAAGAAGGAGGAAAGTAGAAATTGGAGTAAAACAAATTTTAAACAGGATCCAAACCAAGATTACTGAATATTTTAAAAACTATTTATAAGTGGGACAAAACTGCAAGAAAGAAGACTGTATGATTAGTATGATTTGGGTTGGAAGGGACATTTAAAGGTCATCTACTTCATTCAAAGATGCAAGAGCATCTTTAATGAGATCAGATTGCTCAGAGCACTGCCCATACTGATCTTGAGTGTTTCCAGGGATGAGGTATCTACTGAGTCCTGAGGAAACCTGTTCCAGGGTGTCATCTTCCTCATAATACAAAATGTCTTCCTTATATTTAGCCTAGATTTACCCATTTTTAGTTTCCCCTTGTACTGTCATGACAGACCCTGCTAAAAAGGTGGTCTCTGTCTTTTATATAGTCCCCCTTTAAGTAGTCTAAAGGCCGCAGTACTTTACCTTAAAGGTAAGGTCTTCCCGGAGCCATCTCTTTTCCACGTTGAACAAGCCCAATTCTCTTATCTTTTTCTTCACAGATTAATTGTTTCAGTCCAATTTTTGTGGCTCTATGGAATGGAGACATAGCATGGAGACATAACGTGAAATTTAAGAAAATCAGAATATTGCCCTCATGTCTGTGTACACATAGATTTATTAGAACATATCTGCTTTCAAGCTTTGTGTTGCATTATTGTCTGGGGAGCTCTTGAGGACCCCTGTTCCCTGACTGATGAACAATGGTTACTCTTCCTTTAAACTGAGTATGAGGAATGGTAATGTTTTACTACAGTCCTAATTATTGAGAGTAATAAGATGCGTGCTGTGTATATATGAACATTATGAAATACCACCACTAGTACAAGTGTGCTGCTATTCAGCAAGACCTGGACAGGCTAGAGAGCGGGGCAGAGAGAAATGCAATGAAGTATAACAAGGGTAAGTGTGGAGTCTTGCATCTGGGCAAGAACAACCCCAGGTACCGGTATAAGCTGGGGACTGAGCTGTTGGAGAGTGGGNTTCTTCATGGTGAGGGTGACAGAGCACTGGAACAGGTTGCCCAGGGTAGTTATGGAGTCTCCTTCAATGGAGATGTTTAAAACCTGCCTGGATGTGTTCCCATGTGACTTGTTCTAGGTGATCCTGCTGTGTCAGGGGGATTGGACTAGATGATCTTTCAAGGTCCCTTCCAATCCCTAATGATTCTGTGATGATGATGATGATTCTGTGATTCTGTGATTCTGTGAAGTAGTAACTTTAAAAGAATAACAAATTCAGATACATAGGAGCAAAGTACCCTTACTAGGTGAAATGCTAGTCTGTTTACCTTAGTGACAAGGTTGCCACTGATCTTCCTAGAGTCAAATTTTTGTCCCTTATATTCATTTTCTTAGTGTTTTTTAAAAATAAAATATTCTAATTTGATTCCTTGTGCATATAAGATTTTTTTTACAATAAAAGTGCAGATGTCCTGAGGTATTTTTATTGAGTGTTCATCATTTCAATTAGGACCATATTTTTTGTCATCAATCTTATCAGAATATATATTGCATATGTCTCAGTGCATTCTTTCTTGAGAAGGATTTTGCGGTTGTAACATATCTCAGCTGTGCTGGTTAGTTCAGATTTTAGGCTCAGTGTCAAATACAATGCATATATATATATATGTCACTGCTTGGCTCGTTATCCACAGAGCAGTTCACATAGGGAGCAGAAGTAATTCTCTAAACATATCTTCAAGGTCGCATTCAGCAACAATATTCCTACTATCAAAAGTGGGCAAAACTTGGACACTTGAGGACACACCTACCCTGTCACTATTGCTCTGACGTAGCCACATGTCTTCAAGTGAGCTGCTTTGCCTACTGCTAGCTGTATAGCCGCAGCAGTAGACAACTTACATAGTGTCCTAAAATCTGCCTTGCAGAGCTCCAGGCTATTACCAGTATTGGGGCTTGGCTGTGTGAAGTAGATCCGTATGAAGGACTATCAGAACCCAGACTTCAGTCCAGATATACCCTTCAGACAACAGATAGCTTCAGTATGGTCTTTGTTATTGAATGAAAGGCATGTTCTGTGCACAGCTAAATGGAAGACTCTTATAAACTAAGTCAGTTGATACTGTTGCTTTAACATTTTGACTGATTTGATTGAAAAGAATAAGAAGAGATTAAATGCAAAAGTAGTGGGTACAAATCTCTCAGATTAAAACTGCAGTTAATACTGCAAGGCATACCTCTCGCAGCATTAAAAGAGTAGAACTATTTACCTCTGCAGCTAAACACAGGAACAGCAATCAAATTCTCTTTTTGCAGTGGGTCTCAAAGGCAAAGAAGAAAAGTCACTTTTATTTATCTTGTAGTCTTTGCCTGGAAAAAAGAAATTATGCTTACAACTTCTGTAGACAATGCTTATTTAGAAAGATTATCCTTCTTCCCTTGTTTTCCATCCCCACCCCTCAAAACCTGAAGTGAGATGAAATTTAATCATCAGCTTTGGTTGTTGGTTGGGAGTTTTCTGAGCCAGCCAGTATCTAATTTCCTTCTTTTTGTCTGAAAGGAGAAGGTGAGACTCTTTACAAGATGTATCCTATTTCTGTTATTCCCTGTATCTGTTAGTCAGCCCTTGCTGATTATTTTTGCTGTATCAAGCTACAGTATATTAAAAGCACTCTCCTCTCAAATGAAATGTCTTACAATTTAAATCTCTCACTAGGAGTGTCAGCATTGCCATGGGACATCTCCATCCTCCCAAAGCAAACAAAATTGACACAGTTGATTTGGTGTATAAATGTCTGCAGCTTTATTAAATATGCATTAAAGTGCAACAGTCATAAATTACATGCACTCAGCCCACTCAGAACATAATGTGTACAGCTAAATAACTTTCTGACTGTACAACCTAAGCAATAAGGCCAACCTAAAAACTGACTGGAAGCTGAAAGTCGGTTCCCTAAAGTGGCTGCGATTGGAGTATCATTTCATCATGCTGTTAAGCACCTCACCTCTCTTGTGTGGCGTATATATGAGTGGAGGAGAGAGAGGAAGGGGAAAGTGAGATTTCTGTATTACTTTTACTTTAAATTACCAATTTTATTTACTTGCATATGCATTCCTTCATATGGAAGGATGGCTTGTTTGATTCTTTGCTTTTTCTGTTTGCTGTGTAGAAAGAAAACCCTCTCAAATTAGGAAATATTTGTTACTGATTTTAATAATACTAATTTAAATCTTGTATTTGTATAGCAGTTGTATCAGAAGATGTTAATGTCTTTCAGAAGCTGTACATATGCAGGGATCACCCCTTTCCATTAAAAATGCCCCATTTTTCTGTGATACATTGCAATACAAATGGTACACACTTCTGCACTAGAGTGTATTCTATGAACGAATGAATTCTCAGGATGAAACAAAAGGGATGTATTTTCTAAAAAGACAGAATGCAATTACTTGCATTCCTGAATACATGCCCATTGCACAGTGAAGTGTCATGACTTTTGGATGACTGCACATGCCCTACTCCTTTTTCATGTTTGATCTGAAAGCTGAATGTAATGGTCTTTCTGACTCCCAATATAATAATTTTGCAAAGAGGATACAAACTGCACTGGTAACATTAAACATCACACTTTAGAGCGTTTTGATTTTTTCTGAACTTCTTTATTCTGATAACTGACCAGTCAGATCAGCTGTTAGCGTTCAAGTTGGCCACGGAGTGAACTGCACATTGCAGTGTTCCCGTTACCAGTCAGTCAGTCACTCACTCGCTCACTCTGGGTTTGTGGTTTGGTTTGGTGTCTGGTGGTGCTGGAGTGGGGGTTTTTTGGTTGTTGTTTTGTTTTGCTTGGTTAGTTGGGGTTTTTTTTAATGCCATACAAGCACAGAGGAGATTCATTCACAGTATCACAGTATCACAGTCGCTGCTCTCTGCTTAATCTGACCAAAGTCCAATCAATTGTCCTTAGGGTTAGTGGCATTTTTTAAAGAAATACTCGACTGTCTCATCTGTAAAATTAGCTGGAACTTTTATGAGCAATTAGCTTGTGTTACGAAAAGCAAGATAGCAGGATACTAAGTTTCTGACAATATCCGTAATGTGTGTTTATTTTATTTCCTGTTGATTTATTGCCATAAGTCTCTTGGCTCTCTCCCAAACATCTCTTGGCAACACAGTCAACCAAATTAATTTTGTACAAGGAAAGATCTGCTGCAGTAACTTAAAGTCTGTCTGCATCATCTTGCTAATGATCTGTTGTGTGCTGCTCTGTAGTTGGTTTATTTTCCCTTGCCTGATAAATGTGAAAGGAAAATCTCAGAGTACATGTTATAGCTATGACCTTGCTTCTCCCTTTTGTGAGCACCTTTAATCTCCTGTGATCTGTCACGTTGGAAAGAGTCCTTTCTGAAGAATTTTTATTCTTTATCCTCTGTAAATTAGTTCCTGGCTATTCTATTTCTGTTTCATAGCTGATGCTTGTTTAAAATTTATGATTTCCTGATATATATTGCAGAATATAGAGAAATTTGGAGTTTTTAGTGGCTATTACTAGCTGAACTTAGAAAACTGTTTTGTTCTGATGTGTGAGTTGATCCTCCAGCTTTAACTATATGTACTCAGTAATTTAATTTTGACTTACAGGCATTTAAATCTTTGCCTCCTTGTTTAGTTTGTGGGGTTTTTTTGTGGATTTTTTTGTGTAAATCGCAAATCAAAATAAGGTGTTCACATTCAGATATTAAGTAACGTTTTAGCTTTCTGTCTAGTACTTATGGCCACTTCTAAAATGAAGGTATTAAACATTATATCACAGAATACATTTCACTTATGCTAGAAATATATATAGGCTAATTGTTATTTTGAATGCAGTTGGTCACTGAATGAGAAACCCTACCTCAGACTAAATCCTTACTAGCTACTCAGTGATAATAGTTGTGTCGTTGTAACAATAATAACTGTAGTGTCTTGGCTCACTTCAGCAATGAGATGCCATTTCAGCCATTTCAGTATTATTTTGTACATGGCGTAGCAGGCTACCATCGCTATGTCTGGTTTTTAGACTGAGTGAACCACAGCTTTATCTCCGTGAAGCGTTAACTGATACTAAATTTTTGGTGTTGTTGGTACTACACTAGTACAGAAGTTCTATGCATAGATACTGGCAAACCTAACAAAAATATTCCAAAGGCAATAAAGATGTTCTCTGTGGCTTATGAATATTTTCAAATTCTTTGATTGCTAGCATGGCCAGCTGTAAAGCATTCTGCTTTACAATAGTGCAGTTCACAAGTCTGTCTGTAACTAAGTGAAGAAGGTACTCAAAAGGTGATGGATAGATTGGTGGTATGGCACTCTCTCATCTCTTA
>VXBP01005357.1:0-31663 GCA_013400115.1 Rhinopomastus cyanomelas | reverse complement strand
GGTGACGGAGCACTGGAACAGGCTGCCCAGGGGGGTTGTGGAGTCTCCCTCACTGGAGATATTCAAGACCCGACTGGATAGGTTCCTGTGTGACTTGGTTTAGGTGATCCTGCTGTTGCAGGCGGATTGGACTAGATGATCTTTCGAGGTCCCTTCCAATCCGTAATGATTCTATGATTCTATGATTCTATGATTCTCTGATTTTTCTGTATTAGAAGGAAACGATGTTTGTAAAATAGTTTCGGAGGGAAAAAAGTTCTTTCCAAAGAGTTCTGCATTCATTTTTCATAAACTCAAACTCATAGAACAGTTTGTGGTTGGAAGAGGTCTTTTCTTTTAAGGTCTTTTCAGGGCAGAATTCTAATAGCTGTTTTTTTTCACACTGTAGGAAATCACACAGTTTCTTCCAGATTTACTCAACATGATATACGGAAAGAGGGAGTCTAGTGACAGGTGTCTGAGTTCTTACACAACGTGTAATGAATACAGAGTTTTGCTCTGCAGTAAGAACATTTTAGTTTGTGATGGCTGATGAGGTCAGTATCTCTAGATGTAGGTCCCCCCCATTAATCAGCTTCAGTACAGCTGTATTCTCAAGTACTGTGATCTAAGGCAAAACAAAGTCATTGACAGTTTCTCCTAAAATGCTGTATTGAGAACTACTGCAACCCAGAAGCTATCTACAAATGTCTTAGATCTCTATGGAAAGGATACAGTAATCTGTCAATGGACTGTCAATTCCGGTTAAAGTGTTCCCAGCTTCCCACCTGACTGTTGGAACTTTTTCCTGTACCACAGTATAGGAAAGACAGCGAGATGTTGGAGTGAGTACAGAGAAGGGCAAAAACAATAGTTAAGGGACTGGAGCACACTACTTATGAGGAGAAGCTGAGAGAACTGGCATTGTTTAGTTTGAAGAAGAGGAGGCTGAAAGACCTTAGTGCCCTTTACAGCTACCCAAAAGGAAGTTTTAGGGAGGTTGGTGTGGGCCTCTTGTCCCAAATAACTTATGACAGGAAAAGAGGAAATGGCCACAAGTTGTGCCAGGGAAAGCTCAGGTTGGAAATTAGGAAAAATATTCTTTAATGGAAGAATAGTTAAACATTGGACAAGGCTACTCAAGGAAGTGATGGAGTCACCATCCTTAGAGGCGTTCGAAAGGTGAATAGATATGGCAATTTGGGACATGGATGTGTTGGGTTGAAGGTTGGGCCTCATGATCTTAGAGGTTCTTTCTGACATTAATGACTCTTGCTTACAGGCTGGAACTCACTTCTTTGTGGAGTAGGCTGAATTTCACAGTTGCTGTTGGTGAAAATACTTTGTATAAAAACCCAATAAATCAAAAACACCAAACATCCATTGTATTAAGTGAGAAGGGGACCCAAGTCTACCAGACATTCACTCCAAACATGAGACTGTAAAGTTTTTCTCTCTTCCAATCTGGGCTAGTGACATTTTGAAAATAATTAAATATGCCACAGGTAATTTAATTTTACAAGTTATGTGTTAAAAATTGCCATGTATCTACCAACCATTGGAGGGCTGAGGAATTATCCCTTCCACACTGCCATTTCAGTAGTAAATTGAACTGGAATGTCAAGTCTGAATCAGCCCATTAGAAGGCAGAAAGTGCATAATACCTCTGGTTCTCACATTTAGAGAAAAGTAATTAATTTTTTTTCCTAAGGAAATCACATTAAAATACAATCCAGGTGTCATTAAAAAAATTTAAAGGTAAATAGTGAATAAAGCAAAGTGTTTCACAGCTTCAAACTTACAACATACAAAGTAAAACCTTTAGTACACTCACCACAAGCTGTTTCATCAGACTCATCAGAGCAGTCAGGTCTAAAATCACATTTCTGGATCATCTGGATGCAATGTCCAGAGGCTCTACAGACAAATTCCCTCTCTGTGCAGTTGTTCATAGGGAGTGTAACAGGAACTGAAGTTCCTAAAGTGGTTGTAGAGACTGTTGGCAAATTTCCTTTGGAAAACAAACCAAAAATAATATTGAGCAGTGGGACCAAAGCGTTATAGTTTTTTAATTGTTTGCCCCCTTGGCAATACCAACCTTTGTCAAGGGTATAAATTCAGAGGAAACAATCCTGGGCAGTCAAGATGAATGACTTTAGTCTTGAAAATGAAATAATTAGCTGTAGTGCACAATGAAACTGAGAAATACACCTGTGTTACTTAAAAAGTATCTGTGAAGACTTTTAATATAAAATCTGTGTAGAAAGCAAGGAATTGTTTTTCACCTGTGGTCTGGAGTACTAAGACTGAGAAATCATCCCACAGGAGCGGGAACCATTTCTATTTCATAAGTTAGGAAGCATATCTATGACAACGACACTCCAATCAAATAAATGATACTCCTGTAATATGCTCAGATTCAAATAAATACTTCAGGGAAAAAAAAAAAACTTTGAAAGAGTAATTGTGTTACAATAAATGTATCTGCAGTTCAACAGTCAGAACCTTATAGTATAAAATCTTATAATATGCTACATTTAAGTCTCTGTCCCTGATCTAATCTAACAGGATAATAAATGTTCAGGAACCATAATCTGTCCCTTGATTTCTTTTGGAAAAAAAATTCTATAATTATGGAAGGTCCCTTCCAATCCTTAATGTTCTGTGACTCTGTCAAACACCACTTTATCCAGATCAAACATCCTTGAGTTGTCTTTGGTTGAGGCATTGAAATGATGCATCCTAGCTGTACCATCAAGTTTCAACATCTTTAGTAATACTTATCAAGGACTTTACTACCCAGTTGTCAAGCCCATCTGACCCTGGTCAGAATTTGGTTATTGTAAGAACAACAAGAAACCAGGTAGCTAGTGCTTAATTCTAAGGTGCAGAGGCATAGGAGACCTGGGCTTTTTTACCCTGATCCAACTGCAATTAAAGATGGTAGAGTATCTATTAAATAGTTTGTAGACTATTTCTGTAGTATCTTAGAAACTTCTTTAGACTGCTGGAATTTTTTTAATGGTGTGAAGGAAGCAAAAGAGAGGCAGGACCCTGGAATATATCAAAAATTGTTCTCAGTACTAAAAACATTTTAAACATGTACAGAATACAGTACTGTTTCCTATTCAGCTCTGTCCCTCATTATTTTTGAGATATTTGTTTTATATTTGCACAAAAATGAACTTCTTTTCTTATTTATGAGCTCTGAAACTGTGAACCTCTGTACTTTCCACTTTCTTCTTGCTTACTATTTCTTTTCTCTTATTCAGCAATTAGTTCCTTTATAGTGTTTGGGGTTTTTTTGAGGAGAAGTCATTGTATATTAACAGAGTATTTTAGAAAAAAAAATCTTTATATTCAACATGTTGTTGGATGTATACTTTTGGTAAAATGTGAAAATAATTATCTGCAGAAGAAACACGTCATACGCACTTGAAATTCCAAGTAGAAACTATTATATGAACAAGAAATGTTTTTAAGGAACAAAATAAAATGTGTGTTCACTAGAGTGTTGAAGAGTAAGTGCTAGGATACTAATATTCAGACACTGTTCTAAATTATTTGCCCAATTATACTGTACATCAACTGTCAAATCATGTATATATCTCACTGTAATGCCTGCTGTGGCTGATACTAATCATCCTAAAATCCCTTCTATGGTGAAGTCTGGAATCTCACATTTTGAAGTAAATGTGTTTTGGGGTATAATAGTTTACAATTCTCTAGACTTCGTACTACCCCAGTAGTAGCAAAGACTTGAGAGAACAGGCTACTCTATCATCTGAGCTGGTTGCATGATGTAACTTGAAGTAGTTGGTAGAGTAAAAACATTAAAAATAATTGGGAGGGACACAGACACTAAGTTTGCTAAATGAAAGGTCAGTTTCTTCACATGCAGTTATTTTTGTTTTTTCTTCTAGGAATAAAGATCTCCGAGAGTTTGGAATCTGGACTTCTTTCTGAGGGTCTCTTTTGGCCTTATGTGCACAACAGAAACTGTTTTATGCTAGTTACTAGATCTGGGAACCAAAGAAACACGTCTGGATTTCCTTGACAGGCATGAGTCACAGAGTAATGTGCTTTATGCTTCTCCAGTAACTATATTTAAAAATGACAGCAGCAAATCAACTCACAGATAGTAGTTGTTAATTTTAACTCAGTTCTTACCATTGTAAAGAGTACAGCCTAGAAAAGACATGTCATCAAGTCCAATATCTCCAGTGAAACTATCTCCTACGGTACCTTCCACCAAGATCTAGGGAAACAAATATTGCAAAAGCATTTTTCAGTGCATAGTAGTTTTCCACTTCTCATTATATATTTGCTATCCATTGATAGAGGAGTCATTTAGCACATTTCACACTTAAAATGGAATTACATTTTTTCTTGGGTATATCCTCTTTAGTGACTTTTGACAAAAGAGACTAATTATTACCAATTTTCTCTGGTGGTCACATTAATCACACTGAACCATAACAAAATGACTGGCTCCACGACCATGTAAATTCACCGAAATATACTGTAAATCTACCCATCTCCAGCTTTACTCCATTCCCCCTAGTCCTGTTGCTACCTGACAGCCTAAAAAGTCCCTCCCCAGCCTTTTTGTAGGCCCCCTTCAGATACTGGAAGGCCACAATAAGGTCACCTGGGAGCCTCCTCTTCTCCAGACTGAACAGCCCCAACTCTCAGTCTGGCCTCATAGTAGAGGTGCTCCAGCCCTCTGATCATCCTCATGGCCCTTCTCTGCACTTGGCTCCAGCACGTCCACATCATTCTTGGAATAAGGGCTCCAGAAGTGGACGCAGAACTCCAGGTGGGGTCTCACCAGAATGGAGTTAGAGAGGGAGAATCCCCTCCCTCAACCTGCTGGCCACACTTCTCCTGATGTAGCAAAAGATCCAGTTTGCCTTCTGGGCCACAAGTGCACACTGCTGGCTCATGTTGAGCCTTTCGTCCACAAGCACCCCCAAATTCCTCTCCTCAGGGCTACTCTCCAGCCAGCCACTGCCCAGCCTGTATTTGTGCTTAGGATTGCCTCGACCCAGATGCAGGACCTTACACTTGGTCCTGCTGAACAACTTGTGTCCACCTCTGCAGCCTGTCCATGTCCCTCTGGATGGCATCCCTGACCTCCAGCATGTCTGCTGCACCACACAGCTTGGTGTCGTCAGCAAACTTGCTGAGGGTGCACTCAATACCTCGGTCCATGTCACTGACAAAGACATTGAACAAGACTGGTCCCAGGACTGATCCCTGAGGGACTCCACTTGTCACTGGCCTCCACTTGGACATGGGTGCATCGACAACCACTCTCTGGGTGTGGCCATCAAGCCAGTTCTTTACCCATCAAAGCCATGTTCTGCCAGCTTGGAGACCAGAATGTGGTGTGGGACAGTGTCAAAGGCTTTGCTCAGGTCAGGGTAAATGACATCAGTCGCTTGCCCCTCATCCATTAATGTTGTGACCTGTTCATAGAAGGCCATCAGGTTTGACAGGCAGGATTTGCCCTTGGTGAAGCCATGCTGATTGTACCCTATCACCTCTTCACTATTCTCCTGTCTCAGTAGTGCCTCCAGGTGGATCTGCTCCAAGATCTTACCAGGCACAGAGGTGAGACTGACTGGCCTGTAGTTCTCCTCCTTCCTACCCTTTTTGAAAATAGGAATTATGTTTCCCCTTTTCCAGTCAGTGGGGACTTCACCAGAACACCATGACTTTTGGAATAGAATAGAGAGAGATTTAGCAGCCTCATCTGCCAGTTCTCTCAGCACCCATGGGTGTCTCCCATCAGGTCCCATGGACTTGAACACTTTTCAAATAGATTTGTTATCATTTTTCGTGGTTTGTTCCTCAGATCAATTGACAATTTCTACAAAGGAATTCAATATAAACTTTGGTAAAAATTATGCAATAGTGCTTCAAAGTACTGCTGTTTCTAATGTCTTTGTTATAGCTTATTTATTTACAATTTTATTCACAAAGGAACCTCACAACAAGAGCTGATGCACTGCTCTGAACTAAAAGATAAGAGACATTTCTGTGTAGATAGGTACCTTAATTCTTTCAAGCAAATATCATTTATGTTTTGGAGACACTGTCACGTCAAATGCCATTTCAAAAATGCATTTTACATTTCAGTATTTCTTTTATCCTTCAGTAAATGATATCTTATTTATATATTTCTGTTTCAGAAATCAGCACTGGGTACTAAATAAGCTTCTCAGTAACAAGGGAAATAAGAGAATTCCTCTACAAGCTAAGAACAATTGTTCACATGGTAAATACGCAAAGACTTTAGAAGCCTCACTCTAAATTTGTTTACCTGTAGCAGGAGAAACAAAATATTTAAGAGGTGCAAAGAATGACTTTAACACTGTAAAAGTAAGAGAATATTGTTTTTTAATATCACTGGAAAATTTGTTTCTGCTAACCTGAAGTTGCATGAGAATACCAGATTTATTACTGTTGCTTACATCACAACAGTAAATAAAATCACTACACTTCACTCATATATTCTGTCCACAAAATAGACGAATATGTTAAAAGAAGATGTATATGTATCCATTGCTGCAGATACGCTCAAGGTGGATTACTTTAGCACAAAAAGTATCTAATACGAATAATAGAAAATTACAACATTGCCTATTACTGCTGTCATTTAAATGAGGGGATTTTTATTTTCCTCCTCAGAATATCCAACCAATATTCTATGCAATATTATCCCAGTTTTTGGTTCCCAGTTTAGATTAACATGAGTACAGTGCTACAAAATCGGTACTAATAACAGTAAAAAGCTTGGAAACAGGAAAAATGAAGATATCTGTCATTTGAAAGTGTCATGCAAAAAAATTTATTAGTCCAATATAACATAATTGTTTTCAATGTAGATTTGACTGGTAAACATATGATAGTTTAAGTAATATTTTGACTTTGTTTGCAAAGCATGAATAATTAACTTCTCATAATTAATTACTCCGAAATAAGCTAAAATTCAAAGAGGGTGTGTAAGTTTTTAATTTACACAGTTGTTAATAATGCAGAGCCAAACTCCTGCAAAACTCAAATTTTCTGTGGAATTGTGCTGTGCTCTGACAGATGTTAAGCAGCAGGGTGAAGGGTTTTTCTTCCCATATCTCTCCCCTTTGCCAATTTCCAGAACCACAGCATTCACACAGACAGAGAACATTCTTGTGTATCACCTTCCACAAATCTTTCCATGGAAAAAGTTGCACTCCTGCACCTTAAGAAGGAGGCTTTTTCTTAAGTTCATAAAATCATCCCAAGATAGACATGACAGGACACTGGTAATTCAATTATGCAGGAGTAATTCCATTCAGAATACGTCTATCCTTATGATTGTTGTACAATTGTGTTATTTAGCATCTCCCCACTCTTATTTATTTATTTATTTATTTATATTTCTTTGGCAAGTCTGACACTTTCACAGATGTCATAAACTCAGTAGATAATACAGTTGTGTAGGTATAGACTTAAAACTGAAAATGGGACAAATTTATGAGTTAGTGTTGCGGTGTAGAAATGGGTCTCTCCACAGATGTGGTTCAACATTGACTGCTTGACTTAATTTGCCTACTGAAGTTCTGCAAACTTCATAAGTTATTATTAGACAACCTCCAAGGAACACATCTACCATGAAGCTTATTTCACATCTCATTTATCATTTCAATGAGAATAAATAGTTTTGAATTTCTCCAATTTTTAGAACTCCTGAGATCCAGTTCTGTGAAATTTATAATGGTAGCAGAAGGCATGCTACAGAAAAAAAGGTGAAAAGAACCCTCTAAATGTAAAACCCCAGAATGACAATCAATATGTGCAAAAGCATTAATTCGTTAAGATTTTGAAGGTTTTTCTAAGGGTGAAGGAACATTATGACAAGTGTTAATAGAAAGATTACAAAGGGTAGTACTGTTCTGCACAAATGTCTAATTTTTACTGTTATACTAATTTCTGTCACTAGTCAATTCCCACTGAAGATTAGCAAACTAAGATCTTAATTTCTATACAAGCATAGGCTAAATTAATGCAGAAGTAATTCCATGACGTGGTAGGTATTCAAAAGTCTAAAGACTTCACAATGTCTAAGAAATAGTGATATTAGTTTCATATATTTACCTAGTGGTTACAGATAAAAAATATTCCAGATTCTTCACAGGTTGAGTCAGCTGTTACTAACACTAAGTAACTGTTTGTCTATTAACTCTTTTTTTATTTGTAGTTAAAACACACTAATTTTGCCTAAGTTTGCTTTCATTACTACTGTCAAGAAATCATGTGACTTGCAATGATGAAGAAAAAACATCACAATAGTAAATAACCAAAAGAATAAGTTATTGATGCCCTCTATCAGGAAGTGTTCAAGGACAGGTTGGATGGAGCCTAGAAGTACCTTAAATACAATTTTTAGCTGTTTCTGTCTGTCCTTTTAGATGAATGGAAAGAACCTGGATGATATAAACATTAGGCATTACATTGTCTCTTGTCAGGGGTATACCAAAACCATAAAACAGTAAGTAGCTGGGTATAACTACAGAAAACCTAATACAAACCTATAATCAAAGTTAAAAACAGAGTTGGAACTATGTGCTTCCACAACAAACTCAATGGATGAATTGTAAGAGTAATTGAAAATAAAATGTGTTCAGAGTGAGTTAGTTTGCTTTTGAATTTGAAAATTTTCATAAGATACAATACACTTTATATTTCCATAAGAGAAAAGATTAAAAATGAAGATTTAAATGAATGCATTAAAGGACAAAATAGTGTAATATTTCATAGAATCATTTCAGATAGGAAGGGACCCCAAAAGTCCAATCCCTCTGCCACAACAGGATCACCTAGACCAAGTCACACAGGAACACATCCAGGCGGGTCTTGAACATCTCCAGTGAAGGAGACTCCAAAACCACCCTAGGCAGCCTGTTCCAGTGCTCCGTCACCCTCACCATGAAGAAGTTCCTTCTCAGGTTGATGTGGAACCTTTTATGTTCCAGCTTACAACCATTGCCCCACGTCCGATCACTACATGACACTGAGAACAGCCCAGTTCCATCCTCCTGACACCCACCCCTCAAATATTTATAGACATTAATGAGGTCACCCCTCAGTCTCCTCTTCTCCAAGCTAAAGAGACCCAGCTCCCTCAACTTCTCCTCATAAGGGAGCTGCTCCACCTCCTTCATCATCTTCGTTGCCCTACGGTGGACCCTCTCCAGAAGCTCCACATCCCTCTTGAACTGAGAAGCCCAGAACTGGACACAATAATCCAGATGTGGTCTCACCAGGGCAGAGTAGAGGGGGAGAAGAACCTCTCTTCATCTGCTAACCATCTCTCTTCTGATCCACCCCAGGATGCTGTTGGCCCTCTTGGCCACAAGAGCACATTGCTGGCTCATAGTCATCCTGCTGTCCACTAGGACCCCAAGTCCCTTTCCCCTACACTACACTCCAACAGGTCAGTCCCCAGCCTATACTGGTACCTGGGGTTGTTCTTGCCCAGATGCAAGACTCTGCACTTACTCTTGTTATAGCTCATTAAATTTTTCTCAGCCCAGCTCTCCAGTCTTATCTGACTTTATAAAATTTCTGCTGCTAACATCAGTTGTGATTTAACACCTTTCAAGAAGGATGCTAATTACAACTAAGACTTCACCCTTCCCATTTAAATGGCCATACAAGCAATGTTATATTTGATGGTCTTGTCACAGTTCACAAATAACATATCATTCACTCTCTGACTTAGAAAATAATTTCGGAAGTATTTTTTCTTTCATCCAAATTATTGTGAAATGTGGTTTTTTTATTAGAAATTCCTCTAAGAAGTACCCTAAGGCAGCCTCTCTTCAACCAAAAAACTAATCAGCTACTAGATGTAAAACTTCCAAGATGGCTGTCCCTTGGGAGTGGCATCAGTAGTGCCTCCAGGTGGATCTGCTCCATGATCTTACCGGGCATGAGGTGAGACTGACTGGCTTTCTCATCCTTCCCAGCCCACCCATCTTCTCCTGCAAAATATGCTTAACTTTCTCTGTAGTGCTAGCTAAGCTTTTATTTACTGTCAGTGGTGAATCAGGAGGGGATTTCACACTTGTGTTTTTGCTTTAAACCAGTTCTAAGTGCGGCTCAGTTTTTCACAAGGTGGAAGAGGGGTGGACACATGCGTGGGAAAGGCAAGTCCATGCCATTTTTTTCCTTCCTTTCTTCTCTTCTGGTGTGGCACTGATATAGAAGCAGCTGAGTGCACTGGCACATTCATGCCACC
The DNA here is from genome assembly GCA_013400115.1 of Rhinopomastus cyanomelas. Lineage (NCBI taxonomy): Eukaryota > Metazoa > Chordata > Aves > Bucerotiformes > Rhinopomastidae > Rhinopomastus > Rhinopomastus cyanomelas. The sequence continues at coordinate 21,396 of VXBP01005357.1, read as the reverse complement.
CCTTGGCAAGCGACCCCCACTGACTGGAGACCAGAACTACATCCAGGTGTCTTTTGTCGCTTTTTGTACATAGTTCTTCCCTTACACCATCTCCAGAAATTTCAGTTTTCTTTATTGTGTAGGGGTTTTTTTGTTGTTACACCCAAATATTTGGAAGATCTTATTTCAGCATTAGATTTTCATATATATACGTATATATATATGTACATATATATATATATTAACATGCAACTGTGGAAAAGTAAGGCAGGGAATTCATTTTCATGAATGAGTTAAACTTTTTTGCCAAGTTACTCTATAGCAGATCGACAGCCAGGGTGTTGATCGACAGCCGGCTGAACATGAGCCAGCAGTGTGCCCAGGTGACCAAGAAGGACAATGGCATCCTTGCCTGTATCAGAAACGGCGTGACCAGTAGGAGCAGGAAGGTGATTGTGCCCCTATACTCGGCACTTGTGAGACCGCACCTCGAGTACTGTGTCCAGTTTTGGTCACCACAGTAGAGGTAGGACATTGAGGTGCTGGAATGAGTTCAAAGAAGGGCAACCAAGTTGGTGAAGGGGCTGGAGGGTATGCCCTATGAGGAGAGGCTGAGGGAACTGGGGTTGTTTAGTCTGGAGAAGAGAAGACTGAGAGGGGACTCCGTTGCCCTCTACAACTACCTAAAAGGAGGTTGCAGCAAGGCTGGTGTTGGTCTCTTCTCTCCAGTTACTAACAATAGGACGAGGAGAAATGGCCTCAAGTTGTGTCAGGGGAGGTTTAGATTGGATGTTAGAAGGAAATTCTTTACTGAGAGGCTGATTAGGTACTGGAATGGATTGCCCAGGGAGGTAGTGATGTCACCATCCCTGGAGGTGTTTAAGGAAGAAGTGGATGCGGCGCTTAGGGATATGGTCTAGCGGTTAGACATTAGGAGACAAGGTTGGACTCGATGACCTTGGAGGTCCTTTCCAGTCATGATGATTCTATGATTTTATGAGTCTGTGATTCAGAGATGTTTCTTTCTTCGAATGCTTAAAAAACAAAAGTTACATCTACTTTAAATGGAGATTGCATCTGCATTTAATTGCATTTAAATGTTCCTGCTGAAAACATTACATTCAAGTATTAAAGTAAATGCAACAGAAAAATAAGTATTTCAGATATATGATGGAAAAAAAACCCAATAACAAAACAAACCATCAAATATATGTCAAAGTAAATTTGATCAGACAATTGCAAATAGCTTGGGGATTGCATAGTCATTTATACACTCTCAGTGTTTTATCGTGCAGCAAAGAAGCACTTCACAAATATAGAAGTATCATACCTGAAATGGCTTAGAGCTGAGGATGTAAAGTGTCTGTCTGATCCATCTGTTTCCTTGATTTCCAAACTTGTACCACAACAGCAATCCCTTGGTGTTACTCACAGTTCTTTTGTGCACTGACAGCTTGTAAACTTGCTTTCCAAACATATGATAGTGAAAGCGGAAAATGCAGGTTCTGTCACCAGAAGGGTTGAAGAGAGGACTAAGCAAAACTGCTTTATCCTGGAACTGGCGTGGCTCAGAAGATTCCATGTAGAGATAGTGTCCCCTGGCTATACCTGTTGTGTGATCCTTTAACGGGCCTGTGTTTACTGTGGGAGTTGGACCCTGTATTCTGATCCAGTCAAAGTCATCTTCAACATCCTGCTCCCAATTGCACATCCCATTTTCAAAATTACACTGTAGGTCAGGGTCTGTAATGCAAATGTAAACAGAACAGACTGTCAGGTGAAAGAAGTGTCAAAAGATGATTATGCTGCACTATGTTCTTATCTTTGCAAGAAAACTTGAAAGAATAAATATACAGTTGCCTGGTCAAAGCTGAAGTTTAACTATGCAAAGAAGTAAAAACTGAGGTTAATTTGATTAAATAGAACAAGGACAAATTCTCGGTATTTAGTGTGATTTATATGGAAGAAATTCTCCTAAAAGTGGATTATTCTTGTCTTTTTTACCCTCATTAATAGTAGCATGATAACTTTGTCAAAAATAAACACGAGTCATTTCTATCACAACAGTGCGTTATTATTTCACACCAAGGCAGAATATAGTGATTTGTGTCTATATGTAAAAAAAATAAAACTTATATCAGAGGTGAGAACTTGCATTTCATCTTTGCATCTGCCCTCTATAAATGGCTATTGACTTCATAGCTAATTATTTTTTTTTAATTAAGCTGTTTTACTTTTTTTGTGATGTGTAAAACTACAAGTTATATAGTACTTCCTTACTATGAAACTCAAATAGGCTACAAAGAAGACAGACAAGTGGGAAAACTGAGATAAGCTGGAAAACATGGATAATTTTAAAGTTGTTACTCAGCAAGAATCAGTGTCAGCTAGTATACTCTCAAGTACATAATGTGTCCCCTGTTTCTCAAACTCCTTGTGATTTGCAAAATTTAGTTACCTCTGGATACAGTAAAGCAATTGCAGGTTAGTTTTATTTTATATTAATGTTATTGAGTTCTTAAAATTGAAAAATGCATGTGTTCTGGGTTAAAAATCATCAACAGCACTGTTTAGCACTTCAAGGTGAATGTCGAAGATGTGAATGATCCACAGCTATCCTCACTACCTAAAACCTCTTTCTCTGAAAGTGAAAATTTTGCCCAGCATGACTAGGATCTTTCAGCACAGATATTTTAATGTTTTCTATGTAGAAAGAATAATAAAAAGGCTCTTTATACTATATCTTTGATTCTACTGATGGAAATACAGTATTAAACCAGATCAATGGACCAAATGAATTTTCTCTTTTAAGAACAACTTGTAACGCATGTATGTGTTTCCTAAAACACAGTATAAGAGGGAGCTATTTGGAAAAAGGAAATTGAATTCCATACACCCTTTGGTGTTGTATATGTACTGCATACCATCATACGCATTCCCATTAAAACTTTTCAGTGTCTATTTCATGAATAACTGTATCCAGTTAAATAATTGTGAGCTTTGGCATACATAGGTTGTAATAGTAGCCTGCACTCTATCTGTACTCCAGGGATGAATTTGGCAAGCACATTTTTATTTGGTATCAAGTAAGCAATAATTAAATGTACTTACTACAGTTGTCTTCATCTGATCCATCCCCACAGTTATCAACAAGATCACAAACCAATAAACTGTCAATACAAGCTTTTGTGTCTCTGCACCAGAAATTATTAGGACCTTCACAACTTAATGCTGGAGGTGGAAGAGCACAATTTTCAAATGTAATATCATCAATTGCTGAGACGCCTTCATAAAAACCCAGACTGATCTTATCAAGTGATAATTGGAAAGGATGTGGAAGCTGCCCAAGCTGAATAACAGCCTTCAGCCATTGATTTCCTTCATTGTAATATGTCCTCCAAACAACAGTAGGCTTTTTCAGCCCATCCACTAGCAATTGCATCTCTGCCGCCCCAACTGACTCTCCATAATTGTAATACCTGAAATTACCAAAAAAAAAAGTTAGGGGTACAAATTATGAGAATATATGTCATGCTCTCTAATGGCCAGTATCTATTTATGTCAAAACTTCATAAAATTTTGGTTAATAATTGTGAACAGTAAACAATTTCCAGTTCACCTGTAATTCAATTCACTTTATGATGATAGAGTAGGCTGCTGTATCAGTTGAGGCTCATTTCAAGACTTCATGAGAGAAGAGTGCTTCATTAAATTGAAATCCAAAACTGAAGAGAACTGAATTCTTATTGCGCAATGATCATTGCTCAGTCAGATGCATAATTTTATAAATTTAAATCAGTACATAATTTTAAAGTTTCCAAAGGAAAAAAGAACAAAAATAAATCTACCTTCTATCAAAAGTACAGAAGTACTTTCTAGCTATTTTAGTTATTGTAAAAAGATCTATTGTACAACATTTTTCAAGGATCTGAAAGCATTTAAAAATAATAAGTACTTAAATGAGGAATTGAGCAACAAAACTGGGAACAGAACCAGACACAGAAGAAACAATTTGTAACCTACAGACCTCCAACTTCAAGCCTTTGAAAAAGACAATATTTTCTCTTCTCGTGGCAAATGTATTTGATATTACTGAGAAAACCCACACTTAATAATATCAAATTCAGGCCAAACATTCACTTAAACAGTAAGGCAACTTAGTAAACTATCATAGTTTGGTTTACTTTTTTTGCACCTTACCAATATTCCACAAAGGCTGACACAAGACAATAATTTAAAGGTTCAGGGTTTTAGGTTTTGTTGTGGGTGTTTGCTAGGATTTTTAAAAAATACATATAATGAAAAAATAGGACCTTTTATATGATGATGATGATACAATCTGATTTTAGATACTGTCGGTGACTAATTTGGATAAGTTTGTGCTACTGAACAAAATTCCACACCATTTTCAAATTTACTTAACCAAGGTAGAAACATTAGCAAAATAGCTGTGGTACTGTTTTGTCTAGGTACTCAAACACATTTATGGTAAAGAAGCTATTCCATTCTTGAGTTCTGTTCTCTAAGTGCTTCATGAAGAACTATATGATTAAAGAAGAAAAGAAAAATACTGCAGAAGGTGCAAATATTAAAAACTATAACCTCAATTTCAGTCCAAGAGAACCAATATGAGTGGATCCATAAATTTAAAATATAACTAGATGATCTTTCAAGGTCCCTTCCAATCCCTAATGATTCTATAATTATTTCATACCAAAAAGACAACATGCAATTTGATCCAGTCTGACTGAACTTCGGGCTTCGTAGTCGAGCTATTTGTGAAATGCTGCTGCTGTTTTTCAGAATGAACATGAAATGACCTATCACAAGAAAACAGAGAATGACTTTTCAGGGCAAAGATAAGAATTGTTTTTAAAGTTTTTGAAAGCATTCATGGCTTCCACTTAGCATCTGACTACAGTGTAAGTTCTGTTTCCGGCCCTGTGTTGTCTTACCTTCAGAACTGTTGCAGGTGTGATCCTGTGAAGGAGCTTGCTTTTGAAAAGCAATTCCAAGAGCACTACTGGAACTTCTTACCCAGTCAAAGCCATCTGCATTTGCAGTTTCAATCCAGCCACAGCTGTCCCTTTCAAAGTCACATACAGCAGCTGAAATAAAGAGACAGTTTACTATATCTCTGAACGTAACATTACTAAACAAGTTTGGCAATATATTAAAAGGAAATAAAATGTTTCTAATATGTCACCAATATTTTAGAAAGAAAACTAGGGAAGGCGTGTAGAGCAGCAGAATACAGGATGGGATATCTGTTTTTTAATAGTTGAGTAAATAAGTAGTCCCACAGGAACAACTAAAAAAATCACCATATGCAATGTATTTAGTAAAATAAGTTCTTCCCTCTAAGGCATTGCAGCCACAGCACTCAAATCAGATGAGGAGGCAGTGAAAACAGAGCTTGCAATACTCGTTATGGAGCAACAAGGCAAAACAAAGCAGTAGAAATCATTCTGTAAGATGTTTTAGAAAATCAGAGTTGAGTAGTGCCTGGGAATGATCAAATAAGAATCGGACTCTCACCCCTCAAAAAGGCTTGTCAACTAAAGTTCCTCTATACTGATGCATGTAGCAACAAGCAGGAAGAAGCCATTGTCCAACTGATATTCGTGGGAGTGCTAGAAACAATTGTGCTCTACTTAAATCAAACCCCCTAACCTGTACTGTATATTGCTCTTGTCAACTTCTTTTGAAAATGCATCACAATTATTATAGCGTAATTGAGTGTTCAACACAAAACCAAGTCACTCATCACCTGAATATAAGTCTGTGATGGTTGGAAATTTTATTCTTTCTGTTTATCTCAGTCTTTCTCAGGCTTATTTGCAGGACCATTTACTCTTTAAGGAGGGTCACACAACTTCCAAATTTGTACAATACAAGCATAATACATTTACTTCAATTATTTTTAGCACAATTTTGTATGTATAAAATCATGAGTGCAAAACACCAAAATCTCTTCTATTTTACATCACTTTTCTGAATCAGCTTCCAATATGAAGCTGAAATGAAGATTTTATTCAGTATAACTGTATGTTCAGTATAACTGTGTATTTGATAATTAGTGTCTTAAGGTTATAAAAGGAAGGAAATGCTGCATTTTAAGCAACATTTTTTGTGAAGTAATAAAAGTACTTTTTTTGTGGTTTTAATGCAGCCAAAAGAAGCTGACAGAATAAAAAGGGAGAAATCCAGAACGGAATTAAAATTAAGTATTTCTCAAGTAATTTTAATTTTTCCTAAATTATAACATTTATGAAATCATTAAAGCCTGGCCAACAAATACAGTCCAAGTAACCTAGCTTTTTAAATTTTCACCTATGGTATTTGACTTAATCACAACTATTTAAAGCTATTAAAGGTGTAAAGTCACAAAATTTGTCAGAGGAAATACTTTGTCCATCCCATTGTCTTGGTGGACAGTAAAAAGATGAATATTCAACTGCTGCAAATTCTGTTTGCCCTTAAAAATAAAAAAAAAGGCTTTTATATAAAATTCTAGAATACTTTTATAATAATCTTTGAACATAGCAATGCACTAAGTATGAGGAACATAACATCTCTTATGAATTAGATTATAGCACAACTAATAAGAAGCAAAGCTGATAAACACCATCAATATTATTTTTTTGGTGGAACATTATAAAAAACATCTTTAAAGTTGCATGGCCAGGCAGCAGTTCATAGGTGAGGTGCAGAGGACAGCAGTCTGCTCTTTCCCTCACAGTTCAGAGTGCATTTTGCAGAAAAACTTCCTGTTGTTGTAATGGTTTCTCTGCATTTATCTCACAGTGAAATTTTTGGGCAGCCAAAGTTCTGATGCAGCAGAACTACTAGCTGGCACGTCAACCTACACATTAGAAAACATCTCAAATTTCAATGCATGGGGAAGCAAAAAACAGGTCGTGACTACTAGATTTCTGGAAACAGAGCAAGTGACAGGAATAGCATACAAACTTTCACCTTTGTATTGAAATTTAATTTTTTTAGATGCTCACACTGCCATCAAGACTGTTTTTTTTAAAAAAAAACAAAACAAGACTGCCCTCTAAAAGTATTTTTGTGACTGATGGATAAATAAGGGAGCTGTAGAGAAAATGAATGAGGCAAATTAATATTTCCTTAAACACCTAGCCACCATCAGGCTGAAGGAATCAGAGAAGAATCAAAAATACAGCACTAATGTTTTTTATTATATCTTTAAATTTTCTGATAAAGAAAAAAGTTCCAAAAAAGCACCAGCATTGATTGCATGTGCATCCATGCCATCTTAGAAAACTAGTCAGTAATATTCAAGACAATCAGAAGAGTAGCCCGACAGGTTACAATATTAGATATTTCCATCCTTTGGCACTTCAAGACTACAGAATTTGTGTACACATACACAGAAGCTTCCTGTGTGCAATAATGGGAGAATCCTCAAAAGATATTATGAGAAAAGGCTGAGGGAGCTGGGTCTCTTTAGCTTGGAGGAGACTGAGGGGTGACTTCATTAATGTTTATAAATATACGAAGGGTGGGTCTCAGGAGAATGGAGCCAGGCTTTTCTCAGTGTCATCCGGTGATAGGACAAAGGGTGATGGGTGTAAGCAGGAACACAGAAGGTTCCACATAACCTTCTGAACTTCACAGTGAGGGTGACAGAGCACCGAAATGGGCTTCCCAGATAGGTTGTGCAGTCTCCTCTGGAGATGTTTAAAACTCACCTGGGTATGTTCCTGTGTGACTTGATCTAGCTGATCCTTCTCTGGCAGGGGGATTGGACTAGATGATCTTTTGTGGTCCCTTCCAATCCCTAAAGTTCTGTGATTCTATGATTAAGATAATGCATCCAAATTTGCTCTTCAGTGGGAGATAAGGTACTTTGCTTCATTGTATACAAGAGTGAATGCAGGCAGGTACCATATATTGAAAGAGAACTGCAAATTCCCACTATAGCTCACTTAGCAGAACTAGTGCAAAGTACTTAGAACAGCTATTATGGATGAAAGCATTTATTATGGATTACAGTGTAAAGAGTTTTTCTTCAGATTATCCACAACTTTTTAGAAGTTACGTTCAGTTGTCAGTCTAATCACAGTTACACGCAACAGATACAGAACAAATACAGAACTTGCCTTCGCTTTTTCCACTGACACTTAGAAGTGATGTATTCACAGCTCCACACTCCTCTGTTACACTGATGTCATCAACAGCAATGGTGGCATTTTTTGTTAGAAGAGTAGCCCGTAAAATAATCTGTAAAGACTCATTGGCTCATTATAGGTGACATAATAAAAAACATACAAATAATCCTTTATAATGTGTGATGTCTGCACAGGAAGTAAAAACCAACAACCACCAACTCTGAATGCCAGCCAGAAAAAACCTACTATTAATTTGATCAAGGTCAGAAATGTATGCCTCGATTGCCAAACTACTGTTACTTAAAGAAAGTTATGCAACTCGGGTGATCTTGAGCAAATCTAGACTGATAAAATCCGTAACTACTTGATCCTGCTGGTTAGACATCTAAGTTTTAAGTTATCTCTTCAGTGTTACCAAATGTGATGGTTTACCACTCCATTTGATTCTTCTCATCAATGTTGTGCCTGAAGAATCACATGTCAACAAGTCAACATGCGGTACAGTAAATGTAGTGTTGCAAGAATGTGTTTGTAAGTACAAGAAAATATTCGGGTGATCAAAAGGAAGTAAATCTCATCCATTACTTACTGATAATGATAATTTTGTGGTCTTTCTTTTAAACCGTATTGTAGATGAGACATAAAGAGAACAAAACTGGAATTTTGATGTGCTGAATTCTCACATTTGAGTTGTTGATTCCCCTAGTAGTTCCTTTCTACATTTTAGTAAATTGTAGCCAGAGATTATGTAAAAATAAAACTCAGCTTGAAAACTGCTTATTGCTTCTGTGATCAAGTTCTGGAAGTTTAAGTACCTGCACATCTCCTGCCTTTAGCCAATGTAATTAGTCCTTCATTCTGAACAGTGTTTTTGTAAGTTCATTTTTAAAAAAACTAATATGCTATTGCTACTTGATTTTTTACTAAACAAAGGTAATTTTAATGCAGACAGTCCTGAAACAATGGTGATGTTCTTCAATAGCTACATCTATTGAAAAAGGTAAATGGAATTTTTTTTGTATGAGCATTACATAATAGAAATTGTCTTTTTATATTCAATTACAAGAGCAAACTAATTCTAAAAGCAAAATTAGAGCAACTTTTTGAAATCAATATAAATGTAATTCCTAATTACCTGAAAAAATATGTCCTCCACTGCAGTTCCTACAGGTATACTAACTTTTGTCCACTGCATCTCAGGGATTCCTGAAATGTCACGTAATTTTTCCAAACTTCCCTCCAATGCAGCTCTCTTAAACACATAAAGCTTGGAATCTCGAGATAACCAGCACCAAAATCTTATCTGTTGAAAAATATTTGTAGTGAAATGCTTGAAAAAAAACCTTATTATAAATTTGCAATGTATTTGGTAACAATTCATAAATGTACATAACAACACAGAATTACATGACAGGTCTTAACACAGCCTTGGCATAAAAGAAAGGATGTTATAAAACTATGGCATGTTGAGAAGCAAAACTATGTCAAAGATAGAGCCATGACTAAAGGGAAATTCTATTTTTAAAACTTAACTGTAAAATTAACCTGTACCTATCTACTGACAGAAGCTGACTGATACAACCTCCATTAACTCATTGTAGCTCAGGAGAGACATTAAAACTTCTGAAAGAGTATTTTTCTTCACAAATGCTGAATATAGGTCAGTTTCGTAAGTCTGCTAATCTTGGAGTGCAGGAGTTGAGGTATTTGTGTGAAAGAAGCATTGTGATCTTCTATTTCCGCTATCAGCACAAACAAAAATTGTCCAAAGACAGATGTTTAAAGTATCTATTGATCTTCTGAAACAGGTGGATTTACAAATATATGGAAAGAAAACACAACTAAGTGAATGAGGCTACCAGAACTGCTACTATAATAACCTAAAATCAGTGACAGCCTCAGTTCACTATGCCTCTTCTGCAATAAAGAGTAAACCTGATGCATTTGATTGATTTTTAAAATTAATTTTTAATAATGACATATTTTAATTTTTTAAAAAAATACTACCCAGGTAAAAATTTAGCTGAAGGCTGCAGGAAAAACAAAACAATTTTCAAATACTGTGTTTTCTCCTTCCTCCACAGTCTTTTTGCTTTATAACATAGTAAAAGACTAACATTTCTTCAACTGCAGACTCTGTACATGCTGCAAAATCCTTCATAAGACTTTAATCTTCATGAAGGTAAAATGAGAGATGTAAAAATAGCTGTCCCCACACAGTTCTCTGCCCAGAGTAATACAATTCATGTGTAGGTGCTCCCAACATGTTCCTCTGATCATTGACTCTTACTCTTCTTCCCCTGCCTCAGATTGGGGCTTTGACAGGCCAATCACACTCTGTTGTCCCTATTTCAGCATGTGTTGCCCATGGTCAGGGTCCTTGAAAGTGTCTGTGTTCCAGCAAGGGTCACCCACCGCTGTGCCCTTCTCGGAGCAATTTCTCCTCTTTTTTTTGGGTAGATCTCCTGCTGTCACAAAGTGTTCCCTTCTACACCTCATCTCCTTGTTTGTATCTACAAGATCTATTTTTCTTTTTTAAGAGTATTTTCTTCAATAAATTACCACATTGACATCTCTCTAAAGCTTCACGAAACAAGATGAAAACCAGGGTTGATGGATTTAAGAACATTTAAATCGGGGATCTTCATGCATGCAGTTTCATAGAATCATAGAATCATTACGGTTTGGAAGGGACCTCAAAAGATCATCTAGTCCAATCCGCTTGACACAGCAAGATCACCTAAACCAAGTCACACAGGAACCTATCCAGTTGCGTCTTGAATATCTCCAGTGAGGAAGACTCCACAACCCCCCTAGGCAGCCTGTTCCAGTGCTCCGTCACCCTCACAGTGAAGAAGTTCCTTCTCAGGTTGATGTGGAACCTCCTATGTTCCAGCTTACAACCATTGCCCCTCGTTCTATCACTACTTGACACTGAGAACAGCCCAGTGCCATCGTCCTGACACCCACCCCTCAAATATTTCTAGACATTAATGAGGTCACCCCTCAGTCTCCTCTTCTCCAAGCTAAAGAGACCCAGCTCCCTCAGCCTCTCCTCATAAGGGAGGTGCTCCACCTCTTTTATCATCTTTGTTGCCCTACGCTGAACTCTCTTCAGCAGCTCCACATCCCTCTGGAACTGANATCCCTGGGGCACTCCACTAGATACAGGCCTCCAACTAGACTCTGTCCCACTGACCACCACTCTCTGACTTCTACCCTGTAGCCAGTTCACAATCCACCTCACTACCCGAAAATCCAAGCCACACTGCCTCAGTTTGGCTGCAAGGATGCTGTGAGAGACCATGTCAAATGCCTTTCTTAAGTCAAGATAGATGACATCCACGGCTCTGCCATCATCCATCCACCTGGTTACGCCCTCATCAAAGGCTATCAGGTTGGTCAAGCATGACTTTCCTTTTGTGAAGCCTTGCTCACTGTCCCTAATGACCCTCCTGTCCTTGATGTGCCTGGAAACAGCCTCTAGTACAAATTGTTCCATCACCTTTCCTGGGATGGAGGTGAGGCTGACTGGTCTATAGTTACCCGGGTCATCCTTCTATCCCTTTTTAAAGACTGGGGTAACATTTGCTATTTTCCAGTCCCTAGGCACCTCTCCCGTTCCCCAGGACCTAGCAATGATGGAGAGCGGCCTAGCAATGACTTCTGCCATCTCCCTCAGCACATGCGGGTGCATCCCATCTGGGCCTATGGATTTGTGTAGTAGTTTCACTATTACTCACTTTTTTTACAATGAGCTGTTTGAAAATTATACCTTAAACAATCTAAATGTAAGTTTTATGTTTATTAGACAGATTTGCATTTTTCTTATGCAAGAAATAAATCTACCCTCTCTATGTCTATGTGTTGTACTTTACAATGACTACTATGTCCATTAAAGAGTCATAAACAGAGCTAGTGCTAGGACTAGAAATATGCTTCTACAACTCCAAAACCTTGAGCTAAATGGAAATGTTTTTTAATTACAAGAAACTGCAGAAAGGAGTTACTTCTAAGCTTCAATTAGTCAGTAAGGCCCAATATAAAAGTGCTAATCCCTTAAATACAAATGTTTTGGTTTGGTATTTCACATCTCTGGAGCCAAAGAACTTGTAAAACTACTAATAAAAATAGACCTTTTTATGCAGATTCTTTTATCCCATCGGTGGGACATTCAGTAGAGTGCAACATTGCACATTTATTCACAGACACTGTAACGCATCTATACGCATACATGCTAATGAGAAACTAGTACTACTTGCTCTTTCCTAGAAATAAAAGTCTGCAGGCAAGATATGACACAAAGCTAGGCTTCTAGTCTTCAAAAACACTCTTTTCAGACATGTAGAGCTGAGTAAAATCTTGTGCTACTTTTGTTGAATCTGGGAACTTCTAATCCATCTAATACATGTATGCTTAAAAATATTTTTTTTCCTGACTTTGAACTAAAGGAATATATGTGCACCACTGCTGCATTTGTATTTGTTTTGAATCCAAACCAAATTCTGCAACAGATCTAACTGGAATAAATCATTGGTTCACACATTAGTTGTGCCCAGTTCACCTTAAAGAGTTCTGTGATAAATTATTCTGAACCTGAAAGGTGCTTATCTACTTAGTATCAAAACCTACAAAAGAGAGATTAATCTGCCTGAATGAATGCATACATTTGTATGAGTGCATACAAAGGCTGTTGGTATCCCAGGAGTAAAGCAACTTGCTGAGTTCCAGTGGGATGCTGAGAGACTGTGTGTTTCATGCAGCAGCATTCTGCTTGTTTTCATGCTGCAACTATTTGATTCCTGATTATTTACAATACTAAGAAGCCCCATGAAGAATAAGAGTTGAGAGGGCATATTAAATAACAGGAAGGCAAGCTTCTACTCCACAGCTGCAAGTGGCAACTTTTAAGCTGAGATCTGGTAATTCATCGATGTATATCATCCAAGTCAACTAGCCTCAAGGAAAACAGTTTTATTCAAGCCCACACTTGTTTCAGGTCCCTTACATTAGGAAAGACTTAAGAATCCCAGATCTTGCTGGAATTACATTCTTCTATTTGTTAGGCTTTCTCAGAGCAGTTCCTCCACACTTTGCTTTCTGACAATTTTATCTTTGAAAATAGTTTTCCTAAGTGAAATTACAGGTTTTTCTCTGCACTAAATATCAAAAGTTTTCCAACTTAAACAATTCTGGGATTATGTCACGGCAAGCCATGGGTTTCCCATTGTGGGATAATCGATATTTGAGTCTTTCCTACCTACAGAGGATGGATTCTCTGTCACCTTTTGTTTGAAAGGCAGGAGCTTTGACTAAGAGTTCATATAGGCCTGTTATTTTCACCTACCTAGAGTTGTCACAGCACATAAAACCCTGAAGCATAGCCTTAAATCAGGTCACCTGTTTTATGCTTTAGGAAGAATAATAATTCAATATGAAAATCTGACAGGAAAACAGTAAAAACCTCGCTCAATCTTCCTCTTCCCTAAGAAATTAGACTGTAACTCCTTCTACTGGTATTGGAATGCAGATACAGATTTTCAGCAGCAATGTTTACAGCATGAAGAATACCACATCTGCACATCAGGTGAGTGATAGCCTACAAATTTTGAGAAAGTTCATATCGGACTACTGCCTCACAACAGGGAAGCCCAGGAGACAGCTTGACAAAGAAAGGGCTCCCCAGATGAGATGTGGTCATCTCAGTGTTCATCTGATGTGATCCATTGAAGTAAATGAATGCTCCTGTAAACAAAAAACAAAGAAATGAGATAAATATGCCACATTCTGATGGCAAATAGCTACCTCAGAGAGGTAACTGTGCAGCAATATACATTATTTATAACTAAATAAATAAACAACTTTGCTGTGAGTACAGTCTCGGTGGATAAAGAGGAGGGTGTTGCAACTAACTGTGACAAGAATCTATGCAGGTAAACACAGAACAGAATTGCTCCCATCTCATTACTTCACAGTAAAATTAACAAGGCCAGGTCCAAAGATGAGGAAACAGTGAGAAGGAAAGAAAAGTATCTGAGCAGCCATTGCTAAGACTACTCTGTTGTGGTACATGCAAGCACTGAGGAAGTGAACAGAGAGCCTTGCAAAGGGAGGTTGCATCTTGCTTCTGTGATGGCTTTACTGCACAGATGCACCAAATATATTTTTTTACGTGTACTTTTCACCCAAAATCCCTAAGATCTCTATTCCCCAAACACTACAAGTACTTCCCATTACCTTTGTACAGTGCCTGTCTGCTCTGTACAGAGGCTGGAGAGAGTGAAGGGGCTGCAGGAGCCACTACAGAGGACCCTGAAGATCAGACAGCATAGACCTCGACTGGAAACCCTGAATGACACATTTTAATTGGCTTAAATAACGTTTGAAGAGATCTTAGAACAAAAACTCATTTCCATTAGGATATAGAGTTCACTCTCAGCAGAGCACAGCCAATTTTAAGCATACTAACAATGTTGTAGAGTATGGGAGCCAATGGAAAAAGATATATTTTCTTAGGGGGTCCACAGACTTGACATAGTTGTTTGTGGTATTGGGGATGAAAGTTTAATTAAAGATCTAATCTGGACACTGGCAAATGAACTGCCTTTGGATTTGAACTACAGCAGATGTGCTTCAGACAAAGGTAAGGATAAACATCTTCAAGGGGCCCTAAAGTGGTATTTTTTAAATGCTGTCAGTGCTGCCTTTACTGAATACTGACGCTTTTTCATGAAAGTCTGTGCAAAGCAACACTAAAGGCTCAGTCTTGTTTGTGCATTGATATCATACATATTGCCTTACATCTTGGGAAATCAGCTATTGTGTTGCCACACTCATACTCCCTAGCCATTTATTCCCCATGGACATATAATGAAGCAGAGGGTTAAATCCAGCCTCATGTGAATAATCAAATCACATTGTGCCGGTAAGGCTGGCACAAAAAGGTGACCGCTACAGCTCCCTGTACAAACAGACATGCTGCACTCCACAGCTCGAGAGAAGCTCCCCTCATTGGAATGCAAGGGTACTTTAATAGATCCTCTTTTAATTTGCAGCTGAGAGTCTACAGTAGTCTTGCTAAGATCTTTACTGATCCAAATTTGCTGCTGCTCTCCCCAGGAGAGAAGATACGTAAACTCTCTCTGGTACCACAAACAATGGTCGCAACCTGAAGGACCTTACTGAAATACTGGAAACCTAATTCTTAGTGCAGTGATGTAGCTGTAGCAGGCATGAGGACAAATATGTACAAAAGAACCTGAGGTTCTTTTTCCAAGAAAGACCTTTGCACTAACTTACGTGAGAATGCACCATTATTGGGCTCAAGAGGTACTGCATGGTATTCTCAAGATCTGCTTGAGATTTCAACCTGCAGCAACATATGAAAATGTGAACCTGACTTCTAATTATTCTGGTATCAAAGTAGCTTGAGTGCAGCATCACACAGTTTCATTCAACATGCTGCTTCAACAGCAGAGCAGATGTTCCTACTAGCAGCCTTCATTATGACATTACACCTCAGATCTCAGCATCACCTTAGACAACCCACATGGGAAAGAGCTGGGCATATCTGCACTTCTCTGGAGCTGAGAGAGTTTGGAAGCTGTGACACAGCCATGTTTGCAGAAAGTGCAGGAGTGAAGATCCAGTGCCACTCAACTGTGACAATAAGATGAATATCAAAGTACGGCTGAGAAAGTGCAGAGCAACTTTGCATCTGGGCAAGAACAACCCTAGGTACCAGTACAAACTGGGAACTGACCAGTTGGAGTGTAGTGTAGGGGAAAGGGACTTGGTGGTCCTGGTGGACAACAAGATGACTATGAGCCAGCAACGTGCTCTTGTGGCCAAGAGGGCCAACAGCATCCTGGGGTGGATCAGAAGAGAGATGGTTAGCAGATCAAGAGAGGTTCTTCTCCCCCTCTACTCTGCACTGCTGAGACCACACCTGGAGTATTGTGTCCAGTTCTGGGCTCCTCAGTACAAGAGGGATGTGGAGCTGCTGGAGAGAGTTCAGCGTAGGGCAACGAAGATGATAAAAGAGGTGGAGCAGCTCCCTTATGAGGAGAGGTTGAGGGAGCTGGGTCTCTTTAGCTTGGAGAAGAGGAGACTGATGGGTGACCTCAGTAATGTCTAGAAATATTTGAGGGGTGGGTGTCAGGACAATGGCACTGGGCTCTTCTCGGTGCCATCTAGTGATAGGACAAGGGGCAATGTTTGTAAGCTGGAACATAGGAGGTTCCACATCAACCTGAGAAGGAACTTCTTCATGGTGAGGGTGATGGAGCACTGGAACAGGCTGCCCAGGGTGGTTGTGGAGTCTCCCTCACTGGAGATATTCAAGACCCAACTGGACGGGTTCCTGTGTGACTTGGTTTAGGTGATCCTGCTGTTGCAGGCAGATTGGACTGGATGATCTTTCGAGGTCCCTTCCGATCCGTAATGATTCTATGATTCTATGATTCTAACTTTGGCACATTTCATCAGTTAGGGAAAAGTGGAAATAACGGAAAAAAGACACAGGACTGTGAAGTTAGGCTTATGGTCCAGCAGATACATGTTGTCACCTCATTAGGATTTGCTCAGGCAAACTTTAATCTTGGAATGCCTCTACCTTTGAGTGCTCGAGGTAAAATACTTCACATTTCTCTAACAGGAACATGTGTTAGAACTGTGAAAGTCTAGATGTAAGATAAAATATATCATGAAAAACTTTAACTTGAGGTGATATTAAATAACAACCAGATTTAAAATTAATCTAATCTCCACTGGAAGCAGTGGAGATATAGATGATAAATTTTATGTAAAGTTGAAGTCACCGAATATTTACTAATATTATTTGACAATGACAAACATGCGAGGCAGTTTTGGTTTTATGCAGTACACTGTGGTAACATTTTCTTTTTGGAAAAAGACTCTAGCTCTAGCTCTTTCCAGCTGACTGAATTACATTGCAGCTGTGGTCTGAAGGAAGAAAAACTATTTACAGAAACAAAGAATATTTTTTGTTGGAAAAGACATTTAGGATCATCAAGTCCAACCTTTGACCCAGTGCTCTCAGGTTACCCCTAAATCATGTCCCTCAACACTACATGACTTTTAAATTCTTCTAAGGATGGTAACTTCATCACTTCCCTAGGCAGATAGCTCCAATCCAAACAAAACTTTTGGTGAGGAAACTCTAATATCCAGCCCAAATCTCCCGTGGCGCAACTTGCACCCATCTCCTCTGGTCCTGTTGCTTTCTGCCAGGGAGAACAGGCCGTCCCACTCCTTGCTCCTACTTCCTTTCAGCAATAAATTCTTCCCTGAGTCTCCTTTTCTTTAAGTTAAATAACTCCTGTTCCCTCCGCTGCTCCTCATAGGACCTGAGCTCCACATCCTCACTAGCCTTGTTGCCCTTCTCTGAACACACTCCAGCACTTTGATGTCCTTCTTGTAGTGATAGGCTCAAGAAAATAATAAAATAAACAATAAAATAAATAATATATAAATATAACCATGTCTGATATTAGTTTCATTATCTGTGCCAGGGAGCATTCTGTCAAGGGGATTCTGTTCATTCATTATGTTCCAGTCAGCATCAACTCTGCTTAGTGTCTTCCATCCACAGAAGTCAGTCTCAAAATCACATATACAGTAATTAGCTGTGGTAGGAAGGAAAGCAGTAAGATATCATTAAGTCGAATTTAATGCAACAGTTTAAGTGCACAACTATGACTAATTTATATTTGGATGTACAAGGAGCATTAAAGAAGCTAAAACACATCATAGTAAAGACAAGACCCGCACTTAAGTTGCTGATAAATATATAATCTTACTTTTATAATTTAAAAGTTTAATTCTCCTGGAAAGTTAATTACAAAAGCATGAAAAAACATTAAATTTAAATATACTGAAAATAAAGATTCACTACGTTTCCACTTAATTTATTTTTTAAATGAAATTTAGATTTATAAATTATTTAGGTTCCCAATAATTCTTTTTTGCAAAAGACCACTTTCCTAGCTGATATTAATGAGACCAATTTAAATTGTGTAAAAATTTCTCACACTCATTTCTGGAGCAAATTTATTATTTTTATAAGAAAATTGTATAATCCGAGAGCTTTGTTTCCTAGTCCAGTATAGCTTCACTAAACAGTACATTTTGTGTTACTATCACTGTTGTAAACAATACTTTTGAACAGTACTTGGCACTTTCCAGAATTCACGACACACATGTCCTGTCATATCAGCCTTACTCCAATTTTCAGATTGGACAAAAAAAATTAAAAGCATTGTCAAAGATGCCAGTAAAACACCGCAGTAAAGATATTGCTGGTATAAAAAGATTATTTGAACAATTAAACCTTGGATACAAAGATTAATCCCAAATATCAGTATGTCTTGTCTAGTTTTACTACATACATTAAGATTCATTGAATCTTTTCTTTTTAGTGCAGTATAATCAGTAAATATGAAACTTGGTTAACATTTAACTACAAAATTCTTAAGCTTTTGACAAGATACATTGTTAATTCAACTTCAATTGCTCATACATTAACTACCTCTACTAGAATATGCAAATTAATATTTAAGACCATGCTCTTTTACCATACAGCAATCAATACTAGGTGCAGGTATGGTGCTTTCATTAGCTAAGCAGAAACTTGTACAAGCACCAAAACTTGTGTAACTTATTATTCACTGACTTGTCTGCTTTTTTAGTTTGAAAATATGTGACTTCATTACTTATATTTTTGAGTAAGTTAAACAAAATCATATTTCTGTTATGTCTTTTCCCACTGTACCTTTTATCATCTGATTTTGTGGTTTCTTATTTCAATGGGAAGATTCTTCTGCATTCAAAACACAAAAAGATTTTCCAAACCAAATTATTTCTTATTTTGGATATTTATCTGGGTTTTCTGTATTTTGGACAAATAGGAAACTAGAAAGGAATAACCAACCTACATTTATTTTAATATTGAGAAAAATTGAAAAAAAAAAAACTACTTGTGAATATATCAATAGGTCTCAACCCAAGGAGTAAATAATTATACCAATTCTGCAAAAATTATGGCTCTGGGATGAGAAAAAAATATTTCCCAAACACCTGTCCTTGAATTTCAAGGAATAAGCGGAGCTTGCTAAAACCATAAATATATCAGAAGGTTGATTGAATTAATAGGAACCATTTTTCTACAGGGTTTGGTTTTTTTTTAAAGAACACTAGGATGTTAGATAGAATTTTTTTTCTTTGATTATTTTACCCTATCTAATCCTCCTGGGGGAAAGCAAAGCACTCCTGTTAGCTAGGGTGTTAGCAGCTAATTAACAGTACTTCATGTTTGCAGGCCTGCAACTGGATTAAGCTTTTCAATCCTACTCTGACAGGTCAATCAAATGAACACACTAGGGACATATAACTTATCTCTCCATCAGGTCATTGTTTCCCTGACTAATAGCACTGAATAAGGAGGGCTGCTCCCTCCACTAGTGTGGCAACAGCCAATGACTGCCAATGGGTGCTTGTGGAGGAAAAGCTCAACACCAGCCAGCAGTATGCACTTGCTGCCCAGAAGGCAAACCTGATCCTGGGCTGCATCAGGAGAAGTGTGGCCAGCAGGTCGAGGCAGGGGATTCTCCCCCTCTAACTCCATTCTGGTGAGACCCCACCTGGAGTTCTGCGTCCACTTCTGGAGCCCTTATTCCAAGAATGATGTGGACGTGCTGGAGTGAGTGCAGAGGAGGGCCATGAGGATGATCAGAGGGCTGGAGCACCTCTACTATGAGGCCAGACTCAGAGAGTTGGGGCTGTTCAGTCTGGAGAAGAGGAGGCTCCCAGGTGACCTTATTGTGGCCTTCATCCTTCAGATGAAGGGGGCCTACAAAAAGGCTGGGGAGGGACTTTTTAGGCTGTCAGGTAGCAACAGGACTAGGGGGAATGGAACAGAGCTGGGGATGGGTAGATTTAGAGTGGATGTGAGGAGGAAGTTCTTCACTGTGAGAGTGGTGAGAACCTGGAATTGGTTGCCCAGGAAGGTAGTGGAAGCCCGGTGCTTGGAGGTGTTTAAGGCCGGGCTGGATGAGGCTCTGCTTAGCCTGACCTAGGGTGGGGTGTCCCTGCCCATGGTAGGGAAGTTGGAACTGTATGATCGTGTGGTCCCTTCTTACCCTGACTGACTGTATGACTTGTTCTAGGTGATCCTGCTGTTACAGAGGGATTGGACTTGATGATCTTTCGAGGTCACTTCCAATCCCTAATGATTCTTTGATTCTATGATTCTGTGATTCTACATTCAGAGTATAAACTATCTGTTTGATCAGCAGCAAAAGCACCTCTATGTGATTACTTTGTCACTAATATTTTGTTATTTCTAGCTACCATTTAATGTCATTTTTGGAAGTGGAAGTATTACATATATACCTTCCCGTTGACTATCTGTGCACACTCCCTACCACTTAGTGATTAGATTCACTTATCTAGAATTTGTTAGAGGATTCATGCAGAAAGAAGACAAATGGTTATTACACAGATGTCTAATAACACCCTAGTCCATTAGATGAGATGCCTTTACCTCCTTCTGAAAGTCCTCAGTAATCTTTCTTAGGATTAAGAGACTGGTAGTCTAAAGAGAATCTCATGTCCACCTAGGGTCTGAGGAGATCTGATCTACAAGTATTTTGAATTCATATGAGTGCTGATGAGTGGGTAATTTCCAGATACGCTACTGTGTCAAAGTGTAATATTACTTGAACACTGAAAATTATTCCTAGTCTTCATGCCAAATTGCTAGGATTGCTAGCAATTTGTAGATTAATTTGTAATGTTTTAATATGTACTGTGTATGTTATGTGTAAATAAAGTAAAATGATGGTACGTATAGTGCTTGAACTATTTGTTACTTGGCATAGCACTTAGTACTTCAAATTTTTGAAGTACTGTGTTTCTCTTTCTCTGTTTTTAAGAAATTATCAAAATGTATTTTATATTTTAGCAACCATAGCGAAATAATGGATTTAGAAGTTATCTCAAGTAAGTGGTGTCAAGACATACTGAAAACATGGACAAATAAAATGTGCAACTTCATGATCATGAGGAAAATGTAAATAATGACATAAAAAGAATAATGGACAGAAATAAAGGATGATTTTTTACTTTAGGTCCTTGTTCAAGACATAGCACATGTTGTATTTTTTTTCTTGCTTACTACATACTTAGAAGGATCAAGTTGACTCTGCAGCTCACAGAATCATAGCATCATAGAATCATTACGGTTTGGAAGGGACCT